>CM018031.1:47576753-48176753 GCA_008638375.1 Nyssa sinensis
TACAAAAATATGCCCAAAAGGCCAAATGTCCTTCGTAGTCCACTTCCCTTCCATCCTCCAAGACTTCATTAAGTCTCAAGTACTGGGAACCTCATCTGTAATATGATATCCCATAAAGGGTCAGCACAACTGCTGGTATGACATAGTGCTAATGCAAGGAACAAAGTTAAGGCGTGGCATGTGCAAATGTACATTTATAATCCACATGACTTCCAATTCATCAATGCAATGCAATGGTAATATGCGTGACACACCCATGCAACTCTATGCCCACCCATGTCTTGTTTCACAGATCGCTCTCGTTGGATCAACGAGTACCAATACCTGTTTCACGGATCGCTCCCGTTGGATTAGCAGACACCAATGCAATGGCCAATTTTGGGTTTTTCACCACAGGATCTACACCCTTATAATGCATAGCACCGAAGTGCTCAACCCACACTATGTTTTCAAAGATTCGCATATGCCAAGATACCTTAATTTTTCTATGTAATTTTCAATGAAGCGTTTCATCAAATACATGGAATCTACCTTAAATAATGCATTACACATAAAACAACTATAACTTTTGAATCACAAAACTTTGTCTACATGAACCTAGCATGCAATCCAATCCATTACACATATAAATATATTACATATTCACAACCTTACCAAATTCTCAAAGATTACAAAATACATAAAGTACCAACACATTAAATAAATTATAACTTTCCAACTACAAGACTTTGTCTACATGAACATACGATAGAATGCAATGAATTATACATATAGTCATATTACATGTTCATCACTTTAATAAATTCCCAAAGAATACATAGGTACATAAGGTACCAACCCTAGGTTTTCAAAGTAACTATAAGCTAGGTGGTTATCTAATAACAAATAAGCATGTAGGTCATACAATCAACATATAAAAACACTCCTAAACATAACCCTATTCTTTACTTAGTAAAATATCGTACCTAAAAGGGTTTTTATCAACCTTAGGGAGTTATGTCTGCTGTGCAGTCGAACCAATTAGTGAGAATGTATCCCTTGATGTGGGGAACAACTTCCTAGAAGGAAGTTTTGTGAAAATCCAAGCCTAGAAGTGAGTTTTGGAGGCTTGAAAGTTGGAGAAACCTAAGTTTTCTTCACTTTTCTCTCCATGAACGAGCTGTTGCATTTTTCTCAATCAGATTCTGAGAAATTTAAGACTAAGGAGTCCTATTTATAGTAAAGGGGCCAAGGGGTAATGTCACATCCCAAACCCACCTTATGCGGATTTAGGACATGTGACCGGCCAGTTAGGCACCCATCGATTTTTTTTTTAAGTGATTAAAACGCTGACGGTAATCCTAACCACAGGCCATTCACTTGTAACTTCCAAGAATAATGCATTCAATACACACGAGTTAAGTAGCGGAAATAAATAAGAGAATGCACATTCACTTGGCAGAGCAACTAGATACATTCATAGTTGGTTAATGTCACGACCCGAAACCCACCCTATGCGGATTTCGTGTCGCGGGGCCGACCCTAAGGCCGTCCCTACTTTTTCCATTCCTGTATCATAGTACTAATATGCAAAGTACTAAATTCTTAAAACAATAACAACGAAAGTTTATCACTACAATAGTCAGCGGAAGTCTTAACATACATCATATGGTTTTACAGTACCAAGTCAAAACTAAACATAACCAGCACCCGTGGGTGGTGAATACATGGGAGAATTAAAAGATAGTCTAATACAATTCTTCAAAATATCCTCCTATGCTTCCAGACTCCTATTGGGGTCTTGCGGTGTCATTACCTGAAAAGGGGTAAGTAGGGTGGAATGAGCTACAAGAGCCCAGCAAGTAAATACAGATCTCCGACACTGGTATCGAGGATCATAAAAGAATATGAATCCAAGAATAAGAATATGATAACCAATCATAAAAATAAGATGCTATAATAGCCAATGGAAACAATTGTCATGATGGCAAATGAACAGTGGAATCACAATGTGTAATCAGTAGGAATGGCATAACAATGTCCTGTAATTCTCGACGATAATACAATAACAAGAAGTACTGCCAATATAATTGATCACAATAAATCAATAAAGGAATATCTCGCAATACAAGATAATCACAAGAATAATGTAATTCAACAATTATAGTTGAGCAATTGTGTAAGAGATGCTTTTATTCTATGTCAGGGCTTAGCACGCCCTCGGTCCTTGGGGCCCGGTTTACCCCCTTCAGTGCATTCCAGTGTATGGCCACATGTCCGTTCACGGACTCGACCCGAAGGTCTTCAGTGTATTTAAAAGCATCGGAAGGATATTGTGACTGAGCACAAATCCAGTATACATAAACATTTCATGATCATAAGTGATTCCATAGAAGTATATAAAAATGGAATATCATCAATTCAATGGAAACATAACAATAGGCATTTCAAAGCACGGTTCAACATGATAACAATAGTACAACAATAATCAATGTCCACCAGATAGAACAATATCACATTGTGGAGACAATAACATCAGATACGCTCAGGAGTACAAGTTTGGCAGTAAAAGAATGAACTTGGCTTGATAACACCACATGGAAGAGAAAGGGTATCTACTTACCTCTAATGAAATCTTAGCTTAGAAATTCGTGAGTGGGTCCTTCCCCTTCAAGTTCCCTATATATCAATAAACGTGTTTCAGAATAAATGTTTATTCATCAATCTTACATCTCGTCATCTTAAGTATCTCTAATGCCAATTTAGACTTCACCATTGAGTCCATAGGGTTCGGAATAATAAAAATTCACTAGTTCTTTAATTTAATCGGAGTCCATTTGACTCACTTATGAAGCAGGGGTATTTTGGTCATTTTTACAAGTTGTAACTTTTCGGGACTCTGTCTCGTGAAACGGACCTCACCATTGGACTCAGAGCATCCGAGATAATAAAAATTGACTAATCATTTACCTTATTTGGACCTTGTTTGACCCACTTTTGAGTCAGGGGTATTTTTGTAAAATTAACATTTTTCTGTTGGGCCTTAGTGTAATTATTCAAAACTTTTGGGGCCGATTCATAAATTCCATAAGCTGTGGTCTGAACCAGTTGGTTCAGACCCCAAAACCCTAAACCGGTCAGCCTTTCTTCTGAACCAAACGGTTCAGTTTCATTCAAGAACCGGAATACAATAACCCAATTCCCTATCCCTATCCATGGTTCGGTTAACCCCTAAACCCCATCTCTATTTATTGTCTCTGCAACCAAACAGCCCAATTGATTTTCATTTTTCATTCAAAACGACATAGCATCACTGCCCCTAATCGCTTTCGGTCGGGTCCCGACCCGGTCCGACCCAAACCCGGTCCCGTTATGACCCGAAGAAGCCCCCGACTATCCGGTCGTCTTCTCTGGTTGGTTTTCCGACCACGGTCGCCGGAACAATGCAATTCCTCACGGATCTTCATGGTTTTACGTCCAAAATTCACTGTTTTTCTTCCCAATGAAATCTAAGATTGCAAGGAATATTTTAGGACTGTTTTTAACCCTCAACCTCATCGGTTTCATGCACCCATTCCCAGTTTCCGGCGTTGCACCGGTGAGGGAATAACCGGCCATAAAATGGCCATTTCTTGACCATTTAATCTAATTCAAAGTGTTTTGAGATCCTGGGGTAATTTCCTATGCATATTATGGTTCAATTTTCCATTTAGGTTCACCTATTTTATATCACCATTTCTAACCGAAACTCAATTTCTTTCTTTTTCTTTTGTTTTTTCCTTCTTTGTTTCAGATCCTACTATTCCAGTAAGCAATTCTATAATTATACAAAGTAAATTTAAAGAACAAAGGCGCAGGGGTTTACCTGTTCTCAAGAAACTGCTATACCTTAATTTCAGCTTTCTCTCTCTATCTCTAATCTGATTCTATTTTTTTCTCTCTTCAAATACCTTCTTTATTCCTTAACCGACCCTCAGTCGGTGGCCCTTGCCACCTGTAGCTGCGGTGGCAGCATACCCGAGCACCCAAGACACCTCACCAAATTTTCTTATATATATATATACATATTATTCAATTTACCATATATATATTTATATACCGTACTCAAATTATTTATATACATATGTATTCATGAGATCACTTAATACATTATTATGCATACATATTCATATACACACATCCATTTAATTATGCAACATAACTTAAAACAGTTTGGGTTTTATTATTGTATCGACTTACCTCGATATTTGTGCCGTACCCCGGGTCGGGGTATTATAGTTAATGCATAGTTTGACTACAAAAGCCACGTCATCATGCGTGCAGTCATACAAAACATCCAAAAATGGAACGGGATACAAAAATGGAATATGTTCATGGAGTTCTTCAAAATATTCTCCTAAGTTCCCAACCCGTTAATCCTTGCCACTAGATCCTTCACCTGAAAAATGTTAGGATAATGGTGGTGAGCTTAAATAAGCCCAGTGAGTAACACAGGTTCCCTGTCATGGGTTTCAAAAATCAGTTATTGCTTATAAGGCACATGGAGGGTTCAGTTATTTCAGAAGTAACAGTTTTATAAATCCACTTAAATATAGTTAAGTAGAATAAAACAGAACTGAACTAAATGGAACAACAGATTAGAACAGACAAAACAGTACAGGATGCCAGTATATAAATTAGGAGCATAGGCAAATAAATCAAATAATAGAACAGGTCAGTATTGAGCGGAACAGAACATGACAAGATGCTAATTAGGTACATAATTAAATATATTTGAGCTTCCCCAGCTACCCATCGCGGACTACTCATAGTGTAACACCCCGACCTGAATATGGGTTCATCGGGTCGTGAGTTATAAATTGGTGATCAAGGCCTTAAGTAATAGGGTCAATTTTGACCTCGACACGTGGCCTTTTAGTAGAAGTCTTGAAAACTCAAGACGACTGTACATCACTTTCATTGCAATTACTAACCTGTTGGTTAGGTAGCGATTATGTGTTGACCGCCGAGTATAAGATTCGGGCACGCATCCCGAGGTTATGAAAAATTAGAGTGAAGATAATACACTTAAGAGAATAATTAATTTTTAAAATAATTAATTATTTTAAATATAAGAAATTATTAGTGGTACATAAAAATAAGTAAATATAAATATGTTTCACATATAAATGATTATAACTTACTTTATATATATATAATTATACATATGAATTAAATGAGGCATGGCTGATTTGAGAGGGAGAAGAAGGAGAAAAGAAAGGCAAACAGTGGAGGGTATGGTGTGATCAGTGAGCAGTTGAGAGAGGTGTGAGTGTTTGTTGCTAATATATGATATATGATATATATATATATATATATATATAAAAAACCAAAACAAAACACACACACACGGCCACTTAATTGGCCTGCCCCAAAACAGTAAAAACCTGAGCATGGATGTTGCCACAAGTTAAGCTAGTGGTTGGGGCAATTAGGAGAGGTGATGATAGTGTATAGATATAAACACATATATACATGATTTTATACACATGCCCATAGCAGAACTCAATCACACAAAAAGAGAGAGAGGAGTTCTGAGCAGAAGAAGGGGAAATCAGAGGAAGGAGAAGGAGAGGGATATCAGTGCTGAAGAGGTAAACCCACAAAAACTTTCCAAATTTCTCTCTCTAGAATTTTCCTATGTATAAACTACTTTAAGTTTTGAATTAGTATATATGATGTTTAGAATGAGTTTAAACAATGATGAGCATGAAATTTAAGCAATAAAAACACCAAAAACACCAGCCGTACACTCAATTACCATTGAAGACCTTGCTTGAAGCAGGTCTGAACCCATGGTAGCTAAACCAAGATTGGTGTGTCGAGGCTTCAAGAAGAAGTCATGAGGGTCATGAAAACCTAGGACCGCAATCAAAAATCAAAAGAAATGGTCCCCATAACACGAGTTGCAGGTACAGGTTTCAAAACCCAACTTCACAAACTCATTGTTAAACCTATCCGTGTCAATGAAATATGAAACCCCTTGAACTGAGGAACAAAACAAGCCCAACCTCATGAAAAATGATAAAGAAATAAGCATGAACCAGTTAGTTACAGGTTTGGGCTATTCTCCCTAAACCGTGATCTTTGAGATGAATTCGAAGCTCAAAATCAATGTAAAAACATGCCTTAAAGTTTTAGGAAACGTTTGGAAAAGAAAACAGAAGAGATAGAGTCATAAAATGACACGAAATTCAACTGTAAAAATTTAAGGTTTCATATGAATAGTGTCGGCTTCGTTGGGGAAGATGACACTGTTTGGGTCGGACTACGGGTCGGTTACGGGTCTGGGTTAAATCCGGATCCAACGGGTTACGGGTTTATTTAAACGGCAACGTATGGAGTTATATATGTTTAATTTTTAAAATGTTAGGGTTGACGTCATCACGACGTTAGTATCATGTGTAAAACCGACCAGACCGGTTGGTTTACCAAGGGACCGGACCGGTTCACTTTAAATTGGACCAAACCCACTAGTTTTCTGCTTTAATTTAAAATAAATAAACCAAGACTTTTCCTATTTGCGGATTAACCCCAGAACTTCTGGAAAATTCTACTGTGGCCCAATTGATGGGAATTTCATATAATTACACCCCTGAAAAAAATAATTAAATAATAAAATAATTTATTAAATTATTTTATTAAATAAGTAAAATTACTAAATCGCCCTTGGACATTAAAAGACCCAAATAAAGTCCAAATTAAATAAAAAAAATAGTGTATTTTAACTATTTTGGACATTCTGGACCCAATGACGGGGTTCGTTTTATGAGACGGGGCCTCGAAAAATAAAGACGCGTAAAGGGGTAAAATGACCAAAATACCCCTTGTCCAAAATTAACAAGTTATTAATGTAATTTTACTATCTCAGACCTTCTGAGTCCAATGGTGAGGTCCACGACACGAGACGGGGTCCCAAAAAATTAAAGACCCTTGAAAATGCAAAAATGACCAAAATGGCCCTACATCATAAATAGTCAAACGAAGTCCAAATAAAATAAATGAATAATGTATTTTGACTATTTTGAAAATTTTGAACCTAATGGTGGGGTCCGTTTTGCGAGATGGGACTTTAAAAAATTTAGACACGTTAAGGCATAAATTACCGAATTGCCCCTAACATGACCGAAGCCAAATTAAAAGCTGAGAAAGTTTAAATTTACTTTCTTCGACATTTCAGACTCAATGGTAGAGTCTATTCACCCAAAAGAAGTGTCTAAAATAAAAAGACATAAAATTTGATGAATAGCAACAGTCAAGTGACTATAAATCTAAAACACTGCCGAAGTACAAAACTAAGGCACGTAGATTGAAATGAAATACAGAAAGACATGACACGTAAACACGTGAAGTAGTTAAATTAAATTAAGGTAAATAGAGCTACCAGAAGAGTATACCTTAAGAGTATAACGCCTAAGATTAAAGTTAGGATTTAATACGATATAAACATAAGTTAAGAAGCATCAGTAGGTGATATTGCAGTAATGTGAAGTTAATGAGACTATGTATGAATTGTTCTTAGGAACTACAGAGGAAGTGGGAAAGCGCATTATTAGCACTGACCCTAAGGACCGATGTCACGACCCGAAACCCACCCTGTGCGGATTAAGGGAATCGCGACCGCCGCCCTTCGGCCCGAAGGCCTTAGGGCAAGGCTCACATAAGCGACAATATTGGATGGCGGTGCGGCCTTGGTTTGCGGAAGCGTGAAAAACCTTTTTTTTTTTTTTATATACTTTCGTACATCCATCCCGTACTGCCGCCCTTCATAGCGGTACACATGATTATAAAATCAGAGCATACTAAAAACTTAAAGTGTTATACATAGTACATATCTGAATGCCTCGAGGGCTTAAGTACATGTTGTCCAAAATCTATTACACTTCAAAATTCGACCATCTACGAGTCCTTAGTACTTCCAAAAAGTCCTTGATCATATTAAAGCCACTAATCGTCATCCCCAAATGGAGCAAGGCTCCCATTCATCATCATTAGTACCTGAAAAATGTTAGGGAATGGGGTGAGCTTCGAGAAGCCCAATGAGTAATTCTAGCATTTGTCATGGGTTTTCAATTGGCAGAGGTTTCGTACATGAGAGGTTCATAAAATACTCACTGCCAATTGCTCGTACATTTTGAACATAAAGTACATGCACTTTTCATAAAGATAGCTTTGAAACATTTAAAGTATTCAAGCTAAACATACATTTCTTTAAATAGAGCATATGCACTTGAAAACATATAAACATGCACAGTGAAAAATGGGGGTAAAACCTGCTTTCACTTTCAAAGTCATTTGTCATCTTTTCACTTTCATTAGTGGAATCTGTTTCGAACCAGACTCCCCATTTTGCGTATACGTGGAGATATATCATTGCCTGTGGGATTAGATCCTGCTACCAGGCATTCCATATGACAGGTCAAGTGAGTTCCGAAGAAACCCAAAATCCTGACTATGTGGCATTTCACATGATAGGTCAATTGAGTTCCGAAGAAACCCAAAATCCTGACTATGTGATTATTATTATCTTGCAAAACATTTGTCATATGGCTTCTTTAAATAAATACTTTTCAAGAGTATTTAAAATATGATGTTCATGGCTTCATGATAAAATCTTCAAATATTTGAAACAAGAACTTCAGAATATGTAGACATGTTAAATACTTTTAAAGAAGACAGTAATAGAAATCAGTCATTGAGCATGACACAATAAGATTTATAAGATCGGACTATTTAAAATAGGAATCATGAAATATGGAATTTAACATTCAATGCTTCAGACATTTTGAAATTTAAAACATCTTCAAAACTGTGGAATTAAATCTCCACTTCAAATGCAAGATTACTCACCTTGATTCCCTGGGTTTGCACTATTAGTTGGTTGTTCCCTTCCCTTTGTAGTTCCTAGAAACAATTCACAATAATCTATTAACTTCAATGTACTTCAAACATCTCCTATTGATGTTTCTAATTATGTTCAAATCGTATTACGTCTTAACGTCTTATCGTGAGCCTTATTTTATTGACGCATCATATTTTTTTGTACTTTATTTTGTAATATGGACCTCACCGTTGAGTCCGGAACGTCGAAGAAAGTCAATTTAGACCTTCTTGGCTTTTAATTAGGCTTTGGACATGTCAGGGGCAATTTGGTAATTTGTACTTTAACGTGTCCTAATTTTTTGGAGTCTCGTCTCATAAAATGGACCACACCATTGAGTCCGGAACGTCCAAAATAGTCAAAATCCACTATTCGTTTACTTTATTCGAACTCCGTTTGACTTGTTTGAGGACTAGGGGCAATTTCATAATTTTTATTATTTAAATATTATTAAATTAATATTAATTTAATTTAGCTTGGGCCATAGTAGAATCTCATAGAAGTTTTGGGGTCAAATTACAATTACCCTAACTTCCGAACTGAACCAGTGGGTTCAGTTGCATTGAACTGAACTGGTCTGGTTTTGACTGAACCAGCCGGTTCAATGTGGTTAAATGAGAAATGCTGACGTCATGATGACGTCAGCCCTTCAATTTAATTTAAATATCTCTTTAATGAAACGACGTAGTTCCGAGTAACCCGAATCCCTTTATTTAAACATCGGGTCAAGACCCGACCCGAGGTCCGACCCGTGACCCGAATTGTACATCGTCTTCCCCATCGTTTCACCCCTACTGTAGCCCTAAATTTCTGGGTTTTATTTCTTCAATTTCGTAGACTTCTGCTCAATTATTTGTTACTGTTTTCGGCTGAGATAGTTCCTGACATCATGTAAATCATCTTAGCATTCATTTGAGGCTACGTAGTTGACCTAAATGTTTAGTTTAAACCAGGATAACCGAACTGATAATTTTGGTAATACACCCTTATTCCGCAACTATTTTTAGTGTGATTTGTTGCTATGCGATTCTTACAGTATGGAGGTTTGATTTCTATTTTGAAAAACGAGTTTAGAACTCTAAAACTGAAAGTTGGATTTTGAGACCGAGACCTGCAACTTATTGTTTGGGGTCTGTTCCTTTAGGTTTGAGGTCGCGGGCTAGTGTTTTAGGACTTCCTAACGAGGTCTAGTTTAAGGCTAGATGACCCAGTTTAAGTTTGGTGCAAGTCGATTCAGACCTGCATAATCCGAGGTCCATTAATGGCGGTTACACTATTCTCGGTGTTTTAGGGTCGATTCAATGCTCTAGTTTCATGCCTTATTCATGATATTACATTTTAGGTATCATGCATGCAATTATTCAGGCTCAAAACATAAAAAACAGTAGCAAAATTCTACACAGAAAATTTTACAATTTTCGGTTTATACCTTTTGACAGTGGCTGGTCTCTTCTTTGGCTTGGTTCAGGCCCTTTCAACGCTCCTTAGGGTTGCTCAGACTTCTTCAGGTACACTTGGTGATACTCACATGCATGCACACACTTGGATGGGGTCAACTTTCCCTCTCAAACTGTAATGACCCGGAAATTTTTTTTTTTATATAAAATTTTCTTTGGTTATTAAATATTTTTTTTTAATTATTATTATTTTTATTTATTATTGTTGGTATTTAAAATGTGAGATTTATATAATGTATATATTATTATTGTTGTATGGTGTATGTATGTGTAGCCTGTATGAATATGTGTGAGATGATTTCATGTATGTGTATATATCTATATATATATATATATATATAGCAGTGTGCATGTGTACAACAGACCTGGGGAGTGTGTGTGAGGTCTCGGTTAGGTGTGTGTGTGTTTAGTGTGTGTATATGTGTGATGAGTGATATATATATGTAGGCTTGTGTAGGGCAGCTTTGCATTTAATGCAAAGCTGCATTTGGGGAGAAACAAGGGGCTGAACAGAGAAAGTCAGGTCAAGGAAGGCTGCAAGTGGAGGGGGGATAGAGAGAGAAAGAGGAGAGAGAAAGAGTCGGTTGTGAGTGTCTCTGTATATGTGTGTGCATCCGTGAGTTAAAGAGGGAAATAGAAGGAGAGGATTGAAGTAGGGAAGAAGCAGAAGTGACCAAGAGGAACAGAAGGAGAGAGGAAGCAACCCCCAAAGAGAAAAACAAAAATTTTAGGTAAGTGGGTGCTTCTGTTTTTTTTTTTTTAAAGCATGATAATTAATTTGATGTATAGGGTCTTATAGAGCATGTTGTAAGGTTCATTTTGCAAAAAGAATGAAAGAAAATGACCAAGAAACGAGGGAGAAAATGAGGGTTACAGGTTGGGGGCAATAATCGGGTTTTAGGGGTTTTGTGTTTAAAAACTTGCTAAGATCATGAGAAAGTGTTCCTCTTGAACACAGGAAACCTTTAGGATCAGAATGGGAGGAAAACAATGATTCAAAAGCTATAAAAATAGAGGTTTGACAGTCGGCCGGAAAACTGAGAAGAAAAGAAATGAGGTAGATTCACTCCGTTTAAATGGCCCCAAATTATGTTAAAATGTTTTAAAAACATTGTGGGTTAGTTTAGGAATGAAAATGGCTTTGAAAACACCAAGAAAAATCAAGTTCAAAAACTTGATTTTTGCAGTTTCCGGCGACGTCGCCTGAGAAGGTGACCGGAGACTCACCGGAACCCTATCGGAAAAATGGGGGGAGATGAGGACTATTCGGGTCCGGATCCGGGTTCGGTTCGGGTCTGGTTCGGGCGGGGCTGAACCGCCCCTACCACGTGTCGGTCTGAGGTTTTAAATTAAAAACCAAATGGGGCCGTTTGGTTACAAGGTTAAGAAATTGAAAAATTAAAATTGAAACAGGAATAGGGATATCCTATCCCTGTTCTGGTCTGATCCTTGTTTGGTTATCCGGATATGGGGTAAGGCTTTTCAAAATTACGGAATTGCCCTTGGACTTTTGGAAATTTAACTTTGACCCAGAACTTTCAGAATTTACAAACTGACCCCCCAACTATTACTTATTGTAATTTGACCCCACCAGATTTAAATATTAATAAAATATTAATTAAATTAATTAATTGATTAATTAATAAATTAATTTAATTATTTAAATATTCAAAAATAACCCGGAGTCCAAATGGGACAAGTCATTAGTGTATTTTGACTATCTCGACCATTCTGAGGCCAATGGTGAGGTCCGTTTTATGAGACGGGGTCCCAAAAAATAAAAGACCCGTAGTAACCTTTAAAATTACCAAAATGCCCCTGAATTGAAACGCAGTCAAACGAACTTCAAATTTAGTAAACAAATAGTGAAACTTTATTATCTCGAGCATTCCGGACTCAACCGTGGAGTCCGATTTGTGAAAAGAGGTCTCGAAATGTGAGGACCCGTGAAAAGTGCAAAATGACTATTCTGCCCTTTTGAACCCAGGTGTCTGAATTGAATTCTATGAAAACCTAAACTTAGTTTCCTCGACGTCCCGGACTCAATAGTAGAATCTAAATTAGCAAAATAGAAACTTATGAATTAAAGACATAAAATTTGATGAATAGCATAATTCAAGTGACAATTGAACTGAGTCTCATGTTATGAATTTTAGGGACACGGAAAGGCAAAGAGAAGGTGACCTGACCTTCGGTGTTCTTACGGTGGTTTCACTTTACTACGAATATACTTTTCCAGTTTGAGATCTTTTATCAGGTACGATATATTGTGCTAAGTAAGAAATAGAATTGAGATTAGGAATACTTGTCCTGCTGCCTTAATTGTTCACACGTTTACTTGATTGTTCACATGCTTATGTGCTTCATGCTATCTTGCTGTGTGTTGGGTGATGATATAAACAATGATTGTGCGTATATCGCATGTGTTAGTATATTATGTGTGAAATGTATTCCTTGAGAATTGTTGATATTATACTTGAAGGCATGCTTTATGTATGAATGAGGTGCATCCTTGAGATTATATTATGACATGATGAAATCAGAGTATATTGGCATAGTGTGATTCCTTGGACATGGCGTGAGTTAAGCACTTGGTGCTTTGCATTATGAGGGTGCAGATCCTGTGGTGAAAAACCCAAAATCGGCCAATAGGTACTGGCGAGCCTGACGGATTCCGGACCGTGAAGCGAGACATACAAGGTACTTATGCCGGCGGGGAAGGACCGTATCATGAGACATGGGTGGGCATAGAGTTGCATGGGTGTGTCACGCATACCGTTCATATACTGTATATTGTTTATATACTGCCATCATGATATTGAATGCCATATAGAAATAACTGTACACTTGCACATGCCACGACCTTAGTTTTGTTTCTTGCATTAGCATTATATTGTACCAGCATGTTGAGCTGACCCCTTTAGTGGGGCAAACATTTCAGATGATGTCCCAGCTGTACGAGACGAGGAGATGATCTGATTAGGGACTATGTTAGGCCCAAGGGGCGCTTTTGATATCGTGTAAGGGCATAAGCCCGAGACTGTATTTTATTTTGTACGTTGTGAATAAATGGACCAGACCTTATGTATGTATCAGAACAGTATGTAAAATGTATGTGATCATTCGTAATTATCATTTATTCCTTTATTATTTTATTTTCTTTTGTCTCGTTACTCACGCCTCGGGTTCGCTGGAATTCGGGGCGTGACACAAACCATGCCCTTTCTCTCCTCTCTCTAACCTCACTCTCTCAGCCAACTCCACGAGCACACACTCACACACAAGTCTGAGGAGTAACTGATTCTTTTTGGGGTCAAAGAGTGTGGGGTATGCATATATATGATATGGCATTTCTCTTACATATAACCTATACATATATATATGTATATCAAACTTAGTGGGTTTGGTGGCTGATCGGAGGTGATAGGGGGTGATGTGGGGTAATGATGTGGGGATTGCATGCATGGCCATTGGCCAATTTGGGAGGTGGCCTTGGCTAATTTGGGTTTAAATACAATTTGGTTGCATATATAGGCACAAAGATGGTAGCAGCCTACTTGGTAATTTTTTTGGGTAATAAGAATCTTGTCCCACTTGGTCAAGGGTTCAATTCCCCTTGGCCTCACTTTTGGCTATTTTTCCCTATTTTAGGCTTAGACCCTGTTTGGTTGGCGCAGAATTCCATTTTGGCTATTTCCTAAATATTTTCTTTGTCGTTGCTCCTTTTTCGACGCGGTTTCTTCCAGTCACTTTCTATTTAGGTTAGCTTCAATATCTAAGGTCTAGTATCGGTTATTAATCCCTTGGAATTCCCGTAGTTTGTTAACTCGAGTTTTCTTAGTGTTAAAGTAACATCATTTCACCTAATTAATTGGTAATGAGGTTCAGACATTATTTTATGGGTCTATCATGAGGTTCTCGATTAACTTCTAAATTATTCTTATGTTTGGTTCAAATTAATGATTAGTAACTAATCATTTCTTAATCAGGATCGGGGTGTTACAACCGAGGTGAGTAACCCTGCATTTGAAGTGAAGACTTTAACTCCACAGATTTAAATGATACTCTAAGTTCAAGTTTTATGCAGCATTGATATATTAAATTCAGTATTCATGATTTCTATTTTTTTAAATATTCTGCCTATGACATTCTCCATGATTATCGATATACATTTATGTAAATGTTCCTTTTAAAAATAGTTAGCATGTCTGATTTCCTTAAATATTCTGAATTTGATTATTCCAAGTATTGAAGCATCATTGCAAAAGTTATACGTTACATGTTTTAAATACTCATGGAAGGCTTTTATATAAAAATCATGTGACAAACGTTTTACAAGATAAATAATATGTAAGCACATAGGTAGAGTTGTGGGTTGTATGGAACTCAACGGACCTATCATGTGCATCAACACATTGTTAGGATTTTGGGTTGTACGGAACTCAATTAACCTGTCATGTGAAATGCCTGGTAGCAGGATCTAATCCCCCAGGCATATGAGATATCTCCACGTATACGTAAAACGAGAGTCTAGTTCGAAACAGATTTCACTAATGAAAGTGAAAAGATGAAAAATGATTTTTGGAAATGGAAGCCAGTTTTACCCCCATTTCACTATGCATGTTTATACGATTTTAAGTTACAATTCTGAAATGCATATGTTCTTTTAAAGAAATGTGTGTTTTAGCTTGAATACTTTAAATGTTTCAAAGCTACACGTTTTATGAATGCATGTCTCTTATGTTCAAGTATACGAACAATTGGTAGTTGAGTATTTTATAAACTCTCATGTACGAAACCTCTACCAATTGAAAACCCATGACGAATGTTGGAATTACTCACTGGGCTTTTCAAAGCTCACCCCATTCCCTAACATTTTTCAGGTGATGATAAAGACGATTGGGAGCCCTGCTCCACTCTAGGTTGAAGATGAAAGACTTATGAATGTAGATTTCATAATGTATTAAAGACATTAGTAATTAGATGTTGTAGCAAAAGTATTTTGGGACAAGATGTATTAAGCCGTAAAGGCATTGGGTATGTAATGACTATAACTTTAGAAATTTTATTTATGCTCTGAATGTATGTTTACATGCTACCATTGACAAGGGTGACAGTACCAGACAGAGGTGTGAAATTTTTAATTAAGAAAAGAAAAAGAAAAAGTTTTTCAAGCTTCCGCAAACCAAGACCGCACCACCATCCGATACTGTTGCTTATGTGAGCCTTGCCCTAAGGCCCTCGGGCTAAAGGGTGGCGGTCGCGATACAAGATCCGCACAGGGTGGGTTTTGGGTCGTGACACATAGGGCCTCTACCTTCTGGGTAGCGCTCTGGCCTACTTATGCCACACCGCTCAAGACTGGAGTGGGCCCAAGAGTAAGACACAACATATCAGAATGGAATCAGAACAAACTATATATGTATAAGAACAGAACAGAAGAGCCAGACTAGAATAACATCATGCCATGCGTAACTCAGTTCATGCATTCAAGTAGTACACTGTATGAAGATACAATATCTAGGTAGTGCAACTTATACACCAAGTCAGAAGTCCCAAGTTACTCACCTTTAAGCTTCGGGTTGGCGTTACAAATTGTGCCTTTCTCTTTCCTTTGGTAAGCCTAAAACAATTTATGAAGATTCCATCAATTTGAGATCTTAATCTATTCTTAGACTATGTAAGCCTAATTCTATGATGGGTTTTACTCATTTGGAATTGGACTGACTCATAATGATTTGTAGTTGTATTATGTATCTATTTAGCTATTACCTTCGAAGCATGTCATCAATGTTTCCGTATTTTCCCTTTTTTCTTCCTCTTTTAATGCTTCATCAGCACAGTTTCTTGTGGCTGCTTCTTTTATTAGCCACCCCATTGGAACGATTGGAGTCCGAAAAATAAATGGCTCCCAACAGAGTACCTCTACCCTTTTGGCGGTATTTATTTTTCTCTTGGCTACCCTCTGTTCCTAGGTTGTATCATCCATGTTGGTTTAATTCAATTCCAACCTACGACACAATTTAAGGTATTATGTAGTTAATCACTATTCTTAATTATACTCTTTGGGTAGCTCCATTAAACTTTAGGTTCGTTTCTATAACCTCACATGTTTTTTTATGTTTATTTTCGTAATATGGACCTCACCATTGGGTCCAGAACACCGAAAGAAAGTTAATTTAGACCCTCTCGGCTTTTTATTTGGTTTCGGGTACATCAGGGGTATTCAGGTCATTTTACGTTTTGTGAAATTCTGATATTGATTCGTCATTTAATCATGTGTACGATTTCACAAGTATCTGGGCTTCTATTGGTATCAATTTTGTTCTAATCGGACTTCATTTGGACTTCGTATAGCACTAAGGGCATTTTGGTAATTTCACACTTTCACGCGTCACATTTTTCAGTACTTTGTTTGCTAGTACGGACTCCACCGTTAAGTCCAGAGTGCCCAGCATAATCAAAACGGATAATCTTTTATTTTTATTTGGCCCTAGGTATCCTTAGGGGCAATACAATCATTTACCATTTGCGTGTCTTTATTTTTCAGGGTTTAATTTCCTAAATCGGACTCCACCGTTGAGTCCGGAATGCCCGAAATAGTAAAAATACACTATTTATTTATTTTATTTGGACTTTGTTTGACCTATTTAGTGTCTAGGGGTAAAATAATCATTTTACCCAATTAATAAAATAATTAAATAAATTATTTAATCATTTTATTATTTTCCAGGGGTGTATTTGGATAAAAATTCCAAGAATTGGGCCAGAACATAATTCTATAGAACTGTTAGGGTCAAACCGTAAATAAATAAAGTCCTGGTTTAATTTTTTTAATTTCAAGTAGTGAACCAAAGGGTTTATAAGCTGTAACCCTAGACCGGTCCATGAATACAGTGAACCAGTTGGTTTAGGTTATTCAGAAAAACTGGAATACAATAACCCCCTTAATCCCCTTATCCACGGTTTGGGCTAAACTCAATCCAAATTTTAATTTTCTATGGCTGTAACCAAACAAGCCTATTTCAGTTTTAAGTTTTTAAAACCTTTACCCAAAACGGCGTAGCATCACTTAAGTGGGCATCCGTTTAAACTTTCGGTCAGGGCCCGACCTGAGTCCTGCCCAACACTGTTTACCTTCTTCCTTACCTCGCTTACTGTGTTGCCCTAATTTCTACAACCAAAACTTCTATTTTCGTGGGTGTTCTCTCACTGAATCCCTCTGTCTTCGATCCTAAAATGTTTCTGAAACACCAATGTATGGTTTGGCATTCATTGGAGCCTTAAGTCTAGTTTAAGGGTTTGGTCCAAGGTTGGATAACCGGACCTGCAACTCACCCATACGTGCTTTTTTTTTTTTCCCCCAAAGCTTGTTGTGACCTACTGATCGTAGGGTTTTAGCCCTCATTCTCAAAAGTAGGTTTTATCGTGAGTTTGTGAGGTTGGGTTTTAAAACCCAAACCTGCAACCTACAATTTCATGATCGATTCTAGGTCCTTGGGGTTGTGGATTAGTGTTTTTAAAACGCTGGTGAGGTCTAGTCAAAGTTTCAATAGGCAAAACTTGGTTTAGTGCAGATGATTTCAGACCTGTCCCAACTAAGGTCCTTTAATGGTGACTGGGTGTACGACTTAAGGTTCTAGGGTTGTTTTGAGGTCCATTCTCACGCCTTAATCAAGATTTCTTATTCTAAACATTATGCATGCAGTTAATAGGGCTCAACAATACCAAAAATTTAAACAAGAAATCAAACAGTTTAAGGCTTATACCTTTCTAACAATGAACTCCTCTCTTCTTAGCTCAAGGGGAGACCCTCAGTACAGTCCAGTCCTGCTCGTGCACTCCCCAGCCCCTTCTCTCTTTGCACCTCCAATGGTCACACACACATTCACTCTCTCTATCAATCTCTCTCTCTCCAACTCACCCTTTCACTCGCCTTCATGAACACACACACACACACTGTTGCACTCACACACATATATGCTCTGATTTACACACCCTATACGCACAACACTTATATATATATATATTAACTTATATATATAAAAATGTTTTCTTTCTTCTTGCATGAAAAATGGTTGGTAGAGGTGTGATCATGTATGCTAAGGTAGATGTGATAATGAGGCTAGGGTGTGTAGGCTGAGTGAGTGGTGAGGTGTTGCATGCATGGCCATTGGCCAATTTGGGAGGTGGCCTTGGTTGAATTGGGCTTATATACAATCTGGTTGGGTATTTAGGCATAAAGTTGTTGGCAGCCCACTTGGTAAATTTTTAGGTGCCATAAGTTTCTCTCATTTGGTCAAGTGTTCAAATCTCCTTGGCCTCAATTTTGGGTATTTTTCCTCATTTGGGCTTAGGCCCTGTTTGGCTGACGCAGAATTCTGTTTTAGCTATTTCCTCCCTAATTTCTTTTCTAGTGCTCTTTTTTCGAAGCGGTTTCTTCTGGCCATTTCCTATTTAGGTTAGTTTCAATGTCTAAGGTCTAGTGTCGGTTATTATTTTCTCGGGACTTTCGTAATTAGCTAATTCGAGTTCCGTTAGTGTTAAAATAGAGTTTAAATAGCTAAAAAACTGCATTAGATTCACAAAAGAACTTCATTACATTGCTTAATCGGGGACTAAGTTTGGGGTGTTATAGGTAAAATGACTATTTTGCCCTTAATGAGTTCGATACCCCGTTACACTATAACCCGTCCCGAAACGCCTCAATTCGACATTCTGCTTTAGCCAAAGTTCTTAAAATTAGTTTTTATAAAAAATTTTCAAAAAATTTATTTTTGCCTACAAGCGGTTTTGGCTGGGTCTACCCGGGCCATTTGAGATGCCCTTTTGGTCCAAGTTTTCAAACTATTTTTATTTAGGCTCAAATTTTTACATGAGGTGTATTTTAACATTCTAAGCATGTTCTTCTTATATGACATACTCAAATTATGCTCCTAAACATGACTTATGCCTAATGATGCATGTATAACGCCCTACTAGCAAACAGTGCATGAATAGTGCCCTACCAGCAAAAATGAAAAATTTGTCCTAATTTTTCAGATCTTTACAGTTTGGGAGGGTAATTTCCCTAAACTTTGTGCCTCTAGCCAACTAATTGTGGTTGCCATCTGGCCTATCTGATTGTCCAAACTTTGAATGCTGGCCCTCGCCTCTTGTTGAAATTGTTTCATCTCCTGTTGAAATTGCAAAGTATTAGTGGCAAGAAACTTAAAAATATCTTCTAAAGACAAACCAAAATTATAAGTTTAGCCCAGTTGTTGTCTAGGGGGATATGGCTTCTTATATTGCTGGTAACTTGGGCTGTTTTGAATCGCGGGCTGATTTACTTGTAGATTCCCATAGCTAAGATTGGGGTGATCCCTTTATCCTGGGTTATACGTACTCGAATAGGGATCATACTCCCTTTGTGGTTGTCTAGGAAAACCACCCGTCGTATTCACTTACTCAATGGGCTCCTCTTGAAGAGTTGGGCACATATCAGTTGGATGCCCTACTACCGAACAAATCCCACAAGCATTCGCCGTTTGAATATTACCTACAGCCATTTGATGAACAAGAGAAGTTAGACTCGCAATTTGTTGTTTAAGAGAGGAAATATTTACCTTATTAACATGCTTAGATGGAGGGTCAAGCCTAGTGCCAGATTGTTGATTGGTCGCCATATTTACAATCAAGTTTCTCTCGGCCTCGGGAGTTTTATCCACCAAAGCTCCTCCACTAGCAACGTCAATCATGCTCCTATCAGTGGGTAGAAGGCTCTCATAGAAATACTAGATAAGAAGCTGCTCACTAATTTGATAATGGGGGCAGCTTGCACATAATTTCATGAAACGTTCCTGGTATTCGTGTAGGGACTCTCCGTTGTGCTGGCTTACACCATAAATTTCTTTTCGAATGTTGGCTGCCCTTGAAGTTGGGAAATATTTCTCCAAAAACAACCTCTTCATCTCGTTCCATGTGGTAATACTCCCGGAGGATAGATAATAGAGCCAATCCTTAGCCGAATCCTTTAAAGAAAATGAAAAGGCTCTTAATTTAATTTGCTCTTCAGTCACCCCCGTGGGTCTCATACTCGTGCATACTACATGAAACTCCTTTAGATGCTCGTGATCTTTACCTACAAGATCATGGAAAGTGGGCAAGAGATGTATTAGTCCAGATTTTAATTCAAAAGTAGTAGTAGCATCTAAAGTAGGGAATGTTATGCATAAGGGTTGTTGATTCAAATCATGGGCGGCAAGCTCTTTCAAAGTTTGATTTCTAGCCATGACTTCCTCCTCTTCTAAATCAAAATCGCTATCAAATAGGGAATCAAGAGCTAAATCGTTCTCTTCAGAATTTCTTCGAGCTTCTCTCCTTAACATGTACAAAGTTCTCTCTATTTCTAGATCGCACTGCAAATCACTTTGATTAGAAGATTGAGTTACAATTATAAACAATCAAGGAAACTCTAATAAATCATGAAAAACAAATTTGAAAAAATCTAGAGTAATGAAAAAAAAAATAAAAAAAAAATAATTCTACCCTAAAACACTTTTTTTTTTTTTAATTTTCTAGTGAAAAACAAAAAGAGAATAGATATTGACCCTTAAATCTGAAATAAATTAATCTATAACTATCATAGAAGAACAAGGACCAATTAGTAGACAAGAAAAACTACAAAAGTTGCCTTGTGATCCACCATTTTGTGTTCCATCTCATACCCACCACAATTCTCTTCACCTTGATTTTTTTTTTTCAAAAATTTCAAGAATGAAATAAGGATCACAAAAAGCACAAAAAAAATTAACTAGAATTACTCTCCGGCAACGGTGCCAAAATTTGGTGTGTTGTCGTAGGCAACCAAAATAAATAAATAAATAAATAAAACCTAAACTCCTAAAAATATATGTAGTAGTGGAAGTAAGGATTGTTCCCACGGAGAGTATCTAGCCTAGTTTTATGCTATGTGAACAACGATGGGGGTTTGAGTATAACGAAAATAATTTTAAGAAAAACAACTAAGGAAAGATTCAAATTACAGTATTGAAATAAATCAAAAGAACAAGCATTGGTCTAAGTTAACATCCATCATCAGAATTTAGCAACTGATCATGAATGCAAGTATATATCAAGTCACACTTTAAATATTCACCGTTGGAACTATTTTCTTATCTCTCCTTAGTCGTAGTTAATTAGAAAACAAGTGATCTAATTAACCCTAACTACTAAACAACCCAAGAAAAGCGCTAACGATTTAATCTAGTAGCAGCCTTAAGAATTAGAAAGATCGATGAAGCTAAACAACACAAGCACAAACGGTTGTATTTAATTTAGTCGAACGTTCTTCCTAAGATCTAATAATTTCTGACACAACAAATCATTAATTCTTAGTTGCTTCACAAATTAGAGGGATCAAACAATGAAGGATTTGATATCTAATCTAGCAGTAGATTGTAACGAATAATAAACTAGTAGGCCTCATAGTAATTAAACGAGACAATCATGAAAATAAGTACAGAAGAACATCGGATACTCAAAGCATAAATTGAACAATAAAAATAAATTAGACCTTATAGTTTTATTGATTCTAAGGCTTCTATTTCTTTCAACCAATTATAAAAGTTTAGCCACGCACGGCCATAAAAACTCGAAGGAAAAATTAGAGAAGAGAGGGGAGAGAGAGAAAGAGAGAGAGAAAGAGCTGTCAAATCTGATCTCCTCCTCCTTTTACACGTTAATTCAATGTTGGAAGCTTATTAGAACTCTTAAAGATAGTCTAAATATTATCCTAAAATAAAATACCCAATTCTAACTAATTAAGGGAAATATTAAAAATAAAATAAAGTCCTAATATAACTAGGAAAGTGGTGTTTGCAGCTGGAATTTTCATGCACCAAATCTGGAATTTCTAATAATAAATCGCGTGGACCCTGCGCATTAGAATTTCGTGCAGCTAAGGAACGTCAACATTGTAGGTGCAGTGACTTCAATCCCAATTTCGACCATGATGCAGCCCATATCTCTCAAAACTCAAAACATGAAAGTTGTAGAACTTTTTCTTGGATTTCTATAGATCTTGAACCATCTCAATCGGAGCTCAGATGAGAAAGTTATGCCCAGATTACGAAGCATCGTCGAAATTGTCCAAAATTGCCCAATTAGCTTCATTTTGCACTTAGCACCTCCATTTGCATCCTAAATCAAAGTATAAGAATAATGAGTACATTTAGGCACCAAATAAGTATAAAAGACTAAACATTAAGGAAGAAAAAAATGACATTTTGCATTCTCATCAAAAAGTGCATAAGCACTACAACTGATATTGGGTTCCTTCGGAACTCAATTGACATGAAGAATGCCCGGTAGCAGGATCTGATCCCCCAAGCATGAGATCTCTCAGAAGTAAGACTGGAATTCAGTTCAAAATAGATTTTCCCTAATCAAAGTGAAAAGATGAAATGTTTTCAGAAATGGTAGCAGGTTTTTGAACCCCCATTTTCATGAAAATCAGTTTTTATATATAACCCCCTATTTTGAAGAAAAAGAAATTTGCATCCTCCTATTTTCATGGAAAGGATTTCAAATTATTTCCTGGGCTTTCAAATGGCCATTCTGCACATGTTTATAAATTCTATTGCATATTGAATGCTTTAAAAATGCATTATGCTATGTGATTTGAAGATTCTTGTATTCTGCGATTATTGAAATACATGCTTAGCTTGAATACTTTGTATGCTTCATGCTATCTTTTTTTTTTGAAGAATCCTGTATTTTGTATCTAAAATATATGTACAATTGGTAGTTTATGTTTATACGAACTTTTTCTTATAACTAACCCACTACCAGTTGAAAACCCATGACAAGGTACTGGAATTACTCATTGGGCTTGTTGAAGCTCATCCTATTATCCTAACATTTTTCAGGTGATGATGATGGATGGGAGTCTTGCCCAATTTGAGGATTGGTGATTGGCAAGCTCCATTTTGATCAGGGGATTATTTGAAGTATTAGGACCCATAGTTGGTAAATTTTGGTGTAGTAAATTTGAAACAATTATGTAATTAAGCTAATAGGCAATTGGACATGTAACAATGTATAACTTTAAATTTTTAGTATGTTCTGAATGTATGATATTTGGTTTACTGCTCCGAAGAAGAAGAAGCCACAGTACCAGGCGGGCATCTGAAAAATAAAGAAGAAGTTTTTCACGCTTCCACAATTGTCAATCCTGGCCGCACCGCACCGTTGTCCGACGCTGCCGCTTACGAGAGCCCACTCAGCGGCCCACGGGCCGAAGGGGATGGGCAGGTCGCGATTCCCTTGATCCGCACGGGCCAGGTTTTGCGGGTCATGACAAAGATCATGAAGACATCAAAGACTTTGTGTCTTGTGATGAAGAGAGCGATGATGAAGACAACATTGAGATTGCCTTTAAAAAACAATTCAATGAACTTATTAATCTCAAGAAGTCTAACATGAAGCTTATCACTAAGCTCAAGTATTGTTAGAAGGAGAAGATTGTCTTAATAGTTGATCAATCCTTATTGAATCAACTAAATAAGGATAAATCGTCTTTCTTAAAAGGAAGTTAAATCCTTTGAAAATGAGAGAAATTCATTGGTTGTTTTGGTAGGAGGACTTAAGGTATCCTCATTTGCTTGTGAGATTGAAAAGAAGGATTTGAATTCCAAAGTTCACTCTTTTAGTAAACAACTCACACAAGCTAGGAATGTCAAAGTCAATCTTGAGGATATGTCTAATAAATTTTCTAAAATGCTTAATATTGTCTAAATCAAGAATGATAAAAGTGGTTTGGGTTATGACATGTTCATGAATAAGAACAAGCCATCCACATCCACTTCAAGTCAATTTCCTATTCTCAAGCTGGTTGTATTTGTGTCCTCAAAATCCAAAGGTGTTAAACCACCTAACCCTATAAGGAAAGCCCAACCATAGCCAAAGCTTCAATCACATTCTCACCCACTACCTCAATCTAGACCTCAAGTCAAACCTCAACCAAGATCATTTTATTGCTTTGGTTGAAAGGCATTCTAAGAGGAAGTGTGGATTTTCTAAGAAAAGGCAAACAAAATCTCACTCTATGACCTTAAGAGCACAAATTGGAAATTGCTACCTTGAAGAAACAAATGAATAATCATATTCAAAAATCAAGGAGCATGGCTCAAAGGATCATTCATATTTCCAATCTTGAAAAGCCTAAAGTAATTTCCCATTCCAAGGTTGGAAGTAAGGTTAAGACACAAAAAACTCCTCATACTCCCAAAAGAATTGTGAGAAAAATTTGGGTAAGGAAAGATAATGTTCACGACTTGAAACCTACCCTATGTGGATTAGGGGCTAGTAATTGAACACTATTACTCAGACAGGCTGTATAAAATCAACTTTGACAATCATCCATAAGATTATCTCCAAATAAAATTTCCATCATCATTAATCACCATTCAAGTCTAATAACATTTCTATTGTCACTATGTCATAATATTTAACATTAATATCAACCTTACAAGATATATATTCAAATTATAATTCGAAGTTGTACATCATCCAAGTTTCCCACAAGCATACCACTAGCTCTATTAGTCACCATCATTGACTTTCCTTCCATATTGTGTTACCCGAAAAATTGTTATAATTCTGGGGGTGAGCTAACTTAGCTTAGTAAGTAAATCCTTCACCATGCCATGGGTTCAAAAAGGTGTATACTAAGAAAGTAATTACAAGATTTCAAGTTCAAAGGAACCAGCCATCAGGCAAGAATAAAATAGTTCACAAGGAGTTCACAAGTGCAATAAAAATGAATAAAAAAGTCAACCAACACAAATTTATCAACATATAACATTTAGCTGCCCAAATTAAGGGATTCAAATTGAATACAAACTTAAGCCTCCAAGGCGTATGTATCATCCAAAAGTAACATTATCAAATCAACAAATGGTATGGAATCAAACATAAAGAATTCTGAGTCAAATAGATATACGTATCTGAGTCAAATGTATATACGAATTTGGGTCAAATGGATATACAAATCTGAGTCAAAAAGGTATAAGACTCTGAGTTAAATCAATATAATGATCTAAGTTAAATAGATATAAGAATCTGTGTCAAATAGATCAACAATCATAGTGGGAAATCAAAAATATAGAATTATGAGTTAAATGTGTAGACATCTCATTTTGTGACCCACGATTAAGTTATGGCATTGCGGTAGCTATGCCAAGAAACCTACTCCTATTAGCACTCCTCCTAACAAAGTCCTATTCCCGCTAAAACTCCCCTGCTAGAGTCCTAGTTCCATTAGGATTCCTCCTAATAGAATCCTATTTCTGCTAAAACTCTCTTACCAGAGTCCCGGTTCCATTAGGACTTCTTCTGATAGATTCCTTGTCACGACCCCAAACCTACCCTATGCGAATCAAAGGCCGCGATCGGGGGCGCGGCTCGCGAGCCATCCCCCACTTAGGAATCAAACACCGATTAAAGATCATTAATACATATACATGCCATTACGTTAGTTAATTAAGTACCATCATCATTATATGGTTTGACATGCCGTGATAAAAGTAAGTGTTTAATTACAGATCCTTAAATAAAAAAGCCAAAGCTAGGACGTGGACTCATGGGAGAGAAACGACTACATTACACTTAGTCTAAGTACAATTACATCAAAAGTGTCCACCATTACATGCAAAGGACTAGCTTGTGAGCAAAATATGGCTCCTACTCGCTGTGTATGACTTATAGTCCTTCTGTAGTGGCCTTTTCTGAAAAACAATGATATATATATATCTAGAGTGAGCTAACTTAGCTCAGTAAGTAAATTCCCTCTTTCTGCCGTGGGTCAGGTCGATTTAAATATAATAATATAAACAATGGCAAGCAAATGATACACTATCACAATAGCCAGTCACCTAGAGAGAGAATCACCAGAAATGATCAGTGGGTCCAAAAGGCACATCCCAAGGTAGTTTGATACAGGTAATGTAAACGGTTTAACAAATCAATAATAGAGATTTGGCCTATACAACAATCAGTTGCCACAAATCACAAGGTAGCAAATTGAGTCCAAAGATAGGCTTGCAAAGCATATCAACAATCAATAGTGCATCATTAGATTATGATTCAAATAAAAGATATGAGATACTAACAGAATAGATGCTATCAATCAAAAGGGCCCGACTACCTTCAAAAGCACTCATTCAGGCTCACCCCTAAATCGAGTTCCTGAATAGCACTAGAGCTCTTATTATATATCATGTCCTCCATGGACTAAGTGTTGGGCATCATTCCCAATCACCGACCCGTAGGTCCACCTTAGCATCTATAGAATCAGGATGGACGTTGTGACAGACACAACTCCCTACACTCATAATAATATCATGATCAATAAATTTCACAAGGAATGTACATATACATGAAATATCAAATTCTCAACAGTGAGAAACATAGAAGTTTTTCAATATCAAAATCAAAGGTATAAAAATGTGCAAGCAATCACATCAATATATTGGTAATTGAATTCTCAACATATCCACAAGGAAGAGGAAATACAGGTCAATATTTTAAAGTTCCATAAGAGTACAAATTGGCAACATTGAGGAAATATAATTATGACATGGCTAAGAAAATACCACATATTAGAGTTTTGGTTTACTTACCTAAAAAATGGTTCCTCTTCCCTTCGAAAGGAATCGGACCTCTTTCTCACTTCCTTTTGATGATCCTATAAATCAGGAAACATTATTTAGTTTAATATTGTTCATGGACTTCATCTGATTTTATTGATAGATTTATGGTCTTATTGTTTTATGGGTCGTATTTTAAGTTTATGGACTTATGCGATTTAGGTTGTAACCTAATTGACTCTTTTACCCTTCCTTGGTAGCTCGTTGTAATTTTAAAGTGCCCTAAAGATGACCAATTTCATATATCAGTATTTTAGGTATCTTATTTGGCAAAATGGACTCCACAGTTGAGTCTGGAACGTCAAAAAAACTTAGGGTAGGTACCCTCATAATTTTTGAAGGTCATTTGGTGGCTTCATTTAGCCTTTAGAACATTTTTGGAATTAGCCCAGTTTGTCCATTCACATTTTTTGAGATTTAATTTCATAAATTGGACTCCGCCGTTGAATTCAGAATACCCAAAAATGTTGGGTTACATGCACTATCTTTTTATTTTATTTGGGCATCAAAAATATTTTACCAATTGATTAATTTAATTTATATTATATATTTATTCAGTTAATATTTTGACAAAGTGCCACAATGGTATAGTGGCTTACGCGTGGGGTTTAAAACCCTCATGTGCATGATGTCCCTATTTTAAGTCTCGGAAGCTACGGCTCCTCTTTATTTTTTTAAATTTTGGCAGACCAAATAACGGATAAGGAATTAAATCAGGGATAGGCTATCCTATTCCGCCTTTGGTTATCAAATTAGAATCCCCTACCCTCATTACCAAACAGTCCTAGTCTCATTTAAATTTTAAAAACTCTAACCCCCAAACGATGCCATTTCATTAAATAACAAATCCACTTTATATTTCGGTTGGGGCTCGACCCGAAACCTAACCTGTATAGTGTCTTCTTCCCCAAGTCTTTGGCGAGGGTTCCAATGGCCTTCTCCGGTCCCGGCAACCGTCGCCGGTTGAATTTCGGCCACTGCCTAACGTGGTTTGAACCCAATTTTCATAAGGATTCCATATTTATAATCAAAATTTGATTCATCACCATGGCCCATCGAATATAGGAACTTATAGTCGACTCCGACAAGAGCTCGAGTTTCCAGTGACCTCTTGATTTTCTATTTCGAGTAGTTCTAGACAGTGATTTTTCCTCTTTTTTCTTCCTATATGTTTTTATGAGTGTGGGGAGTATTTCCCTGTTCCTAAAACCCAACAAAGTGATCTAAAATTCAGTCACTCATTAACCTCAATTGTACCTGTAACTCAATATTTTTTCATGGTCTTTGACCATTTTAATTGATTCAAGTTGCAAAATGTTCCATGTTTCTTGCTCTTTTGAGCCTTGTAATTAGTTTAAAGTTTTAACCAAGTTAAATAAAAAATTTAGTTTTTCACAATTTCGGTCTTAGGGTTTCTTAGGGTTTCCTTAGCCTAAATTGTTCCATTTTAGTTCTATTTTCTTCCATTATGTATTAGAATTGCATGCATGCTTTTCAACAGCACAAAACAGTGATAATTTATTTATTTTTTTGTCTTAGAGAGAAAAACTAAGCTTGAGTGTTTTACTTTCAAATGGTGGTTCTGTCCTTTTGGCTTGCTACTGAACTAGACTAGTTGGCTTGGATGTCCAGTTTCTTTTCTACCTCATTCTTCTTCTTCTTCTTTCCTTTCTTTCTCTACTCTCTCTTTCTACCTGCTCACTACACACACATGCATAACACATTTAGTGTCTGCCACACACGCACAACATATATATACATCTATATATAAACATAAATATACAAATGTCATTATATATATATATACACACACACACATAGGGCTGAGGTGTTGCATGAAATGTGATTGGGTATGGGGGTGGTGGAATGAAATTTTATATAGCACATATACATATCTTGCGAGATATATAGCACAAAAGTGTTTGTAACTCAGCTGGTAATCTTTTTGGGCAAAGAATTCTCCCACTTTTTGGTCTTGGGTTCAAGCCTTTTGGTTAACATTTTTTGCCTTATTTTCTTTCCTTTTCTCTTTTTTATGCGTTGTTCGGCATTTTGGGTGTGTTTGTCAAATTTTTGAAGTTGTATTTCAATTGTTCTAAAACTTCTTGGTATTCCTACCGTGTTTTTGATTTTTGTATCCTTCATCTTCATGTCATTAATTTTATTTTTGACACGTTACATCAGTGTTTTATTTATACCAAAAATATATTGTATTTATCAAAAAACTCTTGATTAAATTTGTTTTGCTCACGTATTGCGCTAGTTTGTCCAATTACACTTCGTGTACTAATTTTAATGTTCATGGGCTTCCAAGTTCAATTTAAGATGTAATTAAATTAATATGTAATTTATTTCATAAAAACGGGCATTAACGCAAATTACTTTGCCTAATTGGGTCAGGATATTATAGTCCTATTCCCATTAGGACTTTTCTTGACAAAGTCCTATTCCCGCTAGGACTCTCCTACTAGAGTCCTAGTTCCATTAGGACTTCCTTTTCACAGAGTCCTATTTCGGGTAAAACTTTCCTGTTAGAGTCCCAGTCCAAGGAGGACTCTTTTTTATAGAGACTCACTCCCGTTAAGACTCTCCTAACAAAGTCCCAATTCTATTAGGACTCTTCCTAACAGAGTCCATTTCCCATTAGGACTCCCATGTCAGAGTCCCAGTCCAAGTAAGACTCTTCCCAAACAGAGTTCCACTCTTGTTAGGACTCTTCTAACAGAGTCTTAGTCCCATTAGGACTCTTCCAGATAAATTTTTATTCCCGATAGGACTCTCTTGTTAGAGTCCTAGTCCAAGGAGGACTCTTCCCGATAGAGTCGCACTCTCGTTAGGACTCTCCCAACAGAGTCCTAGTCCAAATAAGACTCTTCCTAATAGAGTCCCACGTCCATTAGGACTCTCATGCCAGAGTCCATGTCCAAGTAGGACTCTTTTTGTCAGAGTCCTACCTTGTTTAGGACTCTTCTGCTTATTAGAGGACATTTCAGTAATTTTGACACCTTTTTGCCCAATAAGAAAATTTTGGTAATTTTGGCATAATCTTACCCCCAGTAAGACTTCCTAGTCACTTGAGGGGCATTTTGTAATTTTCATATCAATTTACCCACATGGGGGTATTTGGGCAATTTTAGCCATTTGGTGACGAATCGGGGGTAATTTGGTCATTTCACATGTCTTATGGAAATCTAGAAATTCTCCAACGAATTGGGGACAATTTAGTAATCTTGAGTAATAGTAGTCTATTTTGGCTTAATTAGGATTTTTTACTTTTAGAGTTTCCATAAATTTGGTTGCTTGATATTTCCTTAAATGGAGATACATCGAACCTGAACGTTTTCATTTTCGAGTTTATTTTCTAATTAAATTTTATTTCTCTTTTATCTCACTGGCACTTGCATGTAGACACCAATTTTATTGGTTCGTGCATTTTCATAATTACTTATTAATTCATTTAGTTAGGATAATCATTTTTATTTAATTTTCTATTTATTTAATTAAATAATTATCACTTAAGACATGATCCTAGTCATCTATTTTAGGATTTCGACCCTTGGATCAAATCTCTATATTTTCGTATAAATAGAGCCCTCTAGCCATTAGTTTTAGGGGACGGAGAAAGACATGATTTCCATAGCCTCACGCTATTAGTTTAATTCTAGAGTTCTTCTGTCACAATCCCGAAACCCACCTTGTGTGGATTAAGGGATTCACGACTGCCCGTCCCTTCGGTCCCTGGGCTGTCGGGGAGACTCGGGAGCAGCAGCGCCGGATGGCGGTGCGGTGCGGCTAGGATTGGCAGTTGTGAAAACGTGAAAAACTTCTTCTTTTACTTTTCGCACGCCTGCCAGGTACCATCACTTCTTCTTCTTTGGAGCGGTAAACAAATATCATACATTCAGAGCATGCTAAAAAAAATTTAAAGTTGTACATATTACATATCTGTTTACCCCTCGGGGCTTAAGTACATAATTGTCTAAACATTACTACATCAAAATTTGACCAACTATAGGTCCTAATACTTCCAAAAATTCTCTGATCACAATAGAGCTACCAATCACCAATCCTCAAATTGGGCAAGGTCACATTCGTCATCATCACCTAAAAAATGTTAGGCTAATAGGGTGAGCTTCAACAAGCCCAGTGAGTAATTCCAGCACCTTGTCATGGGTTTTCAACTAGTGGTGGGTTAGTTAAGAGAGAGTTTATATAAACATACACTACCAATTGTACATAAACTTCAGATACAGAATATAGAATTCTTAAAAATAGATAGCATGAAGCATTCAAGGCATTTAGGCTAGGCACATAGTTCTTCAAATGCAGGATATAGGAAACTTTAAAACATGTAACATGAAGCTTTTAAAAGCAGTCGGGTGGGGCATTCAATATGCAATTGAAACTTGTAATACATGCAGAGTGACCTTTTGGTGGCCATGAATGTTTAAAACATTTACTTGTAAACAGGATGCATGAAATCTTTTTTCTCGTATATGACCCTTTATTATTTTAAAAACTGGGCCATTTCTTTTAAAACACTTTTTCTTGTAAATGGGGTTCGAAAATTTGCTACCTTTTCTCATGAAAACATGAAAACTTTTGTTCATGAAATCAACACATATAGTACATTTAAGAAATGGGGGATAAACCTGCTACCATTTCTAAAACGTCTCATCTTTTCACTTTGATTAGGTGAAAATCCGTTTCGAACCAGATTCCAGTCTTACTTTTAAGAGATCTCATACCTAGGGGATAAACCTTCTATCGGGCATCTGCTGGGTTGAGAACCCGAAAGGAGCTCAATAATTTTGATGCTTATGCATCATTATCTTGCAAAATGGAGGCTTTTTAAAACATTTCTTTACCTCCCTCGAGATACCTTTTTAAGGCATCTAAAACTTTTTAGTTCTTCAATATATGCTTTTCAAAGAGCATCGAAAACATGGTTTCTTCAAATATTTACTTTTTACGGGTATTAAAAACATGGCTACTTCAAGAAATGATTTTTATGAGCATTTAAAAACATGGCTTCTTCAATATGACTTTTCAAATGGATGCTTTTCATGAGCGTTTGAGATGTGACTTTTCAAATGAATGTTTTTCATGAGTATTAAAATATGACTTCTTCAAAAGGATACTTTTCATGAGTATTTCAACAGGAATAGCTTTAACAAAGTTTTCAACACTTGGAATACAATGATTAGGACATTTAAAACATGAGCTTCAGAGTATTAAATCACGATGTACAGGAGTATTTAAAACATAGCAAATGAAGGAATTTATTTTTAGAGAGACATTTAATAAAATTTTTCATTTAAAGTAGATATGCTGGAACATAAACTTACAAAAGGTCAGAAATATTAACAAGCTAACTTGCATGTCACAATAGAGTTTTCAAAAAAGAAGCTGTAAAACTTAAATCAAGAGTCATATAAATACGGAATTTGAATTTAAAATACTTCAGATGTTTTAACATAAAAACACTTCAGAATATTTGAACTTCAAATTACTTCAGAATCCATGGAAATTAAAACCTCCACTTCAAAGTACAAGATTACTCACCTTGTTCTCATAGGTCAGCACTATTGATGGGCTTTCCCTTTTCCTTGAAATTCCTAAAATTAAATTCATTAGAACTTCAATTAATTCCTCTTTCACTTCAAATCATCTCTAAATTGATGCTCTTTGTTACATTTTTAGACCCAACATATCCTAATTTCCTAGGATTGGTCTTACTCCTTTTTAACCGACCTACTCGTGGTAATTTAATAAATTTTATTTTTCACGTAACTTATTTTTCAATACCTATTTTGGTATTATGGAACTCACCGTTGGATCCAAAATGTCGAAGAAAGTCAATTAGGACCCTCTCACCTTTTTATTTAACTTCGGGCATATTAGGGATAATTTGATAATTTACATTTTAACATGTCTTAATTTTTCAAAATTCTGACTCGCAAAATGGACCCCGCCATTGAGTCCAGAATGCCCAAAATAGTAAATTTACACTATCCCTTTAATTTATTTGGGCACCAAATTATATTTTAATAATTAAATCAATTTAATTTATTAAGTTAATTTAATTAGTTAATTTAATATTATATATTAATTCAAAAATCATATGTCACATGTGCCATGGTGGCACAAAGGCAACATATAAGGCTTTAGGGTCTTGGCTTCAGGCGTGTCAAGGGTTCGAATCCCCCTGACCGCAATTTCTCCCCTTCCCCTTTTTTTTTCTAAGCGAGGTATAACCAAACAGTGGATAGGGCTTAATTCAGGAGTAAGGTATCCCTGTCCAGAATAAGGTTAATAAATTGGATTGTTACATGCGTAGCCAAACAGACCGGGATCGTTTAAAATTAAAAGAATCCAACTTCTAAACGGTGTCGTTCCAATTAAATTATATGTGCGATGGGTTGGGTCTCGACTGGAACTTGGATCCAACCCAAAACCGACCCAACATTGTTCACCTTCTTCCCCAAGCTTCGGGTTACTGTTGCCCTAATTTCAAAAAATTTAATTTTCAATTTTTTGATTTTCAGGGGTGTATTTCTCTCTACTTTTGATCATAATTTGGTTATGGGAACTCTGTCTACCGTTATACATTGGTTTTGTGCCTCAAATCAAACTCAAAGTTCAGTTTTTCTTCACTATGACCGCACCCGTAACTAGGTCATACACGTTCATTTTTGACCCAAAAACTCATGGAGTTTCTTCTATTGTGGTTCCTTCATCATGGGGTTCAAGCCCCCATTCTTAAAATCAGGTTTTACATCAAGTATTGAAAGTTGTACCTAAAAATCGAAACTTGAAATTTATGATTTGGTGCCTTATTCATTGGTTTGTGATCACATGTAACTATTTTCATGACCTTTACAAGACCTACTTTAAATTCCAACAAGCCAAACTCAATTTGGCCTTAGTTGGTTCAGACCTGCACCATTGAAGGTCCATCAATAGTGGTTCCTTCGTGGGTTTCATGTTCTAGGCCCTTCTAGGCTGGTTTTATTTCATTTCCTCACAAGATACACTGATTTCTAGGCTATGCATGCAACAATTAGACTTAAAACAGCTTGCACATGAAGAAATTTTTAGAGAGAGAAAATTTGGTTTGTAGGGTTTTTACCTCAACAGTGAAACTTCCCTCTCCCTGTTTTGATTCTGACTCCTTCTAATGCATCTAGGGTCTGGTTCAGGTTTGCACGCAAACTTTTTTCTCTTCTTCTTATTCTTCTTGTTCTTCATCATTCTCTCACTTTCTCTCTCTATTCTAACTGACACTTACACAATTCTGATACACACTCATATCACGCAACACATATAAACACTTATATTTTTATTTTAAATATGCTGCATGAAATTCTATTGGTTGATTTAGGAGGTGGGAAGGGCTATTTTATACATATATACATATATGTTGCAATTTTTAGCACAAAGTGTGCGCAGCTCAAGTGGCTTTTCTTTTTGGGCTTAAGTTCTCCCTTGCTTTTTGGGTCAAGGGTTCAAATCTTATGGGTTGTAATTTTGGCTTATTTTTCCTATTTTTCCCCTTATGCATTGTTTAACAATTCAAAATTATTTATTTTAACTTTTTCCCGTAATTTTCCTTTTTTGTTTTATTTTTCCTTTTGTACTTGAATTTAATATTCACTCTTCATGCGTCGATTTATAATTCGTAGTCTTATTTATTGGGATGTATTTCCTGGGGTCGACCTCGTTAATTAAGGTCTCGGCATTTTTGAAATTATCGTTTGTTTCCCAATTAAATTTTCTTAATTATTCTATTAAGGGTCACTAATTAATAATTAGCGACTTAATTATTATTTAATCGGGTTAGGGTGTTACATCTTTCTACAAGAACCCTCCCATCCAGAGGCCGAAGCCCTACCGAAGTGACAGTCACCTTTCGGGAAGCAAGCCGAAGCAACGCTTTCCAATCCGAAGAATAAGCCGAAAATTTGCCCGATCGAAACTTTCGATCCAAATTTTCCTAGTCAAATATCTTCCTGATGCCAACAACTGAATAAGATATGTTCTTAAACCCTTAACAATTCTTTTTTCTTTAGATCTGGTTGACCTCATCTCTTTTATCACTCTTGATGAAAGAGGGTAAACTAGAGAACTACGTGACTCTAATGTCATTTTCTGAACGGATACGTAGGAAGCTTTGGGCTCGAGTTAGATCTTCTTTCTATCTTTTCTATTCTGTTTTATTTCTTTACATTAGATCTTTTATTATTTTTAGACTTACATCTCTCTTTTCAGTTTTCTCATGACAAAATAGCCTTACAAGTAAATATTTAAGGTTGATCCATTCGGATTGGGCGGGGTGGGTGCTTAATACCTTCCTACTCTTTACCTTAGCCCCCGAATCCATGTTTGCTTTGGTTTTCCTTTTATTTCAGGGCTTTATTTTATTTGATCCATGTCAAGGAATCTTTAGAATGTAATTAGGAGACAAGGCGATGTAATTTTGATTACTTCATTCCTTTTTAGTTTCCTTTTAATTATGTTCTGATGTAACAAGTTTGCTTGTTTCTTCCCCAAAAATAAGCTGGCGACTCCTCAATCTTTCTATATCCTATAAGAAGAGTTCTTTCCCACATTTAGGGAAGGAGACAGATGGGATCCCTTTAAATCCACAAAAAGGATGACATACAGTTTTCTTTTTTTTTTTGTTTTCCAGTGCTAGCGCCCACAATGGTGACTCCACTAGGGACTAAAGAGGGCTATACACGGTGAAGTATTCACTTCAAGGCTATTTTGTTTATTTTCTTTACATTCATTTGATGTTTATCCTTTAGGATTGATGTATGGATGCTCGAATGTATGGATGGATGAATAAAAAAAAAGACTAAAATCTGAATACCTTGCACACATGTCACTTTATAACATTTGCATTGCACTACATACCCTCTAAACCTCGGACAGTGAGTAGCCTTCGCCTCATATGCTCACTTAACTTGATGTGGTGTCGCCAATGAAAGCCTTCCACTCCTTGATCAAATACTACTTGACCAAGGACATTACATTCTAGTGGCCTTAGGATGGTATGCAAAAAGGCGATGCGGTACCGTTTGACCATAGTCATTACAATCTAATGGTTGTGGGATGTAATATCCCGACCCGGGATACTGGGTCACTTGGCACGTATTACGTGATTAAGGAAAATTAGTGTAAAGATTTTTACACCCAAGAAAATAATAATTTAATTAATGATTAATAAATTAAAATGTGAGACATAATTGTATATTTAATTATAATTAAATATTGTATGTATATATATGAAGTCAAATATGTATGCAAGTATGTATACATGTGTATATATATATATGTATGTACATGTATATAAAGATGATTAAAATAATTATATATATATATATAAATGAATGATATAAAATATCTTAGTGTGTGAACAGTGTAGTGTGTGTGTGTCTCCATGTGTATTTGGTGTGTGAATATATATATAATATACATATATACAAATATCATCAAGAGTTAATGTAAAGCAAAAATTGGGAAGAACAAAATTGATGAGATGTGAAGGCTAGTGTAGGGCTACGAAATCAGAAAGAAAGAGAAAGAACAGTAGAGAGAGAGGTCGGTTTCTCTCTTTAAAAGCAAAGCATGCAAAGCATGCTTGCTTCATACGAAAGAAATCAAAAGAGGGAGAAACTGAGAAGCTAAGGAAGGAAGGAAAGCAGAAGAGAAGGAGGTCAAAACCGTAGCAAAAAGGTAAGAGACATTCAAAGTTTTAATGTTTCTCTCTCTAAGATTTTGAGCATGATAGGAACTGTTTTAAGTTTGTTATGCACGTATGATGTTTAATATATGTCTAAGACATGATTAGGCATGAAAACAGGTCATGAAAACAGTGAAAAACACCTAACCCACGAAAAATCTCCATTGAAGACCTTGCCCATGGCAGGTCTGAATCGATTTCCTTCAAGCTTGATTTGGCTTATCAAGACTTAAAGTAGACCTTGTAAGCATCACAAAAACCTATATCTGCGATCAAAAATCATAATAGATGGACCTTCTATGGTGAGTTGCAGGTTTCGGGTTTTAAACCCAACACCACAACTGCACCCCAAAACTCGTTTTAAAGGCCAAAATGTGAAACCCCATGAAGGGGGGATCAAAACAAGCCCAACCTCATGAGAAATGATTAAGAAGTAAGCCTGAACAAGCTTGTGGCAGATCTGAACTATCCCCCAAAACTGCGATATTTGAGTCGAATTCGAAGCTTAAAAATAATGAGAAATGATGCCTCACGACCTTAGGAGTTTATTAGAAAAGAAAACAGAGAAAATGGAGTAGTAAAATGCCACGAAATTCAAACTAAAAAAATTAGGGTTTTGCAGTCAACAGTGTCGACTTTGTGAGGAAGATGACACTGTTCGGGTTGGCAAACGGGTTGGCAAACGGGTCGGCTATGTAACACCCCGACTTTGCGTAATTAATAATGAGTGTTAATTATTAAGTAATAACCGGCTTATAGAATGATTAGGGAATGAATTATGATCCCGACGGTCGCTATGGACCGATTAAATAATCAAATATGTCTGGGGGAAAAGGGTATGATACCCAAACCCAATTACTGGTTAAATCGGTAAAATAATGCCGTTTTAACACTAACGGAACCCGAATTAGTTAACCCCAAAAATCCCGAATGATTACTAAATGACATGGAACCTCTGACACTGAAGCGAACTGAATTATGAAGCTCTCGGAAGAAACCGCATCGAAAAAGGAGCTACGGAATGAAAGTTATGTAGCAAACATTGAAAATTGAATTACTGTGCAACCAAACGTGGCCTTAACCGAAAATATAGGGAAAAATGGCCAAATGGGAGGCCAAGGGAATTGAACCCTTGACCTTTGAGTGAAAGGAAACCTCATCCAAAAAAAAATACCAACTAGGCTAGGGGTATCTTTGTGTACAAATATACAAAGATATATATATATATAACTATAAATCTGATTTGGTCACCCCCCCCCCCAAGTGACCAATAACCAAACATGCAACACCTCATCCATGCATCACCCTATGCCCCTAGGCCATCATGCCTATGCACCCTAGATCATCATGCCTATACACCACATGATGACCTCTCCTCCAACCAAAATACATGCAAATTAATCATGAGGTTGGGAGATGTATTGAACAAGAAAAAAATCAGATTTGCATTTACACATCTCCATATATGCAATGGAGGGAGAACAGGCCTGAAAATGATCCTGTAAACTGATATTGAAAGAGAGAAATGGTGTGAGAATTTATATGTCCATGGTGTGTGTGTGCATGTCATCCATTGGAGATGCACAAGAAGGAAGGGACTGAGGGCATGACTGAACTGAGGTAGCCACCGAGGTCGTGCCTGAACCCAGCCCGAAGAGAGACTGCCACTGTTGAAGGTAAAAATTCAAATTTTTCCTTCATTTATTGGTTTGAATTTTTAGAATTGTTTTGAGGAAATTCTGTGGCTATAAGGACTATAATTGCATGCATGTTAGCTAGACTGAAAATCTGGGTTGTTTAAGCATAAGAAGGACCATCGGACTGCTTGGAATTCAAGCAAAAACCCAAATCCGCCATTAATGGACCTCAGGTTGCAGGTCTGAACCGACCTCAACCAATTGACTTCTTGCATGTACAGAACTGAACTAGACCTTCCTAGGGTTACAAAAACACTGATCAGCGACCTGAAATCACACTAGAAGACCCTCAAATCTGGAATTATTATTTTCGGCCAGTGGAAGCTAAAATCTGAAATCGACTCCTAAACTAGATTTTGATAATGGGACTTGAAACCACATGACTCAAGGATCATTTTAAAACAAACCTCACAACATTTGGTTGAGAAATAAGGATTTGCAACCGAGTTGCAGGTCCGGTTGTTCCCCACCTAGATCAAGCATTTTGGCTTGATTCGAAGCCCAATACCGATGCCAAAATGATGGCTTCACATCCAGAAACATTTTGGAATAAAAATCAGTTGGAAACCCTACCTGAAACTCCACGAAAATGGAGGAGACCGAAACCGTAAATTAGGGCAAACTGAGGGGAAAGAGATGAAGAAGACAGAGTCGACTCGGTTGAGTGACCGAGTCATACCGAGTTGGCCCAGTCGACACAACACGTGTCTGTCCACGAGCATGCCACCGCATTAGTGAAGCTACGCCGTTTTGGTTAAAGGTTTTAAATTAAAATCTGATTTCAGCCTGTTTGGTCCCTCGGATAAGAAATAAAAATCGGATTTTGGGCATAACCTGAACGTGGATAAGGGGCCAATTAGGGGATAACGGGGATATTTAATTCCGGTTTTCCTGAAGGAACTGAACCGGTTGGTTCTTGATGATTTTGGACCGGTTCACTTGGTGATCCATTGAACCCTTGGGTTTGAACCCTTAAATTATGAAATTATATTTTTGACCCCTAAAGTTCCTAAAATTACGGAATTTGTCCCCAACTGTTTTAAAGAATTATACAGTGGCCCAAATTTCTGAGAAACTGTTCAATTAAGCCCCTGACAAATTAATTAAATAATAAAATAATTATTTATTATTTATTAATTAGGTAAAATTACGATTTTACCCCTGGACATTTAATATGTCAAACGGAGTCCAAATAAATTAAATAAATAGTGTATTTTCACTATTTCAAACATTCCGGACTCAATGGTACAGTCCGATTTTGGAAATACAGTACCGAAAAATACAGACTTGTAAGTGATAAATTACTGTACTGCCCCTGATGGCACCAGACCCAAATAAAAATAAAAGACAGTCTATTCTGACTATGTCGGGCGTTCTGAACTCAACGGTGAGGTCCGTTTAACGAACTGAAGTCCCGAAAAATACAGACACATAAAGTGTAAATGACCATACTGCCCCTAATGATTCCCAGGGTCAATTAAACATAATAGATAGTCCAACTTAATTATGTCGGACACTCTGGACCCAATGGTGAGGTCCATTTTATGAACTGACGTGCCGAAAAATATGACACGTGAAATTACCAAATTACCCCTGATACTGTACGAAGCCCAAATGAAGTCCGATTGGGACGAAACTGATACCGATAGAAACCCGAACACTGGTGAAACTGTATACCCGAATAAATGACGAACCGGGGTCAGAATCTTACAAAACGTAAAATGACCAAAATACCCCTGAGCACTGTAAGTGCAAGATAAAGGTCAATCTGATCTGATAAATTATCGTAAGTATAATTATGAACACTAAAGGGCTAAGTAAGACTCCGGAACTATCAACGCGTAAAACGAGAAATGACCGATGTGTCTCGATGATCAAAAGCAGATACCAAACGAAGTCCAAAGGACTTAAGAATTTACATATGAGATATATGGGACATTCTGAGGACCACGACAGGGTCCGGGGCAAGAATGACAAAATTACCATTTTGCCCCTATGGTTAAAATAAGAACCTAACTGATACCGATTGGAGTCTAAAAGACGTAGAACTTTATATTTAAGATATAAAGACTATTCGGAGGGCCTTGACAGGGCCCGGGGCAAGAGTGATAAAATGACCGTTTTGCCCCTAAGGCTGAAGAAGTAACTGACTGATAACGATTGAAGTCTAAATGACTTGGGTTATAATCCTGATGACTGCTGAGCCTAATTTAAGAATAAAATAGCCCCAGATGAAACCCGATGAGAGGGCGATAGGCTACTAGGCTACCTTAGGTAAACCGATAGATACCTAAGATGACAAATGAGACCTGAATGGATGAGTTCTGATCTGTATATGATTGATGATTATTGTTCAGGATATACATGGAGATGCCTGACGTATCTGGAGGTTATCGGATTGTTTGCGCAAGGAGATAACCGTAACAGTTTGTGAGTAACCTGGAACTTCTGACTTGGTGTATAAGTACACCGTCTAGTTACTGTATTTTGATTTACTGTACTGTTTTGTATATTGTACTGTCTGAATGCATACTTTTCATACTGCATTACACGTAACCTGATTTTGTACTGTCCTGTTCTCCTGTTCAGTTCGGGTCTGTCTTGTTCTGTTGTATGGTCTGTCATGGTTTTATTCTGTACTGTTGCGTCTTGTGAGTAAACCTGACTCCTGAATTGGTGTATAAGTTCTGTCTAGATACTGTACTTTGAAGCACTATACTGTTTTGAACGTTATACTGTTTAAAAGAAAAAGCACATATTTAAAGTAGCATATGCCTTGTCCTGATTGATATTGTACCAGTTTGTTCCGTCCTGTTCAATTCCGATATGTCTTGTTCTGATAGATGTATTGTTCCGTTTGTTCCGACATGTTCAGTTCCGATATGTCTTCATCCGATTGATATATTGTTTCATTTTGTTCCGTCATGTTCAGTTCCGATATGACTTGTCCTGATTGATATCGTTTCATTTTGTTCCGTCATGTTCAGTTCCGATATGACTTGTCCTGATTGATATCGTTTCATTTTGTTCCGTCATATTCAGTTCCGATATGACTTGTCCTGATTGATATTGTTTCGTTTTGTTCCGTCATGTTCAGTTCCGATATGACTGGTCCTGATTGACATTGTTTCATTTTGTTCCGTCATGTTCAGTTCCGACATGACTTGTCCTGATTGATATTGTTTCATTTTGTTCCGTCATGTTCAGTTCCGATATGACTTGTCCTGATTGATATCGTTTCATTTTGTTCCGTCATGTTCAGTTCCGATATGACTTGTCCTGATTGATATCGTTTCATTTTGTTTCCGTCATGTTCAGTTCCGATATGACTTGACCTGATTGATATTGTACCGTTTTGATCCGCCATGTTCAGTTCCGATATGTCTTGTTCTGATTGATGTATTGCTCTGCTTTGTTCCGCTATGATCCGTCCCGTTATGCCTCTGTCCTTGATTACGCCTGTGACTTGAACTAGTGTTTTGTTCCGTCTGATCCCGTTATGTACCGTCCGTTAATCATCTGTCTGTCTTGATTGATATATGGTCCAGTTCCGTTATGATCTGTCTGAATTCTTGACTTGGTTTATAAGTTACTGCATAGATACTGTATTTTGATGCACTGTACGATTTTAAAAGTTATACTGTCTGAATGCATGCTTTTAAATGCAAACTTTTATACTGTATTGTACGCGGCATGATTTTGTCCCATCCTACTATTGTTTTGTTCGGTCTGTCTTGTTCCGTTTTATGGTCTATCTGATTTTGTTCTGCTATGATGTGTCTGACTCTGGGTACCATTCTGTTTTTGAGCGGTTTGGCATAAGTAGGCTTGATTACGCGCCTAACTGATATATTATTGATATGCCCTGTTATGTTCCGCTCAGTACTGATCTGTTCTAATATTTGAATTAATTGCCTATACTGTCATTGATATTGGCATCATGCACTGTTTCGTCTGTCCTGATTTGTTGTTCCGTTTAGTTCAGTCCTGCTTTATTCTACTGAAACTGCATTTAAAGTAGATTTATAAAACTGCTATTTCAGAAACAACTGAACTACCCTTGTGCTTTGTAAACAAGAAATGGTTTTGAAACCCATGACAGGGAACCTGTGTTACTCATTGGGCTTTTCGAAGCTCACCCCATTCCCTAACATTTTTCAGGAATGATATTCGTTGGATCTGATGGCACTGATCTGTGGAGACTGGATTACTGAGGATTGAATCTGTTTAATCAGGTGAGTGATGTAATACGACTGACTTGACTGATAAGTACTAGATATAGACATGGCTCATGGATTTAAACGGTACTCTAGAGATTATAGTTCTGCTCTGTTGTTATATGTCGGATTATAGATATGCTCTGAGGTTAGAATTGTTAGCTGTTGGATTTTAGACTTGCTCTGTGTGATACATATCCTACGGTGGATACATGAGTTGCATTCCCTTGACAAAAAAAAAAAAAGGTTTTAAATTCCGCTGCATCTGACCCTACAGTCGGAGTGCAATTCACTAGAAAGTTCAGAAATTGCCTTCGGTTGGTCGCGTGGCGGCTGACTGGCATCACGTCCTCGACATCCGCGTAGGGTGGGGTTCGGGATGTGACAGGCTACGGGTCCGGGTTTAGTTCGGATCCGACGGGCCATGGGTTATTTAAACGGTAACGTTTTGGTTTTTAAATTTATATACACTAGGGCTGATGTCATCGTGATGTCAGCAACACGCACAAAACCGGATAAACTGGTTGGCCTATGAATGGACCGGACTGGTTCACTTTCAATTGAACTGAACCGTTTGATTTTCTAAATTATTTAAAATTAAATAAACCAAAGCTTTTGTTATTTACGGATTGACCCCAATTGTTTTGGGAAATCCTACTATGGCCCAACTAGGGGAAAATTTATTCAATTTGACTCCTGGAAAATAATTAAATAATTAATTTAATTATTTAATAAATAAAGTAAAATGACTATTATGCCCCTAATTCAAAACTTGACTAAATAAAGTCCAAATTAAACATATGAATTGTGTATCCTTACTATTTTGGATATTCTGAAGCCAATGGTAAGGCCCGTTTTACAAGACGGGGACCCGAAAAATAAAGGCACATAAAGGGGTAAAATGACCAAAATACCACTTGTTCAAAATAAACAAATTATTAGTGTATTCTTACTATCTCGGACCTTCTAAGTCCAATGGTGAGATCCAAATTACGAAACGAAGTACGAAAAAATACAACACGTAAATAGGTAAAAGACCATTTTGCCCTTTTACATACAAAAGTCCGAATTAAATTTTAGGAAAGCCTAAACCGACTTTCTTCGACGCTCCGGACTCAATGGTAGAGTCTATTTGACCAAAAGAGATGTCAAAAGTAAAAAGACATAAAATTTTTTGAATAGTATCTGTTAGATGACTATAAATTAAAGTAATGCCAAAGTACTAATCTAAGGCGTATACGAAAAAATGAATTACGAAAAGACACAACACGTAAATATGTGAAGTAAATAACTTTAATTTAAAGTTAATGGAGCCACCAGAAGAGTATAAATTGAAATGAATTAAATTCCTAACACATTAAATTGTGTCATAGGTTAAAAGTACGAGTTAAGTTAAGTACATATGATTTATGAAATCGTTTTAGGATCTAATACGATTTAAGCATAAGTTAAGGAATATCGAGATGATATTATAATGAACGTGAAGTTGATGAGATGTTTATGAATTGTTCTTAGGAACTACAAGGAAAGGGGGAAAGCGCATTATTAGCACTAACCCTAAAGGACCAATGTGAGTAATCCTGTATTTGAAGTGGAGATTTAACTCCATGGATTTGAAAAGGTTTTAAGTTAAAAAGATACGAAGTAATTGAATTCCAAATTTAGTATATTACATGATTTCAGTTTTAAATTATTTCTGTTCTTATAAACCCTATTGTGACATGCTTAGTAAATGTTTTCTTTACAGTTTTCTTAAAAATGTGTTTTCAGCATGTCTAAGTTAAAATACAAATCTTGTTAAATATTCTGAATTTGATTGTTATAAGTATTTGAAGTTCTATTGTAGAAATCATACATTTCATGTTTTAAATAATCATGAAAGTATCTATTGAAGAAGTCATGTGATAAATGTTTTACAAGATAAACGGTACTAAGTACCACCCCTTGTGATGGTTGAAATCCTTCGGGATTCAACAGTAAATGCCCGGTAGCAGGATCTAATCCCCCAGGCAAATGAGATCGGCAGTATTGGCAGTAAAATGGGAGTCTGGTTCGAAACAGATTCCACTTAATTAAAGAGAAAAGATGACAAAGTGATTTTGAAAATGAAAGCAGGTTTTACCCTCATTTTCACAATATACATTTATGTGTTTTAAAGTTTATATACTTTATCTAATGAAGTACGAGTTTAGCTTGAATACTCTAAATGTTTCAAAGCTATCTGTTTTATGAAATGCATATGTTTCGAGTTATATACTCTATTTGACGAAGTACGAGTTTAGCTTGAATACTTTAAATGTTTCAAAGCTATCTGTTTTATGAATTGCATATGTTTTGAGTTTTATATACTCTATTTAAGAAATACATGTTATGTTATATGTTTTGAAGTTCATAAGTATAAGTATAGCTTGAATACTTTAAATGTTTCAAAGCTATCTGTTTTAAGAATGCATATACTCTGTATTCTAAAATGTACGAGCAATTTGCAGTGAATGTTTTACAAACTCTTATGTACTAAAAACCACTGCTAATTGAAAACCCTATGACGAATACTGGAATTGCTTACAAGCTTAGATTAGCTTACCCGGACTTTGTTCGGATCCCCCTTTCAGGTAATTAGCAGCAGTGTTGACTTGAGGAACGATGATGATGAACCTGCTGATTCTGGAGGTTATGTTCAAGTAGTTTTTGTGTCTAGTCCGGACTTTGTTCGGATCCCCCTTTCAGGTAATTAGCAGCAGTGTTGACTTGAGAAACGATGATGATGAACCTGCTGATTCTGGAGGTTATGTTCAAGTAGTTTTTGTGTCTAGTACTACGAACATTAAGAATGGAAATTGTATTAGTAAAATAGTACCTTGTTATGTATAAGCCCCATGGGGCAATTAAACCATTATTGTTTATGAAGTTTTAAGTTTTAGTTATACTCTGAATGTTAAATCATGTATGCTATGTAAAGAGTGGCAGTACCGGACGGATGTGCGTAATTTAAAAATAAGAAAAGAAAAGAAAAAAGTTTTTCACGCTTTCGCAATCATGTGTCGCACATCTATTCGATACCGCTGCTTATGTGAGCCTTCGCCCAAGGGTCCTCGAGCTTGAGGGTGGCGGTCGCGATCCGGTAATCCGCACAGGGTGGGTTTCGGGTCGTGACATGGGAGGTATATGGCATGTCCTATCAAAAGGAGAGCCTTGAAACCTTTACTTGATCGAAGCCTCATGCATATAATTTTCCATAGACTCATGATTCAAGAATTTAAACCCAGTTTTGGTAAGACACACACGAATTTTTTTGCGCAATTTTGCGAAGTCAGAAAAATCTAGAAAGTAAAAAAAAATACCCATCTCTATTGGCCAATCGGCATAGAGGTTGAACGTTTTGTGTGCCGATCGGCACACAGGTGAGTGTCGATCAACATTCCTTGTGTGTCGATCGGCACACAAAAAGTTACCCTCCCGATCTGAACAATTTTGTCAAATTTTGAAAATTTTTCTAAAAAACTCTAATTGTTTCCTAAAAAGCCAATTTTACAAGCTGCAATGGGGTAACAAATGAGATTTTCTTGGATTTTCCTTGGCACCAAATAAGTTAGATAGCACAGGTGTTTTCCAAAAATAAGTACCCACAACTGGCTTAGAAATAGACTAGTCGAGGCCGATTGATCCGAACCTCTTACCTTCCAACTAAATCAGAAAAGCACAGCTCCAATTACAATGGACCCTAAACAAATACTTTAGATTCTGGCCGATATCAAGAAAGACATGGCCGATTACCGAAAGGAGAACCAGAGACTTTTTCTCACAGTTTAAGATTTGGTACAAAAAAGGTTACCACCACTATCTCTAGTCCCCGACAGGTAATGACAATCCTCACCAAGTGCCACTAGTCCTGCCTGAACACGGACAATAACAATAGCATCAGCAAAACCAAGATCCGCATGCCCATGATCCTTATGATTGGGGAGAATAGTACAGAGCCGTAGAGATCCCGAGCAACAAGAAGAAGGCCTTGCTCACAGGTTAGGAAAAATAGAGACTCTCTTTTACAAAGCTCACCGAGGTGATGATATAGTCAATACTCATAAGCTATCTCTCTATCCAAACATTCGGCTTCCCTGAAAATTCAAAATGCCAAACCTTGACAAATTTGATGGAACCACATGTCCATGAACTCATCTTAAGCTATATGTAACGGCTATGCAACCCCTAGGGGCCAACACCAATGTCTTGGTCCAGATATTTCACCAAACCCTAACCGAAGCCACTCTGCGATGGCACTTGAACTTAGAAGATGGACTTTCTAAAGATTGGGAGGAACTATGCAATGCCTTCGTCAAGTAGTACAAGTACAAAAATGATCCTGATATCACTCTTCGAGACTTGGAGACCACCAAGCAAGAACCAAAAGAAAATTTGTCCACGTTCATCACTAGGTGGCGGACTAAAGTAGCTCAAATGATCAACCGGCCAAATGAGGTCGAACAGGTTCAGATGGTAAAATAAAATTTGCTTCTGGTCTACCGTGAAACTCTCTTAGCCCAATGCTTTGACATGTTCAAGGCACTAGTAGGGGCTGGAACATAAGTAGAAGATGTGGTTAATGATGGCAATCTCAAAGCAAGTGACCCAAAGCCTTGCAAGATCTTTCTAACCTCAAAACTAAGTGGCCTGACCCACATAATCACTACTGTCAATACATCAAGGTCATTTTCACAACCAACATCACAAGGCATTCCACAGAAACACCCTCAAAGGAAATTCTCAGATTTACTAGCACCAATGGGTGAGATATATAATAACCTTTATGAAAAGGGGCTTCTTCAACACTTGGAACCAAGACCGACTCTGAACGCTTTACCCAAGGGGTTTGATTCGAACTAGCATTGTGCCTTTCATCAAGGCAACAGATATAACACAAATCAGTGTCGAGCTCTGAAACATACTATTCAAGACCTAACTGATGGAAGGAACAATAGGGGTTACACCAACAAAGGCCAATGTCACCACCAACCCGTTGTCGGCCCACAATGCACGACTTAATATCAACATGTTAAGTCTTGAAGACTTATATCCAAGCGGCCTAATCAATGATTTCACAAATGCCTCCAGGTGTAGCATGATCACTTGGGATGAACTCATGGGTAAGAAGAGTTATTCTAGCTTAACCAATACAGTACATGTCACACGACAAGGGAAACCATTCAAGCCCCCTCGTCTACAAGCAGATGACCCACTCATAGAGTTTTTGAAGCCCAAAGGATCAATAAGAGTCCCACCTCAGGTTCTTATCGAAGATGAGCTCCTCAAACAGCTCAAGACAACACAAGCCAACATCTTAGTATGGGGGTTATTAACATCGTCCTTTCCACACAAACATACTATTTTGAGGCATCTTAATGAAGCATAGGTTCCTACCATCACTACCACCGAACAACTTATGCAAATCATTGGGGAGGGGGTCCAGTTCAACAATATTGTCACTTTCACTAATCATGACTTACCGAAAAGAAGGGCCAACCACCCTAAGGCTCTGCATATTACTATAGATGCCCTCAAAAAGAGGATACCTATGGTGCCCATTAACAACGACTCTACTCTCAATGTTTAGGACTGCAAGATATCTTGGCTTAGAAGTAGCCGATCCCACTCCATCAGCCCAAGCAGTTAGGGCATATGAAAATGCTCGGAGGGAAGTGGTAGGGGTCATGACACTTATCATAAACCTCGAACAGGTTGAAAGCACCATATATTTTCAAGTACTAGACATCCTAACATCCTTCAATTTGCTACTTAAAAGGCCATGGTTACATGAAATGAAAGCCATAGCATCCTCTCTAGATCAAAAAGCCTAAATTTTCCTGTCAAATAGGGGAAGTCACTATACATGGGGACATTGATCCTGCCAGTGATGCTCTCCCCCTACTAGTGATCCAAAACAATGCCAATGATTTATCTTTGTTAGGCTTAAACCATATAGGGAATCTTGAGATAAAACAAGTACTTAACAAAGGCATATACAAACAAGTCATGATAAACATGATTGTCCGTATGGGATATGTGTCGGGTCAAGGCCTTGAATTCAATTTACAAGCTCTACCTATACCACCCCGACAACTAGAAAGGGAATACACCCACCGACGGAAAATTTTCGTGAAAAGTTTTGGGCTACACGAGCCAAGAAAATTTTTAGAGAACAGGGGCTGCCCCCAAGCTTGTAGAAATAAAGCCTTACTTTCCCACCTTGAATGAGAGCTTTGTCAAGCAAAGAGAGAATTATCCATACTATGGATTCCCTAAGCCATTGTACAATGCCAAGACTATAGTTCTCGGTTGGGAAAAATTCAGCGATTCCATCTTTGGTTTTGATGAAAAGGTGATGGTACCAGTTGAACAACATGATCCTTCGTAGGAGGACTAGATCGAAGAGATCGAAAGACTGATAGATTGTTTCACCAAGATGGAGCTCACTGATGATATGGTTGACATGATCTCCATAGGCAACATAGGATGAGATCCAGTTAAAGACATTACACCCATCCAAGCTCTAATAAAAAATTGGATCCTAGTCAAAGGGGTGCCAGCTTCAGATGAATAACTTGAGTAGGAATACAGTTACTTAGACTTGAATATACAGATTCCGATAATGCTTTTGATTTCGAGTCCAAAGGCTTTTTTTTTTTTTTTTTTAGATTTCATTAATCTTGATAAACTCATTGACTTTATTTTTCCTTTTTTCGATGAAATAAATTCTTCTTTTGAGTATCCTTTAATTGCAAATAATAAACATGATGATAAATTTGAATAATACAAAAATCTTGACATAGAGGGTAGGAAGTTTCTAATAAACTTGGCCAAAACAGTCACCAAATCTCAAGATAGGGCTCAACTTGTCATAGAACAAACGGTGACCATTAACCTAGGGTTAAAAGGTAAGACTAGAGAGGTTAAGATTGGTGCAACCCTTAGCCAGGGTGAACAAGAAATCCTATCTGAACTGTTTAGAGAATTCAAAGATGTTTTCACAAGGTCCTACAAGGACATTCCCGGTTTGGACGTAGACATAGTCCAACACAAAATCCCGACTTATCCTGATGCCAAACCAATCAAACAGAAATTGAGAAAACTCAAGCAAGAGTGGTCCCTCAAAATCAAAGAGGGAGTAGAGAAATAGTTAGCTATAGGCATGGTCGAATACCCGCAATGGTTAATCAATGTCGTCTCTGTCCCCAAAAAGGATGGGCGAGTCCACATGTGTGTTGACTATAGGTGTAATACCCCGAACCTAATTACCTGATTAATTTATGAAATGATGTCATTTTGGAATATAATGCATTAATATAATCATTTTTGCCCCATTTTTACATAAAAACTTGAATTAGCAAACTATGAAGACCACAAAGAAATAAAAACCGACGCAAGGCCTTTGACATCGAAGCTAACCCAAATAGAAAACGACCAGAAGAAACCACTTCGTAAAAAGAGCAATAGAAAAGAAATTATGAGGGAAAAAGCCAAAACGGTAAAGTGTGCCACTGAAACAAGGCATAAGCACAAAATGGGGAAAAAATGACAAAAGTGAGGCCAAGGGGTTTCGAACCCTTGACCAAATGAGGCAAGCACTTTGGCACTCAAAAATTTACCAAGTGGACTGCTAGCACTTTTGTGTTTAATTATGCAACTAATATATATATATATATATATATCCAAATTAGCCAAGTCCACCTCCCAAAATGGCCAATGGACATTCATGCACCACCTTATTCTTCACTCAGCCCCTCTACCTCAGCCCACCTCATCACACCTCAGCCTCCACCTTAGCACACATCAACCCTACAATACATACACGTGTATTTATATATATATATGTGTGTATATATATATATATATATATAAGCCTTGTATTTTAAAAATTCGTTCCAAGTATGTGCAACATCTTTTAACTGTGAGATACCAAACAGTGTGTGTGTGCGTGAGTGATTTTGTGAGAGAGGATCCATGTGTGTGAGAGATGGTGTGTGAGTGAAAAGTGTGTGTACATATGTGTGTGTGTGTGTCTACTTGGAGGTGTACAAAGAAGGGGGCTGGGAAGTGCATAAACAGAACTGAACCACCTCAATGAGGACCTCACCTTGAGCCGAAGAGAAAAAAAAGGAACGATTGAAGGTATCAGGCACCAAAAACTCGGAAATTTTTCTTTAGATTTGTTTTCATTGTTTCAGTTTTATTTAGGACTTACACTACATGCATGAGTATAGTTGACAATAAGGAACTATTGGAAGTGAAATTAGAGAGCCTAGAGAGCTCAAAAAGCCCTAAGCCATGCTCAGTCGCCATTGATGGACCTCTATAGGTATAGGTCTGAAACCACTTGAGCCAAACCACAATTGGTTTGTTAGAACATTGACTAGACCCCAAGAGCATTTCGAAACCCTACTCAGTGACTCAGGAACCCAGAGAAAGCCCCAAAAATTGGAGGTTGCAGGTCTCGGGTTTTGAAGCCAACTTCACAAAACTACCCAAAACCTGGTTTTAGAAATGGGGGCTTGAACCCCATGATGAAGGGACCATAACAGAAGAAACCCCATGAAATTTGGGTAAAAAATGAACGTGTATGAACCAGTTGCAGTCCGAGATTATCCAACTCACCGTAGCCCCTAGATCTCAATTCGAGCTTTCAAACGAATGCCAAAATATTACGCAGACATCCCGTAACCCATACCATCAAAAAACAGAAGAGAAATCAACCCCAAACTGCATGAAATTGAAAAAAATGAAAAGTTAAAATTAGGGCTATAGTGCGGGGTAAAGTGGGGAAGAAGAAGGCCTCGCTGAGTGAACTCGTGATTTGACTTGGCCGATCTTGACCGAGGTAAACTAGCCTACTATGTTGACGCAGACACGTGTCGGCTTGTGAAACAAGCCACCATATTAATGGAACGGTGTCGTTTTGATACTAAAATTAAATTACTTAGCCTTTCTTGGTCATACGTGAACACGCCTTTGATAATCCTGTCTGGAACGAGAATAGCATATCCATGAATAGTCCCATAATCCACCGTTTGGTTCTAGAAACCCTTGAAAAATAAAAGGGGCTGTCGCCCCTAAGACTCGAACCCCAACCTTTCGGCCATACATGAACCAAAGCCCACACGCGTGACCACTGTGCCACCTCTACTCACGTGACATATATTGAACATAATATATATATATATATATATATATATTATATAATAATATTATTAAATTAAATTAATTAATTTAAAAATAGAAAAATAACCCGATGTCTAAATAAAATAAATAAATAGTGTATTTATACTATTTTGGGCATTTCAGACTCAACAGTAGAGTCCGATTTGTGAAATTAAGTCCAAAAAAATAGAGACACATAAATGGTAAATGATTGTATTGCCCCTAACCATACCCAAGGCCAATTAAACATAAAAGGTAGTGTAATACCCCGACCCGAGTTAACCGGTACCTGACCCGGGTTGGATCGAACCATGAAATGTAACCCTGAACTGTAAGCCAATATATAACATAAATAAAATTAGATAGACTGTTATGTTTGATTATGACGCATGAGTATGGGAGGCAGGCAGTCACGGGTGTCCGGGTGCCGTTGCACCGGAAGCCGAGTTTACTAGAAAACGTGCAAGTGAATATAGACGTATAAATATTTAAGGTAAATCGAAATGATTATGAATATTATATATACATATATATACATACAATTGGATGATATATATATATATATATTATAATTCAATATAATTAAATGAAAGGAAATAAAATGGAAAGAAAGGAAATCAAATTGGAAGTAGTGAACTGCATGTGGGTCATGTGTGGTGGCAACATGCGGTGCAGGTGTGTGTTAGGTAGCAAGGCCACCGACTGAAAATCAATCAAGAGAAGGCCATGTGTGCAAGTGTGCATGTGTGTGGTGTCACCGCGGGTACAGGTGGCAAAAGCCACCGACTAGGGATCGGTTAAAGGGAATGAAGAAAGAGATTGGAAGAGTGAGAAAACTGAATCGCAAGAGCAGGAGGGAGAAGAGGAGAATAGAGAAAGGAAGGACTAAAATTAAAGTTCAGGAAATCGGCTAAGGATAGGTAACCTATTTCATCTTCATCTCTTTAGTTTTACTCCCTGTTATCATAGAATTGATTACTGAATTGGTAGGACTCGAAATAGGAAAGAAAAACAAGAAAACCAGAACTGGGTTTACGGTTGGAAATGGTGATTAAACATAGGTGAAACCAAATGAAAATTTAAACCACGATATGAGTAATACACTGCCCCAGGATTCCAAAACGCTTTGAATCAGTTTAAATGGTCAAGAAATGGCCATTCTGTGGCCAGTTATTCCCTCACCGGTGCAACGCCGGAAACTGGGAATGGGTGTTGGAAAACCGATGACATGGAGAGCCAAAATTAGTCCTAAAACGTTTCTTTAAATCCTAGATTTCATTTGGAACAAAAACAGTAAGAAATTGACTTGAAATCATTAAGGTCCGTAGGGAATTTCACTGTTCCGGCGACTGTGGTCAGAAAAAATCCACCGGAGAAGACGACCGGATTATCGGAGGTTCTTCGGGTTAAAATGGAACCGGGTTTGGGTCGGACCGGGTCGGAACCCGACCGGAATTAAATGGGTTAGCTCATCTGGTTCTCAGGATCAGACTGAACCGGTTGGTTCAGTGTGGAATTAAACCGGTTTAGGGTTTCTGGTTGTGAACCAACTGGTTCAAACCGCAACTCTGGGTATTTACACTTTGACCCCGGAAGTTATGGATAATGCCATTAAGGCCCAAACAGAAAAAGTAATAAAATATTAATGTTTACAAATATACCCCTAATTCAAATATGGGTCAAACGAAGTCCAAACGGGGCAAATGAATAGTCAATTTTTATTATCTCGGACATTCTAAGATCAATGGTGAGGTCCGTTTCATGAGACGGAGTCCCAAGAAATAAAATACCCGTAAAAGTGTAAAATGACCATTTTGCCCTTTTAAGTACAAATGTCCAAATGGAATTCCGCGAAAGCCTAAATCGACTTTCTTCGGCGTTCCGGAATCAATGGTAAAGTCTAAATAAGTATTAGAAATACTTGTCATAACAAGGCATAGAATTTGATCCATAGTATTATTCTGAAACGTATTTACTGATATATAGAAAACTCGATCGGAAAAGGAAAACCGACAGGAGACTGATTTAAGAACGCATTAGAGGTAAGTAAATTCACCTTCTCTTCCATATGGTGTGTCCAAGCCAACTTTATTCTTGTACTGCCAAACTTGTACTCTTGAACGTACATGACGTTATTGTTCCACAATGTGATATTGTTCTATCTTGTGGACTTGATTGACTACTATATCATTATTATGGTGTTGAACCATGCTTTGAAAAGCCTATTGCTATGTTCCATTATATATATGATATTCCATTTTATACTTCTATGGAATTACTTATGATCATGATATGTTTATACACACCGGATTTGTGCTCAGTCACAATATCCATCCGATGCTTTCTGTTTGACTGAAGACCTAAGGGTCGAGTCCGTGAACGGACAAGTGGTAGGAATGAATTCCTCGTAGGCTTCCACCTGGCAATTTTACTGGCATTTCCATTGACATTTCACTAGCATTCCATTTGCATTTTTACTGGCATTATACAGAATAAAAGCATCTCTTATGTGATTGTTTGATTGCAACTGCTGAGTTATGCTATTCCTTATCATTATCTCATATTGAGAGATATTTTCTTATTGATTCAATTGTGATCGGTTTATTGTGGCAGTACCTTCATACTGATATATTGTTGCTGAGAGTTTCATGTTGATGTTATGTCCATTACTCCTGATTATACATTGTGTCCATCGTTTATTGGCCCTTATAGCAACTGTTCCCATTGGCTATCACAGCATCTCTTTTATCATATTCTTATACCAGTGTCGGAGATCTGTTTTTACTTGCTGAGTTCTCGTAGCTCATTCCACCCTCCTCACCCCCATTTCCGATACTGACGCCGCGAGACCCCGGTAGGAGTCTGAGACCGTAGGAGGACATTTTGAAGAACTGTACCAGTCTATGTTTAGTTCTCCCATGTACTCACCACCCATGGGTGCTGGTTACGTATGGTTCTTATTTTGTTTAACTGTAGAACCATATTATGTATTGTAAAGACTTCCGCTGACATTGTGTATTGAAAGACTTCCGCTGATTATAGACATTGATAAGACTTCCGCTGTTATTGTTTTAATGTTTTAGTACTTTGCATAGTTAGTACTATGATACAGAAATGTAAAAAGTAGGGATGGCCTTAGGGTTGGCCCCGCGACACGAGATCCGCATAGGGTGGGTTTCAGGTCGTGACAGGTAGCCTATCTTAATTATGTTGGACATCCTGGACTCAATGGCAGGGTCCGTTTTGTGAAACGAAGTACCGAAAAACGTGATGCGTGAATGTATAAAATTACCAAAATGCCCCTAATACAATACGAAGCCTAAATAAAGTCCAAATTAGACGAAATTGATAACAATGGAAGCCCGAATAACTGTGAACTCGTATATATGACTAAATAATAATTCGGGGTCAGAATATCATAAAATGTAAAATGACCAAAATACGTCTGAGCATAGAAAATATAAAGTAAAGGCTGAATAAGAGCCAATCTGATATCAAGAACTGTCATAAGTATAATTATGTGAATTAAAAGGCTAAATAAGACTCCATAATAGTCAAAGTATAAATTAAAAAATGACCGATATGTCTCGACGATAAAAAACAGATACCAAATGAAGTCCAAAAGACTTAAAATTTTATATATAAGAAACGTTACATATTCTGAGGACCGCGATAGGGTCCCGGGCAGGATTGATAAAATTTACCATTGTACCCCTAAGGTCAAAGACGTGATTAATTGATAATGAATGAAGTCGAAATGACTTCAATTATAATTCTGACATCTACTAAACTGACTTGAGGAATTTAACAGCCTAAGTTGAAACCCCATAAATGGGAAATTGAAAAGCCTTAATTGAATAGACCAAGTTCAAAGGAACTTAAAACATTGCAGAACAATGTTTGAGATTAAAATGTGTACTAATTCATTATGCAATATCTTTGAATCTATGATTATAGGATCACCTAAACGAGGGAAATGAAAAGAAGCTCTGGGATAACAATAGTGGTACTCGTATGAGAATGTGATACTAAGAAACCAAGGTAAGTAACTCTTATACTTTAATATGGATTTTTCCTCACCAAGTCACATTTATTTTCAAATGCTGCCAAACTTGTACTCTATCACTACCTAGTGAACTTGATCTCTTTGATTTAATGGCAATCGACTTGTAATTATCTGGTTATGCCTATACTTCAGATTTGATTTGCTTGCCTATATCATTTTGTGAATTTGATTGCTGATACTTGAGCTTAATTGTACCATCATGTATGCCATGTCATAATCTTGTGATCTACCTTATTGATGGAGATCTTCATATTCCACATACTTTATGCCTCATTGATTGAGATCTTGATTACTTCATACGACTGTGAAATTTTGATAATTATGATATTTTGTAAGTGTCGGGGATTGTGCTCAGTCACAATGGCCCACCTATTCATAGATGGCGTTCTAGACCTATGTGGTCATTTGTGTCCTTAGGGGACTTGAGATGAAAGAGCTCTTAGGCTATTCAGTAAGCCTAAGAGAGAGAGAGGCAAACCTGAATTTGCATTTTAGGGGTATGCTAGGCCCCGTTTTGTTTACGCATCTGTTCTATTAGAACTCACTATTGATATTTTTGGCATTCGTTGGATGATCATATTCTATGCCTTGTGAATGATCATATTGTTGTAAGCATGATACACTTTTGATTGGCTAACGTATTTTTTTGTGGCAGCAAATCATCATGTTAGTCTAGATCCCATTTTGCATGATTTTGTCATCACCTTCATGTATTACATTGTAGGATGAGCCTTTTAAACCCTAGGTCGTTGTTGTTATATCTTGGTGACTGGTTATATGATATCTTTTCTTCTATATTCTTGTGGACTAAGCCTGACCCATGGAAAAGCTAGGATCTTACTTACTGAGCTAAGTTAGCTCACTCTTTACTTATGACCATTTTTCAGGCAGCCCTATGAGGGGTGAAATGCAATGAGATGACTAGTGAAGCCAGCGAAGTACAGATGATTAACACTGATGATATAACTCCAAGTCCAGTTGACTATGTACTTTGTAAGGTTAAGTTCAAAATTGTGTATTATAATATTGCATTATTAGTGATGAGGTTAGCCTAGTATGTTGGATCACGTGATTAATTTGTATTTGGAGATATTCTGATTTTTAGTCATTGTAGATGAACTTTCGATCAGGTGAATTGTATTGGTATAACTTGTGCTTTAAATAATTCAGTGATGTGTGATTCATGTGTAAAACAAAAAAAAATGATGATATTATATCCACTCTTCTACAGTTCATCTGATTTTGTACGGCCTGTCCGAGTGGCAATGTAGATCACGGACCCCTAATCTGCACAGGGTGGATTTTGGGTCATGATTATAGGGAACTCAACAAAGCTTGTCCAAAAGATAACTTTCCCTTGCTAAACGTAGACCTTTTGATAGACAACACGATTCAACAAGCCATGATGTCCTTTATAGATGGCTTCGCCGGGTTTAGTCAAATCAAGATGCACCCCGATCATATGAGAAAAACTACCTTCACAACATAGTGGGGCACATATTACTACATAATCATGCCTTTTAGCTTGAAAAATGCAGGGGCTACATATCAGAGGGCAGCCACTACCATCCTATATAACCTTATCCATAAAGAGGTCGAAGTATATGTCGATGACATGATCATAAAATCCAAAGGTAGAGAAGGTCATTTCGACTACCAAAAAAAGGTTCTTCGAAAGAATCAGGGAATACAGAATGAGACTAAACCCTCAAAAGTGTGTGTTCGGGGTCACATCAAGAGAAATCCTAAGCTTCATGATAAGTCAAAGAATCATAGAGGTGGATCTTGCAAAAATCAAAGCCATTATGGATATGCTTCCGCCCAAAATAGAAAAGCAAGTTAGGGGCTTCCTAGGGAGACCTCAATACATTAGCAGATTTATATTTATAGCTAACTACTATCTGCGAGCCCATTTTCAAAATCCTGAAGAAAGACTCTCCTAAAAAATGGATCCCTTTATGCCAAGAGGCTTTCAAAAAGATCAAAGAATATCCAACCAAGCTGCCAGCCTTGGTTCTCCCACAATCTGACTTTTCTTTATTACTGTACCTCATGGTAACAAATAGAGCTGTTGGGGCCATGTTGCCCCAAAATCAAACACAAGAAAGAAAGGAAAATGTCATTTACTATGTGAGTCAGAAGTTGATATCCTACGAGCAAAACTATAATGCTCTCGAAAAGACATGTATTGCTATTGTCTAGGTTATCCAAAAGCTCCGCCATTACGTGATGGCTTATACAATACACTTGGTTTCCCGCATGGATCCTCTGAAGTATCTCTTTGAAAAACTAGCCCTATCAAGCCACACTACTCAGTGGCTACTATTGCTTTTAGAGTTTCACATAGTGCACATAACTCAGAAATCCATCAAAGGAAAGGTCGTGGCCAACTACCTAACAGACTGCCCAATTGAGGGTGAGACTATTAAGAAAGCTGAATTCGCAGATGAAGAAATCATGCAGATTCATAAGGATATGTGGTGCCTTTTCTTTGACGACACCACCAACAAGAAAAGATATGGCATTGGCATGGTTCTTGTCACATCCCACACCTCACCCTACGCGGATGCCAAAGATGTGATGCCAGTTAGCCGCATTACCAGGTCTCTAGACCGACAATGCGACCAACCAAAGGCAAACTTTTGAATTTAACTGATGACTTACATTCCAAATGTAGGGTCAGAGCAGCAGAATTTAAAATTTTTCTCATCTCGAGAATGCAACTCATCTATCTATCACAGAGGTATGTACCACAGAACAAGTCTAAAGCCAGACATCTCACATAGAGCATATCTAATATCTCCAGAGTACCATTACCATGAGCCATGTCCCAATACATCTAATGCATATCAATGAAGTCAATCGGATCATGTCACTCACCTAAATCACCAGATTCAGTCCATAAGAATCCAAGTCTCCACAACTTCAGTGCCATTAGATCCTTACTTGGAATGTCTCCCAGTCTACTGTCATCATATCCTTGTGTCTTCTAACCCAATGGAAATAAGTCCTGAAAAATGTTAGACAAATAGAATGAGCTTAAACAAGCTCAGTTAGTAACATAGGTTCCTGCCATGGGTTTCAAAACCAGTTTATATATATATATATATATATATATATGATATTTGTCACGACCCGAAACCCACCCTTTACGGATCTCGTGTCGCGACACCCGATTCGATGCTGCTTGTCGAACCAAGGGTCTTAACTTTCTACACAATCAGTGCTACTAACATGCAACAATTAAAAATGCAGAATAAAATAAAGAAAAGTTGCATGTGATATTTATAATGTTTACAAAATGCAGAATACAAAATTTCTTAATACAAATGTTCATCCCCAAGATGTGGATAACATGGGAGAGCTATAAAACTGTTTGTACTAAGTATTACACTGCAACTTCAAAAGCAAATGTCCACCTCCTAGCTATCAAACTTTAGGGTTTGTCCTCGATATCTATACCTGCAAGTCAAATGTTGTGTAGTATCTGATGAGTTATGAAAACTCAGTAAGTAGTCCTTTGCTCTGCCATGTGCACAAGGGTATAAAAGAATGCTAACCAGGCAATGAATATATATACTCAATATCAGATGATAGAAGTCAAATGATAAGGAAATGAATTTGCTATGCTAACAATGTCATACTGCTATAGTCATGAGCTATATCAAGTATGAAATGTAAGCACTGTACTGAAAGCTGTAAAAATCTCATGATCATTTAATAATGATATAACATGATCAAGCTATGAATATCAACAATAAAGGATAGTGATATCAACTAAATCTGAGATGCACTGGTACTGGTGGGGCCCGGCTACCCCCTGGGTGCCTAATGCACCAATCTAAAAATGTAAGGCTACGTCCCATGCCTTATATAGCAATGTAGTAAATTTTTCACTCAGCTGTATGAATACTGCTCTCCCTTGAGCTCGTATTCAGCTCCAGTCGGAACCTGGACCCGAAGGTCATAAATAGCATCAGATGGAGGTGTGACTGAGCACAAATCCAACAGTAATAATATATCGGGATCATGCTATCTTCCATGAAGAGTATAGTGGAATCATAACTGATTCTAGGCAATCTGACGTAACAATAGTTTTCGAGGCTACGGTTACTAGACTGCTTCGAATAAAACTATCTGGCCTTCATGGCCCTAGGTACAAGTGTAAATAAGAAATTTGTGCAAAAGTGTACAATCATTATTGACATATATATAGAAATCAATAACTGTCTCCCACATGATAGGACAATATCGATGTGGCTAAATAAACACTGGTATGTATGTATAGAATACAAAGTAATATATATACAAAGAACTATGACATTGCTTGGAATGTAACACATGCAGAGATCGAATTTTACTTACCTCTTTCTGTATCTGTCTAGAAGGTCAAACCGCCTTCTCCTTTTCTCTTGGTGTTCCTATGATTCAGGAAACACATCTTAGTCTATCGCTACTTGAATTATGCTATTCATCAATTTTTATGCCTTTATGCTATAAGTTTCTTTTTTACAAAAATAAAATTTACCATTGAGTCTGGAATGTCGAGCAAAGCCGGCTTAGGCTTTCGCGGAACTCAATTCGGACATCTGGGCTAAAAAGGGCAAAATGGTCATTTTGCACTTTTACTAGTTCTTACTTCTCGAGACCTCTTTTCACAAATTGAACTCCATGGTGGAGTCTGGAATGCTCGCAATAATAAAAATTCACTATTCTTTTATTTTAATTGGAGTTCGTTTGACTACTTTTTGACTTAAGGGCATTTTGGTAATTTCTTTTTTAATTTAAATATTATTTTATTACTTGGGGTCAAAATCTAATTATCATAAGTTTTGGGTAAATTTATAATTACCATAATTTTCTATTCCAAATTGGAATAGCCAAACAATGGACATCTCCTAAACCTTGGATAAGCTATCCTTGTTCCTATTTCAAATCAATTTCTATTTACTATTCTTGTATCCAAATAGCCCCAATTCCATATTTTAAACTTTTAAAATTTGTAAAATACTTGGATCTACCCTATGGGTTTCTGGACGGGTCAACCCGACCCGACCCATGGCCCAAAAACCGAAAGAACCCAACACACACAACAGCGTGCAGCGTTGCCAACCGTGTGGCTGGTCATCTTCTCCAGGGTTAGCAGCCGGTTTCCGGTGACGTTTCGACATCTGAAAACTCGGGTCCTCTTCTACTCCTCATGGTCTTTCCATATATACCCTCAGAATTTAGTTTGGATCATCGGAAGGCCTCGAAAAATGGAGTTGCAGCCAGCTTCGACGAGTTGTCCTAACTTTCCAACGAACTGAATTTTTACTATTTCATGGCTTTTTAGCCATTGTTTTGAGCCCAAATTTTACCTACAACTTTCTGCACTTATGGGCAACAATTTCCAATTCATAAAACGAGCTAAAACGATCAAAGACTCAATGACACAGAATTTTTCTTCAAACTTTAAATTGGTTTTTCTCACTTGTTTCTCAACCAAATGGGCTATGGTTTCTTCCTAAATTCACCATTTTTCATGCTCTTTAAAACCATGTAATTATTTATAAGCTTTAAGCAATTCTACAAAAAAACATAAATTCAAACTTGGAAATTTACAGAGTTTTCCTCACCTTTTTCTTTTTATTTCTCCTTCTTCTTCTTCGGTTTCCTACTTCTGAATAGTTTAGAATCCTCCCAAGGAGCTCAGCTTCTTGTTTTCCTCATTTTCTCTATTGAATATCACACACATATACACTAACAGTCGTCCCTCACGTCCTTACTCTTTCATCTTTCTTTTCTTTCCCACTTGCAGCCTACTTTCTTTCTCTTTCTTCCTACAATTTTTACAACTTTCCTTGAATTTTTTCTTCTCTATTCTAATTTCTTTTATTGTTTCTTTGCTTTCATTAGCTTAGGATATTATGTATATATTATATAATATATATTACACACACTAGTACACACACCAAAACACACCTTGCCAACACTTTGTACAGCACACACACACCATTTGATTTTTTCCTTTTCTTTCTTGTCTTCACTTGCATGCCTTTTGCATGCTTATATATATATATATATATATATATATAAAATAAAAATCTATGTTTTATTATATATATATAATATGTCCATTTATAGTAATACATATATTTATATAATATATGTATATACATACCGTATATACATATATATTTTTATGTATATTTTTATATACACACACACACATATTTATATATATCATCTCATATATATATATATATATATTCTTGTATTTATTAAAATGCACTATGCACGTATATCGAGGCATATATTGGCCTACGTACACGATTCTCCGTACCGCTCGGGTTTATCATACGGTACCCCTGGGTACTCGGATTGCTTGTGATTTCATTCTCCTATTTTTAAATATCGTAATAACTCTATTTATGATTCTCAATATCCGTTTTGAACTACGTGCCTATCACGATACATAACTTACTATGATGGCTCGGTCTATTTTGGTATTACCATCCTCGGCTCGATTTACTCATACTTGGCTTGTCTTAATATCAAAATTTCCTGAGATTATAACTTCTACTATATACCTCGGTAATCGTACCCGTCACTGTATATTACTCATTAAACTAGTTCGACATATTTTGGGATATACTATTCTCGGTCTGAATCGGTCTCAGTTTATCTTTGATATTATGATCATTGCTTGGTTAAAGCTCGATATTATTATTTGACTCTTTTTAGATATAATGGAATTATTCTATTTATTTGGAACTTATGCTCGGTTATAACTGGTGTTATGCTACTCGACCCAACCTATCTCGATTTACGTGTAATTGATCGAGTCTACCTCAATTTACGTGCCATATCATGGGTCGGGATATTACAATATTCACATGAAATGCATGCTCAAATTCAGCTCAAGTAGAACGATGCAGCTCAAACAGATCAGATCAGACAGATCAAAACAGAGTAGAGCCAAAACAGAACAGATCAGAACTGAACTGAGTACCAATCAAACAACGACATATCATCAAGTGTGCCTGAACCTTCCCCAGCTGCCCATAAGCAGACCACACGTGGGGCCTCTACCCTCTGGGGTAAGATCAAAGCGGAACAGAACGAAATTAAGCTGGAAAGAAATAGAACAGAATGCCAATCATACAGATGAGCCTTCCCAGCTGCCCATAAGCGGACTACTCGTGGGGCCTCTACCCTCAAGGTCATGCTCTGGCATAAAACCACTCAATTCTGTGGTAGGCCCAGAGTAGACTCAACATCTTAAAACAGAATCAGAACAAACTCCAAATGGCGTATAACATACCAGAACAGACCCAAACAGAATTAGAATAGAGCATATCAAAAGCAGGATAGAATCGAATCATGCCATGTGTAATACAGTACAAAAAGTATGCATGAAAGCATATGCATTAAAACAGTACAATGTATAAAAATAGTTTAGCATATAAAGTAGTATAGTATATGAATCAAGATGGAGCAGAAAATATACATCAAGTCTGGAGTCTGAGTTACTCACCTGAATATTACGCTTATCACCATTCACAGATACCCTTCAGATACATCGTTAGCCACGTGCATGCATATCCTAGGCATTATCCTTCTGATGGCCATCATAATTGATTCAACATCCAAAAGATCATCCTATGCCTCATATGTGAACATATCCAACCTTTGCCTGGTTGCAGTCAACATTCCACTAACACTGCAATCATCATTTAACCCTCCAACTGACTTACCAGGATGGTTCCTCTTATTTCTCCATTCCAAACCCCTACCACATGAATCTGAAATTTCCTTCCAAAAGACCAATGGGCATTTCAATAAGCTTCTATAAAGAAGGCATTAAATCTCTTCCCCTTTTCAAAAAGTGCTAAAATGCTTCAACAGAAGCGTTATCAGCTTCTGGGCATCACAAACTCCCTTCTAAAGTGAGTGAGGTGATAAGTCACCATCCGTTTCTCAATAATAAAGCTAAGCAACTCATGCATTACCGTAACAACCCTCAAGCTAACAACTTCGTCCTCTAAGGAAGCAGCACAAGCCTTCTTCTTCTCACAAACAAATCAAACAGTAACAGCAGTACTAAATCACTGCTTTCCTTTCCTTCAGCTTTTTCAGCAACCAAAACAGAGGAGAAGAGATAGAGACAAAACCTATCCACCATGAGATCCTGCCTTTATTTTGAGATCACCGGCTGGCCATTCCCCTAGGTCTGCCGCCTGTTTGAATTGCTTCCTAGAACTGAACTACTCAACTTCCTGCCCCTGCTTCTTGTCTTCTAAAAGCTTCCGTTATACTACCCGTCGTCATCTTCAAATTGAGGCCGCCAGATACCAGCACCCCTGTAGCACCAACATCGCCCTTTCCACCTCCACGTCATAAGTGGCGTTCAACATAAATTAATTTCCTAACAGATATCTCCACCTGAACAAGAAACCCATCGCCTGAACTGATTGAAGCAGCTATTCCATTTCCATAAAACTCTCACCCCTCCGATCAATGTCCTCTGTTTTCTCATTAAACAAAATAAATAGTAACAGCAGCACAGTCCACAGCAATCGCACCAAGTCTTGCAACTGATCTTCCATTCTTAATTGCTCCTCTCTATCAGCCTGCTTCAACCCGAACAGTTAGCTTCATCATTTTGAATTCCATAGATAAACCACCGCGTAACGAATTTATGTGCAGTTGCACCTTCAATTACGATGACCCCATGGCTCAGATTGAGAGCTCTATGTATCATCAACCGTACCTGGGATTTGATCACTTGTAGCAATGGCGTCCCCCCCTTTCCGAACCATACTACTCTCGGCAACGCCCAATCAATCTCTCTCTCTCTAATTTTTCTACAAACCGAGAAACACACACACACACACACACACACACATATATATATAATTGTAGCTCAACTTAGAATTTTCCTTCCAAAAGCTTCTCAACCATCTCCAACGCACTGGGTATTCTCTCTGTACTTCCGTCCCCCTACTGCACTGCCACATCGTTACACACACACATTCCTACAGAGATATATGAGTGTGTGTGTGTGTGTGTGTATCGGTGGGTAGCCCAGCCTTTTAGCAGCTTCTGTGAAAAAGCTTCGTACTTCTTCTTCAAGGTTACAGCTAAAAACACCACCTGCTGCACCGCTAGAGAAATTCTGGAATTCTCTTTTCCTTTCCAACAGCTTCTCTGCACCGCCTCTCTTCTTTTCTTTTCTTTTACTAATTCCAGCTTCTTCAAGAACCTTCTCTCTTATTCCTCTTTTAGATATATATATATATATGTAATAATATGTGTATTTATTTCCTGTAGCTCCAGCCGCACCACCATATATATATATATACATATTATTATGTATTTTGGCCAGGTTAAAGCAACTTTTACAAGCTGCCCTATAGCTACATATTTTATATTTGTTTTAGAAATTTCTTGAATCCAACATCTTCATGAAAATATCTATTTTTAATAAAAAATATTAAATTATCATAGGCCAATAAAATTACCATAAAGCCAGGACTCGGTTCACTATTATTTATTTACAAATTTTGGGTCTCCATTAATAATTTATTTTATAGTCATATTATCTGGATAAATATTTTTTTTGCGTATCAATCCCATTTATTCATTCCGAAAGTCGGTTGACCGGGTCATCTATTTCCCGTGCCTATATTATTTTTAATGGTCTGGATTAATTTCATATTTTCTAATAAGTAATCCAATCATGGTTTACTGTATTTTAGGTTATCTCGAATTATTAATGTCACATAACCTATTTTTATTTGGTCAGAATATAGTCTAGGTCATGTCAGATTTTTGGGGTATTACACTCTGCCCACCTTCAAAAGACTTTTGTCCCCAAAACTCAACCGGCCTTCTACGGGAAGATAGTCATCTGTCAATCAAGTTTATCCATCTGGTGTCTTTATAAAATGTCATAAGGTTTAACCTCAATCACTTTTACTGATATGTCTCCAATTGGCACTAGTCAATAATCTCGAAGTACACAGTGTAAGATCAAATCCAGAAAATCCACAATAAGATTGATTGTCAATCCACAAAATGTACTGTCACACAATTTTGACCTCTAGCAAAATACTAACATGTCTCCAAGTGTCACAAGTCTATAACCTCGAATCATGCAAGTTCAGATCAGATTCAGAAAATCCACAATAATTCTGATTTACAATCCACCAAAATATAAGCTGTCAAAAAATTTCAATCACATCTAATCGGAATTGGCAGTTCTATTCTATCACAAGTATCAAATCAGATCCAGAAAATTTCATAAGGCTAGTTGACAATCCACCAAAATATATACTATCACTAAGATTTGATATTAGATCCATTTCACATTAAATCGAATGCGACAATCATCCTCAAACGATTAGAAATCAATCACCAAGATTCTTCAATCATATTCGATTCCACCAAATAATCATTTTGGTATCCATAATTATAATGATCAATACCAGAGTTAGCTGACCTAGAGTCGTTTTCCTCCCAAAATTACTATGCATTTGATCAGTTTAATTGCCTTAGAATCATCAATTTCATCATGGCATAGTCTTTCCCCCAAGGACTATTAACTGTAATGACTAAACACATTGTAGTCACCAAAAATTGCTCAATCACATAATCATCTAATTCACTCAATAGTCCACAAATTCAATTCTAGTCTGATCTTTCCCAAAGAATCATTAACCTAGAGCTTACTTTTCCACTGCGCTACTCTGATAAAATCCTCGAATTCTCAAGATCATCAATTTCACTTATAAGCTTACGTCTGTCTCATAAGAACTCTTGATTATTTGATCATTCTAGTCATCCAAGAAATATCAACCTTAATCATGTCCTAGTGTCAATTGATCAGTCAATGTTACTCTGACTCTAATGAAAGTGCTAATTCCTAGTCCTTAGATGCTTTAGAATCACATAGTCATCGTCTATTACTAAAACCTCCATAATGCTATGTCTAATCTCCAAAATTAGGACTTAGTGTCCATGGTTCGGGTACTCTGTAATCCTTAATCCATTACTTAGTGCTCTGATATGAACAATGATTTCCAAACCAGTTCGCACCTTATTGTCCTCAAGGTCCCCTCTTGTACAGGTAACCTTAACCTTTTCCTCAACTATCACTCTGTGGTACCAATGGTTTTCCAATATTTACATTCTCAGGTCAGTTATTCCTAACTATTTCCTCAGAAATGCCCATGGATCTTCACTATTTATAAACCTTTGCTCCGATAATTTTAACTATGTACCAACCTTAGCTCTGATACCACTTTGTCACATCCCGCACCCCACCCTACGTGGATGCCAAATATGTGATGCTAGTTAGCCACCTTGCCGGTCTCCAAACCAACAATGCGACCAACCAAAGGATAAACTTCTTAACTTAACGATGACTTGCATTCCAAATGTAGGGTCAGAGCAGCAGAATTTAAAACGTTTCTCATCTCAGGAATGCAACTCATCTATGTATCACAAAGGTATGTACCACAGAGCAAGTCTAAAGCCAAACATCTCACATAAAGCATATCTAATATCTCCAGAGTAGCATTACCATGAGCCATGTCCCCAATACATCTAATGCATATCAATGAAGTCAATCGGATCATGTCACTCACCTAAATCACTAGATTCAATCCACAAGAATCCAAGTCTCCACAATTCAGTGCCATCAGATCCTTACTTGGAATGTCTCCCAGTCTACTGTCATCATATCCTTGTGCCTTTTAACCCAATGGAAATAAGTCCTAAAAATGTTAGATAAATAGAATGAGCTTAAACAAGCTCAGTGAGTAACATAGGTTCCTACTATGAGTTTCAAAACCAGTTCATATATACACGATATTCACATGAAATGCATACTCAAATGCTGCTCAAGTAGAACGATACAGCTCAAATGGATCAGATTAGAACAGGACAGATCAGACAGATCAAAACAGAGCAGAGCTAAAACAGAATGGATCAGAACAGAACTGAGTACCAATCAAACAACGGCATATCATCAAGTGTGCCTGAACCTTCCCCAACTTCCCATAAGCGGACCATTCGTGGGGCCTCTACCCTCTAAGGTCAGATCAGAGCGAAACAGAATAGAATTGAGTGGGAAAGAAATAGAACAGAATGCCATCATACAGATGAGCCTTCCCAGCTGCCCATAAGTAGACTACTCGCGGGGCCTCTACCCTCTGGGTCGTGCACTGACATAAAACTGCTCAATCTTGTGGTGGGCCCAAAGTAGACTCAACATCTCAAAACAGAATCAGAACAGACTCCAAATAGTGTATAACAGAACAGAATAAACCCGAACAGAATCAAAATAGAACATATCAAAAGCGAGATAAAATCGAATCATGCTATGTGTAATATAGTACAAAGAGTATGCATGAAAGCATATGCATTAAAATAGTATAGTGTAAAAAATAGTTCAGCATATAAAGCAATATAGTATATGAATCTAGATAGAGCAGAAAATATACACCAAGTCAGGAGTCTGAGTTACTCACCTGAATATTACGCTTATCACCATTCACAGATACCCTTCAAATACGTCGTTAGCCACAGTGCATGCATATCCTGGGCATTATCCTTCTGATGGCCATCATAATTGATTCAACATCTAGAAGATCATCATATGCCTCATATGTGAACATATCCAACCTTTGTCTGGTTCCAGTCAACATTCCACTGACACTGCAATCATCATTTAACCTCTAGCTGACTTGGCCGAACGGTTCCTCTTGTTTCTCCATTCCAAACCCCTATCACGTGAATTTGCAATTTCCTTCCAAAAGACCAATGAGCATTTCAATAAGCTTCAATCAAGGAGGTATTAAATCTCTTCCCTTTTTCAGAAAATGCTAAAATGTTTCAACAGAAGCCTCATCAGCTTCTGGGCATCACAAACTCCCTTCTAAAACGAGTGAGGTGATCAGTCACCAACCGTTTCTTATTGATAAAGCTAAACAACTCATGCATTACCGCAACAACCCTCAAGCTAACAACTTCGTCCTCTAAGGAAGCAGCATAAGCCTTCTTCTTCACACCAACAAATCAGACAATAACAGCAGTACTAAATCACAGCTTTCCTTTCCTTCAGTTTTCTCAACAACCAAAATAGAAGAGAAGAGATAGAGACAGAACCTGTCTACCGTGAGATCCTGCCTTCATTCTGAGATCACCGGCTGGCCATTCCCCCAAGTCGGCCGCTTGTTTGAATGGCTTTCCAGAACTGAACTGCTTAACTTCCTGCCCTACTTTTTCCCTTCGAAAAGCTTTCGTTATACTGCTTGTCGTCATCTTCAAATTGAGGCCACTAGATACCAGCACCCCTGTAGCACCAACATCGCCCTTTCTCTCTCTATGTCACAAGTAGCGCTTAACACAAATCAATTTCCCAATAATATCTCCACCTGAACAAGAGACCCAAAGCCTGAACTGATTGAAGCAGCCATTCCGTATCCACAAAACTCTCACCCCTCCGATCAATGTCCTCTGTTTTCTCACTAAACAAAATAAACAGTAACAGCAACACAGTCCACAGCAACCGCACCAAGTCTTGCAACTGATCTTTCATTCTCAATTGCTCCTCTCTATCAGCCCACTTCAACCCGAACAGTCAGCTTCATCATTTTGAATTCCATAAATAAACCACTACACAACGAATTTATGTGTAGATGCACCTTCAATTACGATGCCCTCATGGCTCGAATTGAGAGCTCTATGTATCATCAACCGTACCTAGGATTTGATCACTTACAGCAATGGCGTCCCCCCCTTTCCGAACCATACTGCTCCCGGCAACGCCCAATCAATCTCTCTATCTCTCCAATTTTTTTACAAACCGAGATACACACATACACACACACACACACGCACACATATATATATATATAATTGTAGCTCAACCTAGAATTTTCTTTCCAAAAGCTTCTCAACCATCCCCAACGCACTAGGTATTCTCTCTATACTTCCGTCCTCCTACTGCATTGCCACATCGCTACACACACACATTCCTATAGAGATATATACATATATATATATGTGTGTGTGTGTGTCGGTGGGTAGCCCAGCCTTCTAGCAGCTTCTGTGTAGAAGCTTCGTACTTCTTCTTAAAGGTTGCGGCTAAAAACACCACTTGTTGCACCGCTAGAGAAATTTTGGAATTCTCTTTTCCCTTCCAACAGTTTCTCCGCACCGCCTCTCTTCTTTTCTTTTCTTTTACTCATTCCAGCTTCTTCAAGAAGCTTCTCCCTTATTTCTCTTTTAGATATATATATATATTATATATATATATATGTATATGTAATAATATGTGTGTTTACTTCTTGTAGCTCCAGTCGCACCACCATATATATATATATATACATATTATTATGTATTTTGGCCAGCTTCAAGCAGCTTTTACAAGCTATCCTATAGCTACATATTTTATATTTGTTTTAGAAATTTCCTGAATCCAGCAACTTCATGAAAAGATCTATTTTTAATAAAAATATTAAATTATCATAGGCCGATAAAATTGCCATAAAGCAAGGACTCGGTTCACTATTATTTATTTATGAATTTTGGGTCTCCATTAATAATTTATTTTATATTCATATTATCTGGATAATTAATTTTTTGCGTATCAATCCCATTTATTCATTCCGACAATCGGTTGACCGGGTCATCTATTTCCCGTGCCTATATTATTTTCTAATAAGTAATCCAATCATGGTTTACTGTATTTTGGGTTATCTCGAATTATTAATGTCACATAACCTATTTTTATTAGGTAAGAATATAGTCTAGGTCATGTTGGATTTTTGGGGTATTACAGTTCTGGTTGCCCTAGACGGGTCACATACGTCTTTAGCCATGAAGTTACAATACCCTTCTACTAACAATAACACAGAATGTGAGGCCTATATAGTGGGCCTGTAAGTGGCTTTAGAACTGAAAGTCAAATTCTTGTTATTGGCCAAGTCCAAAAAATATAAAGATTAAAGAAGAAAAGCTGCTACCCTACCACTACTACCTAGAGACAGTAATAACCAAGTCTAAAGATGTACACTTCTACTACATACCTAGGGCTAAAAATCGTTTCACAAATGCCCTAGCCACCCCTGCCTCAATTATGGACATTCCAGAAGAAGCCACAATTAAACCGCTCTTGGTACACACTCGGGAAATCTTGATATATTGTTGTAACATCAATGAAGTCACAGAGGACTCGACATCCCCACCTTGGTACAACGAGGTTTGGTCATTCATCATGCACTTAGAATATCCCGAAGGTTACATTAACGAAGATAGATCAGCCTTGAGATGATGGGCCACCTAATTCGTTATTTGTAGGGGAAAACTTTACAAAAGATCTTGCAATGGAATACATCTATTGTGCTTGCATAAACATAAAGCTGAACATGTCATGATAGAAATCCATGAAGGAATTTGTGGACCTCGTATGAATGGACACAAACTAGCTAAAAAGATAGTCCGACAAGGTTACTACTAGAATACCATGGATGAAGATTGTATTGCCTTCGTCAGGAAGTGCCACAAATGTCAAATACATGCCAATCTTTAACATTTCACTCCTAGGGAGTTATACAACTTGACATCCCTTTGGCCCTTTGTAACTTTGGGGATAGATATTATTGGCAAAATCACACCGAAAGCCTCCAAGGGCCATGAGTTCATTTGGTAGCCATCAATTACTTTACCAAATGGGTAGAGGCCGTTTCCTATGTTGTCCTCAATGCAAGGAAAATAGCTCAGTTCATTAGGGCAAACATCATTTTCTGATATGGAGTATTCCACGAACTAATTTTAAACAATGGCTTGCACTTCAAAGGGGAAGTCACTGATTTGATGAAAAGTTTAGAGTCACCCATCATCATTACTCACCCTACCGACCTCAAACAAATGGAGCGGTAGAGGCTGCAAACAAAACTATAAAGAGCATTTTGAGGATAACAACAAAAACCAGCATGAACTGGCATGATAAACTTCTTTTTGCTTTATGGAGATATCGTACATCTATCCGAATGCCTAGATAAACCTCATACTCCTTGACATACAAGATGGAGGTAGTGTTACTAATCAAGCTAGAAGTACTATTACTTAGGGTACTTCTTGAAAATCAAGTTACTAAAACTGATTGGTTACAAAGTAGATACAATGAATTAGCCTTCCTGGATGAAAGATGACTCAAAGCTTTCTATCAGACACAAGGGTATCACAGAAGGGTAGCCTGAGCCTTTAACAAGAAGGTGAAAAAGAGAGGCTGAAAAGTAGGAGATTTGGTTTTTAAGGAAAATTGAGCACCAGTATTTGACCCGAGAGGGAAATTCAGGCCTAACTAAAGTGGCCCATTCATTATTAAATCTATAGCCACTAGAATAGCCATGCAGCACACCGATATGGATGGAGACGAGTTTTTATCACATACCAAACTTGACCAGCTCAAGAAATATTTTGTTTAGCAGCTATCTACACATTGTACTAAACTGCGATGACCTGACCCCCCATTACACATTTTTGTTACACATGCAATACAGGGGTACGTAAGTAGCTCACGAAGTTACTATAAGTGCAGTCTCAAAAATTGGTAGATATTTTTTTTTTTGAAATATACATCACATTCACACATGAACTTCAACTACTCTACCAGTGAGTCCCATACCTCACGCAATTCTGATCATGTAGTTCAGAACACTTACTTCACGTTAATACGGGTCCCATACCCCATTTTCAGATAATGTACTTCAGAGCACTAATTTTATATTAATACGAGTCCCATACCTTGCCTTTAGATCATGTACTTGAGAACACTTACTTCATGTTAATACAAGTCCTATACCCCGCCTTCAGATCATGTACTTCATAACACTTACTTCATGTTAATACGTGTCCCATACCCCGTCTTCAGCTATTCTTCGGGGACTTACTACTTCCTTTCTAATTCAATCACCTGAAATATAGTGGATAAATCGGTATGAGCTTCACTAAGCTTGCGAGTAATTCTAGTACCTTGTCATGGGTTTTCAACTAGTAGTGGATTAGTTATAAGAGAGTTTATAAAAATAATCACTACCAATTGCTCGTATACTTCAGAAACAGAATATATGATTCTTAAAAACAGACAGCATGAAGCATTCAAGGTATTAAGGCTAGGCATATACTTTTTAAAATATAAGATATAGGAAACTTCAAAATACGTAACACGAAGCATTTTAAAGCATTCGAGCAAAATAGTTATTTCACGTATGCAAGTACAAGGAACTTCAAAAAGAACACGTAACACGAAGCATTTAAAAACATTTAGGTGGGGAATTCAATTTGCAATTGAAAGTTGTAACATGTACAGAATGATTATTTAGTGGCCATAAATGTTTAAAACATTTACTTGTAAATAGGATGCAGTAAAATCCTTTTTCTCGTATATGACCCTTTATTATTTTAAAAACTAGGCCATTTCTTTTAAAACACTTCTTCTTGTAAATGGTGGTTCAAAAACCTACTACCATTTCTTATGAAAACATGAAACTTTTGTTCATGAAATCAGCACATGTAATCACATTTAGAAAATGGGGGATAAATCTGCTATCATTTCCAAACGTGTCATCTTTTCACTTTTTAACAAAAGAATCATTTTCAAACCGGACTCTAGTTTTACTTCAAAGAGATCTCATGCTTGGGGGATTAGATCCTGCTACCGGGCATTCTTCATGTCAATTGAGTTTTGAAGGAACCTAATATGACTTGTAGTGCTTACGCACAATTATCTTGCATTACCAGTTCACAAATAAGAGGTTTGAAAACATTTCTTTTCAAATAGATGCTATTTAAAAGCATTTAAAGATAACTTCCTAGTAGATGCTTTTCAAAAGCCTTTAAAACTTTAACTTCTTTAATAGATGCTTCTCAAAGAGCATCGAAATACGTTTTTTTCCAAATAAATGCTTTTCGTGTACATTTGAAATATGACTTCTTCAAAAATGTGCTTTTCATAAGCATTCAAAACATGGCTTCTTGAATAGATGCTTTTCAAAGAGCATCGAAATACGACTTTTTCAAATAAATGCTTTTCATGAGCATTAAAAATATGATTTCTTCAAATATATGCTTTTCATGAGCATTTGAAATATGACTTTTCAAATAGATGCTTTTCATGAGCGTTTGAGATATGACTTTTCAAATAGACGTTTTTCATGGGCATTTGAGATATGACTTTTCAAATGAGTGCTTTTCATGAGTATGAGAATATGGTTTCTTCAAAATGATGCTTTTTATGATTATTTAAACAAGAATATTTTAACAGAGTCTTCAATACTTGGAATACAACGATTAGAACATTTAAAACATGAGCTTCAGAGTATTAAATCACGATGTACAGGAGTGTTTAAAACATAGCAAAATATAGGAATTTATTTTTAGAAAGGCATTTAATAAAATTTTTCATTTAACGTGGACATGTTGGAACATAAACTTACAGAAGGTCAGCAATATAAACAAGCTAACTTGCATGTCACAACAGAGTTTTCAAAAAGGAAGCAGCAATACTTGAATCAGGAGTCATATAAATACAGAATTTGAATTTAAAATACGTCAAGAATTTGAACTCGTAATACTTCAAAAATTTTTGAACTTAAACTTTTTCAGAATCCATGGAGATTAAAACCTCCACTTCAAAGTACAGGATTACTCACATTTGTCCTTATGGCTAGCGATACTGGTGGGCTTTCCCTTTTCCTTTGTAGTTCCTAAGAATAATTTAAAAAGAACTCATTAATTTTCATTCACTTCAAATTATCACCTATTGATGCTTTTAACTTATTCTTAGACCGTGTTAATCCTAATTTCCTAGGATAGGTGTTATTCCTTTTAAATCGGACTACACGTAGCAATTTATAAATTTTCATTTACTTATGCCTTATTTTTATAAGGTTGTATTTTCACGCGTCCTATTTTTTCGTTCCTAATTTGGTAATATGGACCTCACTGTTGGGTCCGGAACGTCGAGAAAAGTTAATTTAGACCTTCCCAAATTTTTAGTTGGCTTCAGGCATGCTTAGGGGCAAAATGGTAATTTTTATTTTTACGTGTCTTAATTTTTTAGAGTCTCGTCTCGTAAAATGGACCTCATCATTGGATCCAGAAGGCCCAAGATAATAGATTTACACTATCCCTTTAATCTATTTTGGTAACGGATCACTTTATTTTTAATTAAATTAATTTAATTACTTAATATAATATTATATATTATATTCTGTAAGTATATATCACATGTGCCATGGTGGCACAGTGGCAGCACGTGGGGGTTTAGGTCTTCACGTGCACACATGTCTTGGGTTCGGCTCTGGGGAGCTGCGGCTCCTTCTATATTTTTCCTGATTTCTGTTGGCCAAACAATAGACAGAGGCTCTAAACAGGGATGGGGTTATCCCTGATCTGAACAGGATTTATTAAAGCAAGCTTATCTCTAAAACCAAACAGGCCCATTGTCGTTTAAAAAAACTAACTCAAAACGATGCAGTTTCATTTTAAATTAAAACTTAGACAACGCAAAACAGCACTGCGTCACTTAAACCATGGGTGTGCCTGGGCGGGTTCCGACCCGAACCCGAAACCGACCTGACCCATTACTATTCATCTTCCCCAACACGACATTCATTGTTGCCCTAAGTTTTAACTTTACTTTTCTTTCTATTTCATGGGTTTTTGTAGGCCATTTACTTTATTTCTTCTTTCTATAGACTTCTGAACCTCTTAAGAGTATTTTCGTATTGGTTAGGGGGCTCGAATTGAGCCAAAAACTTCTCTTGGAACCTTGACGACTGTACTTGTAACTTGGTCATACCCACTCATTTTTTACTCAAAACTTATGTGGTTTCTTCTATTATGGTTCTTTTATCATAAGGTTCAAGTACCCGGTCTTAAAATCGAGTTTAGAGCTCTACTTCAAGGGTTGGGTTCTGAACCCAAAACTTGCATGTCATGGTTTAAAGGTCTTTTCCTAGGCTTCTAGGTTGTGGGATAGGGTTTTTGCAGCCCTCACAAGGTCTACCTTAGATCTTAACCATAAAAAAGAACTCTATGAAAATTGGTTTAGACCTGCACCTTTAAGGGGTCCATCAATGGCAGATTCTGTGTTTTGAGGGTATTCTGGCTTGTTTCACCTCATTTATTCATGTAATGAATGTATATATAGCATTATTATATTCATGCATGGAATCTAAACATGTTAAAACCTCACCTTTTGTAATATTCTTAGAGAGAGAGAAATCCTAAGAAGTTTTGGGTTTTGGTGGTTATACCTTGACTATACCTCTCCCTTGCTTGATTTTGAGCTCCTTAGGGCCTCTTAGAAACAACACCCATCCTTCCTTCATTCTTCTTCTTCTTCTTCTCTCTCTCTCTCTCCACCTCACTCTCTTTTTCGCTCTAGCCGACCTCACATGCACATGCTTACACTCTTACAATTCTAAATACACACTCAAGTCTGCGCACACGCAAGTCTATATATATATATATATATATACATATATTCATATATCATTCTAATTTGATGAGGTGTTGCATGTAACCTCGTTGGTTGGTTTGGGAGGTGGGGTGGCTGTTTATGTGTATGTATATATATCTTATGTGATATGTAACATAAAATGTAGGTAGCCGAAGTGGCTTTCTTTTTAGGTTTAAGTTTTTCAATCATTTTTGGTCTTGGGATCAAATCTCTTAGCCAACACTTTTGGCCTCTTTTTCCCATCTTTTTCCCTTTATGCCTTGTTTGGCATTTTTCATTATTTACCCCATTTTCCCTTGCTTGTTTTATTTTCATTTTTCTTCATGTGTACTTGTATTCTTATTTACTTCCTTCACGTATTGATTTTAATAAATCAAAGCCTTTAAATTTTTGTTTACGTTCTTCACGTGTCGACTTCGTTAATTGAAGTTTTGTTGTTTTAATTTTCCTCACGTACCGTTCTTATTCATCGTATATTTATTTTATTTTTGCCTTCGTCATCTTGATCAAATTTTCTTAAGTCCCTAATATTTGATTAATGACTTAATTTCTACTAATCGGGTTAGGGTGTTACATACAGTGTTTTACGTATACATACTATGCATAACACTCACACAACTCCTCTCTTCTCCTCTTTTGAAGCCACACAAACACACATTGAACACATACTCATTACACTCTCAAACACACACACTCGAGTAAAGAGAGAAAGTGAGAAAGAGAGAGAAAGAGAAAGAGAAAGAAAAAAAATTGATAAGAGTGGGGGGGACTGGCTGTTGGGTCGGCTGATAAGAAAGTGGCAGACCCCTTTTCTCTCACCCATCATTTAAATTACACAAATATCTACACAAGGCACACACACTAATTTCTGTACACCTTCACACACTTTATAAACCCTTAGCACCGCCCTTCTCTTACACATGTCCCATTTTTGAATCTTTACTTAGCTTCTTGGAGAAGCTTCTCGTGCTTTTCGAGGTGCCACGTGGCTAGTTGGCCAACTGTGCATGCACACTAGCTATCACGACCCAAAACCCACCCTCTACGGATCTCGTGTCGCAATGCCCGATCCGACGCTGCTTGTCGAACCAAGGGCCTCAACTTATAACAAAATCAGTGCTACTAACATGCAACAACTAAAATGCGGAAGGAAGTAAATAAAAGTTGCATGTGATATATATAATGTTTACAAAATGCGAAATATAAAATTTCTTAATACAACTGTTCATCCCCAAGACGTGGATAACATGGGAGAGCTAATAGACTGTCTGTACTATGTATTATACTGCAACTTCAAAAGTAAATGTCCACCTCCTAGCTATCAAGCTCTATGGTCTGTTATCGGGATATGTGCCTGCAGTCAAATGTTGTGTAGTATCTGATGAGTTATGAAAACTCAGTAAGTAATACTCCTTTACTCTGTCATGTGTACAGATGTTTATAAAGATGCTAGCCAGTCAATGAATATACAACTCAATATCAAACGATAGAAGTCAAATGATAAGGAAATGAAATCTGTTCTGCTGACAATATTATACTGCTACAGTCATAAGCTGTCTTAAGCATAAATTGTACACTCTCAATAAAAAGTTGTGAAATCTCATGATCATTCATAATGAAATAATATGATCAAGCTATGAAAATCAATAATAGATACTGATAACAACATATGTGGATGCACTTTAACTTGGGACCCAGCATACCCCTTAATTCATTTTATTTCCCTTTTTCCTCGATCTCTCAGCCAAGCACTAACCCGTCGGTTCAGTACTCACTTCGCAGATCCCACTTTAGTTGCCATTTTAATTGCCACTTTTGATTCCATTTTCTCGACCCGTAGGTCTAGTAAGCATTAGATGGAGTTTGTGACTGAGCACAAATCCAGCTACAATATAATATATCGAGATCATGCTAAATCCTATAAACAGTAAATACAATAACACTATCTCAGCAGCGAAAAGAAATTGTTGCCTTAACAAGCCAATGTAAGCTGAGCTGCTGAGATCATAAGTCTTGCCCCTTGAGGCCTATGTACAGAGCGTACAGAAATCATGATCAAGATATATAACAGTCAGTAAAAACTTTCCACTAGATAGAGCAATATTAATGTGGACTCAATAATTGTTTTGGCATATATGGAGTACAATAGATGATATAAGAAAAACTGTTGACATGGCTTGGAATGTAACACATGCAGAGATCAGACATTTACTTACCTCTAAAACTGTTTCCGTTCCTTCACAATAAAATCAAGTCAATGTTCCTTCCTCTTTGAATTCCCTATTCATCAATAAATAGTACATCTCAGTTTATCTTTTTATAATTTATGTTATTCATCAAATTTTATGCCTCTTTACTATTAGTTTCTCTTTTACTAAAATAGACTCTACCATTGAGTCTGGAACATCAAAGAAAGTCGGTTTAGGCTTTCACGAATTTTAATTTGGACTTCTATCCTAAAAAGGGCAAAATGATCATTTTACACTTTTTCGGATCTTTTATTTTTCGGGATCCCGTCTCGCGAAATGGACCTCACCATTGATCTTAGAATGTCCGAGATAGTCAAAATATACTATTCATATGTTTAATTTGGACATCGTTACTATAAAGGGTAAAATGGTCATTTGCACTTTCACGGTTTCTCGCTTTTTGAGACCTCATTTCACAAATCGGACTCTATGGTTGAGTCCGAAATGCTCAAAATAATAAAAATTCACTATTCTTTTATTTTAATCAGAGTCCCTTTGACTACTTTTTGACTTAGGGGCCAATTTGATAATTTCTCTTTTATTTTTATTTTAATTAATTAAATTACTATTTAATTAATATTTTATTCAGGGGGTCAAATCATAATAACTGAAAGTTAAGGGTCTAATCATAAATTCCATTAATTCTAGGTTTCTTTGAAATTTCAGAAAGTCCTATCCTAACTAAGGATAGCCAAACAGTGGCTAAGCTTTAAAACTAGAATAGGATATCCCTATCCCCAATCAATTTCTAATTCAATTTCTTAAACCCGTAGCCAAACACTCCGAATTTAATTTTAAAAACCTTTTAGACTTTTAGTAATACTGGTCGTTTTGGCTTACCCGTTTCTGTTTCGGTCGAGTCCCGACCCGGATCCGACCCATGACCCGAACCCAAACCCTAAACCAACAGTCTTCTTCCTCATTTTTCCGGTGAAACTCTGGTAGGTTTCTGTCACCATCTCCGGCAACGGTGACCTAATTTCTATCATTTTTCAATCTTTTTCAAATGTGATTCTGTTCCATTTTTCATAATGAATTCATACCTAGGTTTAGATTTTGATTTAGTTTACTATATCTTCTCAAAACATGAAAAAACAGTAGCTCCGGCCAACTAAACATTTCCATTTTCATGCTAATTTCTCGACTGTTTTCTCTTGTTTCTTTTTCATTTCATTTTTTGCACTTTATAGGGAAATTTCTAGACCATTTAAACAATATTTCATGCATAAAATATTAGAAATCCGATTATTTTCTTACCCCTGCAACTACTATTTTCTCTTTAAATCTTCAATTATTTTTCTCGATTCTTTTTGCATTCGATTCCTTATTTCATGCTTCATACAGCCCTACAATTTAAACACTATGAATCATGCTAAGTTTGTAAAACAAAATATAGTTACTCACCTAAAATTTCTAATTTTTCTCTTGGTGCAGGTTCCTTCTTTCACTTCGGATTTCCACTTCTAAACCTCTAAATCTCCTCAAGGTGCTCTTAGCTTCTTCCCTCTTTGATTCCCTCTTTCTGTTTTCTACCCACTTCACACACACACACATACACAAACACATACACACACACATATATATATATCCTAACCGACCCCATTCTCTCTCTCTTGCAGTCATTCTTGATTGCTGTGAACTGTCCATTCAATCTCTACCATTCACTCATATCCTACACAATATATGTATACATATATTGGCAGCCCATTTGCACTTGGTGTCAGTAGCCTTGCTGCCTTCACCTTATTCACACAACACACACACACATAGTGACATACATACACACACACAGTGACACTACCACCCTGATCACATGCATTGCATGCTTCCTTCCTTTTCCTTCTTTCTTTTCTTTTCTTTTATATCTTAAATACACATACATATATATATATATAATATACTAAAATATATATACACACATGTATAAATACCAATACATATTTTATACACATATATACTCATATACACACGTATATACTATTTTTTATGCCCGTATACATACACTCATTTTTCGTGATCTATACATATATACGTATGTATGCATGCATTGGTTTGCGCATGTGCATGCATTACTAGGCATAGTTCTGGGTTGCTTGGGTATTGCCCGACACTACCTATATAACTGATACTATTCACTTTCTAAAAACAGTACAGTACATATGACAAAATAATATAGAGCTTTAAATAGCTCGGTTTACAACTGATAGTACACTACCTGACCTGATCTACTTTGGTATACATGCTAACCCGGGTTAGGGTATTACACTAGCCCAATTTGAAACTGTCTCAAAATCGCACCAAAATTGGTATACTATCTAATTCTGACTCTCTAATTCCAAATATGCAGTTAGTTTCTCCAAATTCCTCCATTTGGATTCTTATATTTATCTGTGTCTTGTAAATGACTATGTAGCCCCATGGCTCACCAGCCCCGAATAATTACCAAAAACTCCTTCTTAGCCTCACTATGTCATACCAATGACTTATTGACTCATTTTACAATTTATCTTACTCATATTTGATTCATCTCCAGTTTGTCCTTAGCTTATGTTAACAATTTACCGAATTGCCTTTCATGATTTTCCAGGTCCTTACAATTTTCTTAAGGACAATCAGTCTTAATGTGACCAAATTGGTGACAACCATAACATCTATCATCATTTTTTATATTTTTTATTGATCTTTTTATTTTATTTTTAGACTATTTTTAGCGAAACTTTCAAAGTTAACTTTTTTTTTCTTCTTATCATTAGAAACAGATTTCTTTGCTTGTTTGTTCTTTAAGAATTTTCAAAATTTCTTAGTTATGGAAGCTACCTCATCATCAAAAAGTTGACCATCATTGTCAATAAATTTCAAACTAAAACCCTTTTAATTTCGTTTGTGACTAAAGAGTTGGTTCATAAGTTTGAAGGGCATCTACCAATTCATCAATCCTAAGGTTAGATAAGTCTTTACAATCTTCCACGGTAGTTATTATAGGTTGAATTCTATCTAGTAATTATTATTAATTTTCTTAACTGTAGAGACTTGAAAAAAAAAATGAATGAATAGAGAGGGTTTTGTGACGATAATAATTAGAGATAGCCCTGAATATAAACAAGCCATTAACAGGGACGCAATAGTGGTAGAATAAATCCCCGGCTTTATTGGCGAGTTGTGATTTAATATTGTAGGAAAGGAAAGAAATAAAATTTTAAAATAATGTGACAATAAATAAAAATCAAGTAAAATGATTAAATAAAATAATATATATATATATATATATGTCTCAAATGAGACAAGAATCAATTAAAGAAGCAAGAAAAGAATAGAAAAAAAAATAAAAGAGGTAGAAATGGCAGCCGTTTGTGGTGTGTGTGTATCTTACATAATATTATAAAATATATATGTATATCTGCCATAAAGTGAAGCGGTGGAGAAAGTTGTGGCCATCGAGTGAGGATGGATTGTGATATGTTTGTATATATATTATGTATTGTGATTATCAGGGGGAAAAAGGCTCGAAAAACAAAGGAGGTTCTGCCGAAATTTTTTTTAAACGGGAATGTATGTTGGCTTGTATCTATATTAGTTATTTATTTATTTATTTATTTATTCGTCTATTATTTATTTAATTATTTATTTTCTTCCTTTCTTTCGCTTTAGTCACGTCCCCGGGTTCGGTCGGGAATTCGGGGCGTGACAACATGGTATCAGAGCTTAGGTTCGAATACCTAGGGACAATGGGAGAAGTTTAGACTTTCAGTTTAGTTGGGTGAGTTTGGGTAGCATTTTTTATGTATGCGAGTTGCATTGATGAGCACGAGTATGCACTATATTGGATGTCCCGATTGACTGAGGATATATGATTGTTTGGTGAAATGGTGGACTAAGATTAGAAACTCGTATTTATGTTAAAGATTACACATTTTATGGGAAAGGTCGGATGCCTAGTTATTAGGGATATAAGTTGTACACGTAGTATCTATACGGTATGCCTAGTTATCTGTGAGATAGGCTGTAAGCCTAGATGTCGATGGGGTTAGATGTGTGCCTAGTTACCTGTATAGCAGACTGTGTGCTTATTTATGTATGTATGTATATATATATATATATATTTTGAGATGGATTTTCATTAGCTGATTTCAGGGCTTGATTGGAGATTTGTTAGATGGTTAGTAAGTGGGTGAAAGACTTTGAAGTGTCCTTGTGATCATTGAGGAATTTTCTTTATTTTTTTTGTGTTGAGTTATTGAGATGGGTTGTGATGCCCGGATGGATTGAAAGGAAATTGGCGCTGATAGGCCAATGTGTTTTGAGGATTTCATTATGTGTTGTGCCATGTGGAGTGAGTCGTTACGGATGGGATCGGAACCATACCCTAGCAGGGAGTGTGGAGGCGCGGGCTGAGGGACCCTGCCCGCCCCAGAGTGGCTGAGCCCGAAGGGGGGGAGGGAGAAGGTGATAAGTCGTCTCACATCGCCTGGCTGAGGGAGGGGTGAATGGTCCATTGGTAAGGCTGCACGTTTACATGACACAATGCATTTTGCATCGATCTTTTATCATTTTGGCAAGGAGATGTATTGTTAAATTTCGGGCCGAAATTTCTTTAAGGGAGGAAGGATGTAGAGACTTGAAAAAAAAAATGAATGAATAGAGAGGGTTTTGTGACAATAATAATTAGAGATAGCCCTGAATATAAACAAGCCATTAACAGGGACCCAATAGTGGTAGAATAAATCCCCGGCTTTATTGGCGAGTTGTGATTTAATATTGTAGGAAAGGAAAGAAATAAAATTTTAAAATAATGGGACAATAAATAAAAATCAAGTAAAATGATTAGATAAAATAAAATATATATATATATATATTTATATATATGTCTCAAGTGAGACAAGAATCAATTAAAGAAGCAAGAAAAGAATAGAAAAAAAATAAAAGAGGTAGAAATGGCAACCGTTTGTGGTATGTGTCACATCCCGAACCCCACCCTACGCGGATGTCGAGGACGTGACTGCCAGTTGGTCGCGACGCGACCAACCAAAGGCAAATTCTGAACTTTCCGACAAATTGCACTCCAACTGTAGGGTCAGATGCAGCGGAATTTAAAACTTTTTCTTTGTATCACGGGAATGCAACTCACTTATCCATCATAAGTATATGTATCACAGAGCAAGACTAAATCCAGTCAGTCAACAATTCTAATCTCAGAGCATATCTAAAATCAAGCATATAACAACAGAACATATCTAATATCTCTAGAGTACCATTAGTTCCATGAGCCATGTCTATCTAGTATATATCAGTCAAGTCAATCATAACATACCACTCACCGGAATAACCAGGTTCAATCCACAATAAACCAGTCTCTACAATTCAGTGCCGTCAGATCTTTACTTGCGATGCCACTTGGCCTATTCACGTCATGTCATAGTACCTTCTAATCCAATGGAGGTAATTCCTGAAAAATGTCAGAATAATGGGGTGAGCTTAAATAAGCCCAGTGAGTAACACAGATTCCCTATCATGGGTTTCAAAACCAGTTTTGTGCTCCCAAGGCACATGGATAATTTAGTCATTACAAAAATAACTATTTTTATAAATCCATTTCATAAGCAGTCTAGTACAATAAAACAGAATCGAACAGACAATACAAACGGATCGGAACATGACATAACCAATCGGTCAGAACAATAACTATTGCTAATATATCGGTCAAGACACAGACTCTTCATTAACGGAACGAATCATAACGAAACTGGACCATATATCAATCAAGACAGACAGATCATCAACGGACGGAACATGTCGGAACTGGAAGGAACATATCAATCGAGGCAGACATAACATTAACGGACGGAATATAACGGAATCGAACGGAAACAATACATCAGTCAAGCAAAGGCATATCGCGAACGGATAAAATTATAACGGAACTAAACGGAAACAATACACTAATCAGGACACAGGCAAATCAGGAACAGGACACAACATAACGGAACTGGGTAGAAACAATATAATAATCAAGTCAGGGACACATCACTGTCGGAACTAATCATAACTGGACTGAACAATGTTTCAATCAAGACAGATGTATCATTAACGGACAGTACACAATGGAACTGGACCATATATCAATCAAGGCAGACACATTATCAATGAACGGAATATAGCAGAATCGAACGGAACGAAACATTAGTCAAAGCAAAGACATATCATCATCGGACAGATCATAACGGAACTGGACCATATATCAATCAAGGCGGACTTAACATCATTAACGGACGGAACATGTCAGAACCGGACGGAACATATCAATCGAGGCAGACATATCATTAACGGACAGCACATAACCGAACTGAACGGAATTCCTAATTTGAAGGACACAAGCACATCACGTGGAATGTGGTACAAAAGGCGTACATTAAGTACATACATTTAAACAATATAGCATTCAGACAGTATACTATACAAAGCTGTACGATACAACAAAATGTTGTTCTTTGCCTATATCACATGGTTTATTTAATCGTTTCGGAAATAATGGTTCAATATATCCATTTTATCTCAACAGTTCAAAACGGGCAAAACAGTACGGAATGCTAGCACAGGGATCAGGAATATAGTCAATTATTTAAAAAGACTAAAACCATGTCATAAGTGATATAGTACGGAAAGGTATGCATTTAAATAATTGCACTTAAATAATTGCATTCAAATCAGATCAGTAAATCAAGGGACAGTATCAAAACAGTGTCAGAAGTTACTCACAAACTTTACGCTTATTTCCTTGCATAAATAATCCGATAACCTCCAGGTACGTCGAGCATCTCCATGTATATCCTGAATAATAATCATCAATCACAGACAGATCAGAACTCATCCATTCAGGTCTCATTCGTCATCTTAGGTATCTATCGGATTACCTAAGATAGCCTAGTAGCCTATCGCCCTTCCATTGGGTCTCACCCGAGGCTATTTCATCTTTTAATTAGGCTTAGCAGTTATTAGGATTATATCCTAAGTCATTTAGACTTCAATTGTTATCAGTCAGGCACTCATTCAACCTTAGGGGCAAAATGGTAATTTTACCATTCTTGTCCCGGACCCTGTCGTGGTCTTCGGAATAGTCTTTATATCTTAAGTACAAAGTTCTACGTCCTTTGGACTCCAATCGGTATCAGTTAGGTCCTCATTTTAACCATAGGGGCAAAATGGTAATTTTGCCATTCTTATCCCGGACCCTGTTCTGGTCCTCAGATTATCCCATATATCGTATGCATGAAGTTTTAAGTCTTTTAGACTTTAATCGGTATCAGTTGGGTACTTATTTAGTCTTAGGGGCAAAATAGTAATTTTGTCATTTTTGCCCGGGACCCTATCATGGTCCTCAGAACGTCCCATATATCTCATGTATAAATTTGTAAATCCCTTGGACTTCATTTGGTATCTGTTTTAGATCGTCGAGACACATCGGTCATTTCTCATTTTACGCGTTGACTGTTTCGGAGTCTTATTTAGCCCTTCAGTGTTCATAATTATCCCTATGATAATTTATCAGATCAGTTTGACCTCTACTTTGCACTTACAGTGCTCAGGGGTATTTTGGTCATTTTACGTTTTGTGTAATTCTGACCCCGATTCGTCATCTAATCAAGTATACAGTCTCACCAGTGTCTGGGCTCCTACCGGTATCAGTTTCGTCCCAATCGGACTTTGTTTAGGTCTCGTACGGTATCAGGGGTAATTTGGTAATTTCGTGTGTCGTATTTTTCGGCACGTCAGTTCATAAAATGGACCTCGCCATTGGGTCCAGAGCGTCCAACATAGTGAAATTGGACTGTCTGTTATGTTTAATCGGCCCTGGGTATCATTAAGGGCAATTCGGTCATTTACACTTTATGTGTCTGTATTTTTCGGGACCTCAGTTCATTAAACGGACCTCACCGTTGAGTCCAGAATGCACGAGATAGTCAAAATAGGCTATCTTTTATTTTTATTTGGGTCTGGTGCCATCAGGGGCAGTACAGTAATTTATCACTTACAGGTCTGTATTTTTCGGTACTATATTTCCCAATTTGGACTGTACCATTAAGTCCAGAATATTTGAAATAGTGAAAATACACTATTTATTTACTTAATTTGGACTTCGTTTGACATATTTAATGTCCAGGGGTAAAATTGTAATTTTACCTATTTAATAAAATAATTAAATAATTATTTTATTATTTAATTAATTTATTCAGGGCTTAAATGTATAAATTTTCAAAAGTCTGGGCCACTGTGTAATTCTTTAAAACAGTTGGGGACAAATCCGTAATTTTCAGAAATCATTTGGGGTTAAAACATAATTTCATAATTTAGGGGTTCAAACCCAAGGGTTCAAGGGTTCATCAGTTGAACCGGTCCAAAACCATCAAGAACCAACCGGTTCAGTTCCTTCAGAAAACCGGGATAGCATATCCCTGTTAACCCCAATTTCTCTCTTATCCGTATTCAGGTTATGCCCAAACCAAATTCCCAAATTTTCGAATTTATCAACCGTGTTGCCAAACGGTCCGAATTTAATTTTTTAAAACACATCAGTTAGCCAAACGGTGCCGTTCCAATTAATTCGGTGGCATCCCTCTTTGCTCAACACGTGTCCGAGTTGGCCCGGTTGACTCGGCTCAAGGCAGCGAGTCAACTCGGTCGTCTTCTTCATCATGCAGGGTATTGTTGCCCTAGTTGCAGTCCCGTTTTTTTTTCTCCAATTTCGTGCTATTTCAAGCACGTTTTTCAACCTGTTTTTATCCCAATCGATTACCTGAATTGAATCCAACAATTTGGCATTCTTTTTAAGCTTCGAATCAAGCCAAAGTGCTTGATCTAGGTGGGGAATAACCGGACCTGCAACTCGGTTGCAAATCCTTATTTCTCAACCGTTTTCAACACGGTTTGTTGCTACATGATCCCTATGACATGTAGTTTCATCCCCCATTCAACGAAATCGGTTTAAAGCATTCAAACCCAAGATGGTATTTCACACCCGAACCTGCAACTAATTTTTTGAGGGTGTTGCATGGGGTTTTAGGGTCGCGGTTTGGTGGAATTGGGACCTTCTCAGTGTCTAAATTAGTTTTAGACCATCAGAACTCGGTTTTAGGGAGGTCGAATCAGACCTGCTACAGGGAAGCTCTATCCATGGCGGTTTCACTCACGGGTTGGGGTTCTAGGCTATTCCGACCCTTCTCAGTTGTTCTAGAACAGTTCTAAGACTCACAGGAGCTTATATGCATAGTTTATATAGGCCAAAACTATCAGATACAGAACCAACAATCAAAACAGAAAAATTAACAGTTTGAGGTGTTTCACCTTTCAAACAGTGGCTGTTCCCCTCTTGGCTCGATTCAGGTCTCCTCATGGCTTTATGCATGCTGCTCTTGTGAAGTCGTGCATCTCAGTTCCTCAGCCTTCCTTCCTCCTTGGTGCATCTCCCATGAATGTACACACCATGGACACACACTTTGCATGCACATGCAAGGCCTCACCTCTTCCTAACCCACTCTCTCTTTTGGTGCAGATCTGTCCGTACACTTCACACACATTCAGGCAGTTTTCTGGCTAGCCCCTAAGCAACATGTAACATATATATACATATATTATTACATATTCTATATATATACCTCTCTTATGTGTATATAGATGTATATACATCAGAGAGCAGTGGATTCTTAGGGCTGAGGTGGGCTGATGGAGAGCAATCATATGGGGTTTGCATGGGTTGCCATTGGTTGATTTGGGTGGCAAGTTAGGGCAATACAAAGACATATACAAATGAGTTGCATATATATGCACAAAGTAGTGGGTAGCCTAACTGGTAAGTTTTTTGGATGGAATTCATTCTCACCATAGGTCAAGGGTTCAATTCCCCTTGACCACCAATGTGGTCATTTTTCCACAATTTGGGCTAAGGCCCTGTTTGGCTGCGCATTAATTCAGTTTCTGATGTTTGCCTCATAACTTTCATTCCGTAACTCCTTTTTCGGTGCGGTTTCTTCCGGTCAGTTTCTATTTCTGTTATCTACAGTGTCAGAGGTTCCGTGTCATTTATTAATCATTCGAGATTTTCGGGATTAACTAATTCGAATTCCGTCAGTGTTAAATTGACATTATTTCACCTAATTAATGGATAATTAGGTTCGGGTATTATACCCTATTCTCGGACATGTTTTGTCATTCTATTGGTCTAGTGTGACCACCGGGAGATTAAGGTTAATTTCCTTAATTATTCCCTAAGCCGGTACTAATTAATAATTAATTATTTAATTATTAATTATACAGAGTCGGGGTGTTACAGTATGTGTGTATCTTACATAATATTATAAAATATATATGTATATCTGCCATAAAGTGAAGCGGTGGAGAAAGTTGTGGCCATCGAGTGAGGATGGATTGTGATGTGTTTGTATATATATTATGTATTGTGATTATCAGGGGGAAAAAGGCTCGAAAAACAAAGGAGGTTCTGCCGAATTTTTTTTTAAACGGGAATGTATGTAGGCTTGTATCTATATTAGTTATTTATTTATTTATTTATTTATTCGTCTATTTATTTATTTAATTATTTATTTGCTTCCTTTCTTTCGCTTTAGTCCCGTCCCCGGTTTCGGTCGGGAATTCGGGGCGTGACATTAACAATTTTATGTTCTTTCATTACCTTACCTAGATTATGAGATTGAGTTATAATCTCATTCAACACAATATAGAACTCCACAAATGTTTCATGTATTTCCATTCTAGTTGTTTCAAATTATGTTACGAGGAACTATAGTTTCACATTTTTTTTACAATATTAGTAGCTTCATAGGTAATATATAACACATGACAAGATTCTTTTTCAGTAGTACAAGTAGAGATCCTTTGAAACTTACTTAGGTTAGGTAAAAAAAAAATTGAATTCCAAGTTTTAAAGTTAAAGTTTGCAATGAAGAATACTGCCATCGTTTAAAAGAACTTAGGTTTTAATGTCACACCTCTAACCTATAGGGCCGTACTAAGGGGTTATTAGGATCCTGAAAGAAAGGTAATAGAACTAACCATATGTCGCGGTCCTGACCTGCAGGGCCGATCTAATGGGTCATTTGACTCCGATAAGGTGGGTAATAAGACTAACCATCCTAGTCAAGTGTAAACTACAAACCATTTTTTTTAAAATGATTTCCTTTAATTGGTTTCTCTTTAATCAGTTCCCATTCGGTTCCCTTATTAGACTGGTTCAAGTCCCGTAATGGGATTAAATGAAAATGGTTACATTGAAAGGCACTATATCGACCATTCAATAATAATGTACAACATGGAAACGTCGAGAGGTGACTCTAATAGTCCTTATATACATAACATATAAAACAACAGTTTGAAGTGTACAAGCACCCTTAATGAATACAATTGGGTAAGTACAAAACTATAAACTAAATGCTACATTGACTTCAGTCCATCCTGTACTACCCCAGCAGCCATCTTCCATCAAGACAATGCCCGTTATTCCCATGAACAGCGTGTCGCCCCTTAACTAGTAGGGCTGGACAAAGTGGTCATTGGACCCTGATAAGGTAGGTAATAAGACTAACCATCCTAGTTAAGTAAATAAAATACAGGCCATTTTTTTTAAAAAAAAATTGATTTCCTTTAATTAGTTTAGATTTGATTCCCTGATTAGGCTTGTTCAAGTCCCGTAATGGGATTAAATGAAAATGATTACTATTACAATGTAACTATATGGAAAGTCTATCAACTGTATTAAACAAGGTATGTCTAGAGCTGACTCTAATAGTCCTTATATACATATATACGACAATAGTTTGAAGGGTACGGACACCCTTAACAAACATAACTAAATAAATACATGAATGAAATTAAATATTGGGATGACTTCAATCCAGAGCTGACTTTAATAGTCCTTATATACATATATACGACAATAGTTTGAAGGGTACGAACACCCTTAACAAACATAACTAAATAAATACATGAATGAAATTAAATATTGGGATGACTTCAGTCCATCATGTATCGCTCCTACAGCTATCTTCCATCAAGTCAATACATGTCATTCTCATGAACAACAAGGGTGTGCCATAACGCTCAGTGGGGTTTCCTAAAACACACAAGCAAGCAACATGCAAAAAGTAATGCAAGTATGAAGAGTACACTCCCTATAGTCCAGTATGTATCACAAGCACACCACATCATCATATCTGAAACACAGGCATAAACATAAGTACCAAAGAGTATCGCACCACTACATATGGTTTGACAATAACAACCAGGTAGTTGACATATAGAGAGTCAGACACATGACATAATCATAAACATATAATCATCGCACCACTACATGTGGTTTGGCAATAACAACCAGGTAGTTGACATATAGAGGGTCGGACACATAACATAATCATAAACATATAATCTCATGAAACACATTCATTTCATATTTTAATGCCACAAGAATAATGTATATAAATACATAACCAATCACAAGATGTAAGTGTAAGCTTACTAACCTCACGAAGCACCTCCATTTCCTATTCAAGCCACAAGAACAATGTATACATTCATAGCTAAGCAACCATTCACAAATACAACAGTATCATAAACTGATAGTATACAATCCATCAATAATCATAATGAAATATCATAAATGAATCAAGGGAAAAAATCTCAAGTAATTTCACCCACAATAAAAGGGGATAAAACCTTATTCATCTCATTTTATTCTCTTAATAATCTCAATCCCATGAGTATTCACCTGATTTGGCTCCTGATTAGCCTAAGTGATTTACGGGCTACTAACCCAATAGAGACAAACGACCACCCACGCGGGTTTATGGCTCACAGGTTAAGGGGAGACACCATCGCTATCATAGATAGAACCCTGGGTAAAGCGCAATCTCACCACGCTCAGTAGCACACAAAAGACATGGCTAATTCTCATCCTAAGTCTTTTCCTCATATGTGTTCTTTTTCACAATTTCAATATCTTAATCCACACCACAAACGGTGTTCATCAACGTCAATATCCTCTCAAATCTCACACCGCTCAGGTATGGTCAACAATGTGCATATTAGCATCATTCATATCAATAATGTGTATATTAGTATCATTCATATCCACAACAATACTAACAACCATAAAAGAGGAAATATGATTTAACTAATGGATACAGGAGTAACAACAATGATATATATATATATATATATATATATCTATGACAGAAACAAAAATCATGGTAAACATCAACAGGGAAATCATATGTATTTCGTACCATCATGTAATTATCCAACATCATAACATTTAATGTAACAACTACATCATACTGATAATGTAATGGCAAGGTATCAAATGATATAGATAAACATATCATGTGAATAACATAGCAAGTATACACATCAACACATCAGGATATTATCCTAGTCCCAATCCTTACTCCACTACAAGGAAACACTACTTGTGTCTTTCATAATGTTTGTCAATTGTCTTACATATTTCCTGTTCCATTCCCAAGACCACCCTAGCCGATAACACTAAGGTATCATGTCAAGTCTTATGGTTCCCTATGGCCAATTACTTTTTACCACACATATCGAGTACCCGTTTACCCAAATGGATATCAAAATATGTTCTTGAGTATCAAATACCCTAAGGAAGCCCTATCATATTGTCTCTAAGTCATTTGACTATCTTTTAAGCCTATAAGGGCATTTTCATCATTTATCAAACAAGTTGTGCGTCCATCGAGACACCGTCTTTCAAAACTGACCCTAAAATCGGATCCAGAAGGTCCAAAAATCATAAAGATGTTCTCTTTATATCTTATCAAAACTTCTAGGTATTTGTTCTATGTTTAAGGGCATTTTAATAATTTCACGTTTTCATGTAAGACTACCCCGAGTCCTTATTTCATTGTTCTGATATAATATTTGAGTCCTTGGCATCTAAAAAATTGAAAATGCCTTTTTCGGGTTTTTAATTCGGCTTTCAATTACTTAATATAGGTCTAGGGGTATAATCGTCATTTTTTCACTTCATGCGGGACCATCACCGGCCCCAAATTTGTTCAATCTAATCATGTATTTAAATCTCGGGCATCCAACATCCTTGGAATACCCCATTCTGAATTTTAATTAGCCTCCAAGTTTCTTAAACTATCATTAGAGGCATTTTTGTAATTTTTTACATTCAGGTAAGACCACCTCGAGTTCCTGAATGTCCAAATTGACTTGGCCACTAAGTCTGAAATGCCTAAAAATCTTAAGAATGACCCTTCTTTTATTTTAATTGACTTTAATCTCAATTTTATTAACAAGTGGGTCCTTCTATAATTTCTTTAAAATTAGTTCACTAATTTGTAATTAACTCAAACAATCAATCCCTTTTTAATTTCTAAAATTTCAATTTCTTAAACCAATAACCAAACAGACCAAATTTGATTAAATCCCCAATTTTCAGAATAGGGTTATCTTTATTCCAATTTCAAAACACTACAGGAAAAAGTACTATTAGTGACGCACTCAAACGTCACTAATAGTAACAAAAAGCATCGCTAATGAGCTTTTGCGACGCACACATAAGTGTCGCCACATACGTCGCTAAAAGACATGTCGCAAATACTATTAGTGACGCACACCCATGTATGCTTCGCTAATAATGAGAAATCAGCATCGCTAATGTTAGCCAAGGAAGCAATGGGTGTCACTAATAGGGCCCTTTAGCGATGCTCAGTGTGCGTCGCTAATAGTTTATTAGTCTGATTTAGCGACGAATGTGAAGCGTCGTTAAAAATGGTTGCTTTTCTTTTAGCGACGCCTGTGTGTGCGTCGCTAAAAGTTGTGTTTTTTTTTTTGCCTCTTTTTTTACCTGAATTATTTGTTTTATTCCCATTTAAACCTGTATCAATCCTCCTGATATATAATAAAATCCAAACATTCTGAAATCAATATATTAAAAGAAAAATAAATTCATGTATATATATATATACATTATACTAATTACTTACATTTATAAAAGTACAATTTAACAATAAATACAAAAATAAATAATTGTCGCAGAAAATGTAATTACAGATGTCCATGAAAAGAAAAAAAAACAAATAAAAATAGTAAGTTCCGATGCAAAACAGAAAAACGGCGGTGCAATAATCCTGATCAATTTGAAATAAAGATCAAATGATATATATTAGAACACTTAATAAATATCTATGAAAGTGAATATATTTTTTTTCCATGCATAAATAGTAAGAACGACATAAAGTAGCAAAAGTTGCAAACCACTAATCTGAAATGATGGGGTTTCGGGGTAGTTAGGCCGATATCCGATGTTTTGGTCCGTCAAAACCTCAAAATGAGCCCTTTGGAGCAAAAACTTGCAAAAGTTTCAGACCGAGCATCCGAACCGAGTACCTTAAGTTCGTGCAAGTCTATTGTATCATTTGTGAGTTGTGTGATGGGGTTTCGGGGTCGGTAAGTCGATATCCAGCATTTTGGTCCTTCAAAACTCCAAAATGAGCCTTTTTGGAGCAGAAACTTGCATAAGTTTCAAACTGATGATCCAAACCGAGTGTAGTAAGTTCGTGCAAGTCAATTGTATCATTTTTGAGGTGTGTGATGGGGTTTCGGGGTCTGTAGGCAGATATCCGGCATTTTGGTCAGTCAAAACCCTAAAATGGGCCTTTTTGGAGCAGAAACTTGCATAAGTTTCAAACCGGTGATCCGAACTGAGTGTCGTAAGTTGGTGCAAGTCTATTTTATCATATGGGAGGTGTGTGATGGGGTTTCGGGGTCAGTAGGTCGATATCCGGCATTTTGGTCTGCTAAAACTCCAAAATGGGCTTTTTTAGAGCAGAAACTTGCATAAGTTTCAAACCGGTGATCCAAATCAAGTGTTGTATGTTCATGCAAGTTTATTTTATCATTTTTGAGGTGTGTGATGGGGTTTCGGGGTTGGTAGGCCGATATCTGACATTTTGGTCTCTCAAAACTAAAAAATGGGCTTTTTAGAGCAAAAACTTGCATAAGCTTCAAACCGGTGATCCGAAACAAGTTTCATAAGTTGTTGCAAGTCTATTTTATCATTTGGAAGGTGTGATGGGGTTTTGGGGTCGGTAGGCCGATATCCAGAATTTTGGTCCGTCAAAACCCCAAAATGGGCCTTTTTGGAGCAGAAACTTGCATAAGTTTCAAACCGGCGAATCCGAACCGAGTGTCGTAAGTTTGTGCAAGTCTATTTTACCATTTGTGAGGTGTGTGAAGGGGTTTCAGGGTCAGTAGGCTGATATCCAGCAATTTGGTCCATCAAAACTAAAAAATAGGCCTTTTTTGAGCAAAAACTTGCATAAGTTTCAAACCGGCAATCCAAACCAAGTGTTGTAAGTTAGTGCAAGTCTATTTTATCATTTAGGAGGTGAGTGATGGGGTTTTGGGGTCAGTAGGCCGATATCCGGCATTTTGGTTCATCAAAACCCTAAAATGGGCCTTTTTGGAGCAAAAACTTGCATAAGTTTCATACCGATGATCCAAACCGAGTGTCGTAAGTTTGTGCAAGTCTATTTTATCATTTGTGAGGTGTGTGATGGGGTTTTGGAAATGGTAGGCCGATATCCGACATTTTGGTCTGTCAAAACTAAAAGATGGGCATTTTTAGAGCAAAAACTTGCATAAGTTTCAAACCGGTGATCCGAACCGAGTGTCGTAAGTTGGTGTGAGTCTATTTTATCATTTGGGAGGTGTGTGATAGGGTTTCGAGGTCGGTAGGTTGATATCCGGCATTTTGGTTGGTCAAAATCCCAAAATGGGCCTTTTTAGAGTAGAAACTTGCATAAGTTTCAAACCAGTGATCCCAACCTAGTGTAGTAAGTTCGTGAAAGTCTATTGTATCATTTTTGAGGTGTGTGTAGGGGTTTTAGGTCAGTAGGATGATATCTAGCATTTTGGTCTGTCAAAACCCCAAAATGGGTCTTTTGAGAGCAGAAACTTGCATAAGTTTCAAACCGGTGATCCGAATCGAGTGTCGTAAGTTGGTGCAAGTCTATTTTATCATTTGGGAGCTGTGTGATGGGGTTTTAGGGTCGGTAGGCCTATATCTAGCATTGTGGTCTGTCAAAACTCCAAAATAGGCCTTTTTGGAGCAAAAACTTGCATAAGTTTCAAATCAGTGATCCAAACCGAGTGTCGTAAGTTCGTGCAAGTCCATTTTATCATTTTTGAGGTGTGTGATGGGGTTTCAGGGTTGGTAGGCCTATATCTAGCATTTTGGTCATTCAAAACCCCAAAATGGGCCTTTTTGGAGCAAAAACTTGTATAAGTTTCAAACCGGTGATCCGAACCGAGTGTCGTAAGTTTGTACAAGTCCATTTTATCATTTGTGAGGTGTGTGATGGGGTTTTAGGGTATTTAGGCCAATATTCGATGTTTTGGTCCGTCAAAACCCCAAAATGAGCCTTTTTAGAGTAGAAACTTGCAAAAGTTTCAAACCGAGCATCCGAACCGAGTGTCATAAGTTCGTGTAAGTCTATTATATCATTTTTGAGGTGTGTGATGGGGTTTTGGGGTTGGTAGGATGATATCTGGTGTTTTGGTCTGTCAAAACCCCAAACTGAGCCTTTTTGGTACAAAAACTTGCAAAAGTTTCAGACCGGGCATTCGAACCGAGTGTCGTAAGTTCGTGCAAGTCTATTTTATCATTTCTGAGGTGTGTGATGGGGTTTTGGGGTAGTTAGGCTGATATCCGGTGTTTTGGTCCGTCAAAACCCTAAAATGAGCCTTTTTGAGCAAAAACTTGTAAAAGTTTTGGACCAGGCATCCAAACCGAGTGCCGGAAGTTCGTGCAAGTTTATTTTATCATTTTTGAGGTGTGTGATGAGGTTTTGGGGTAGTTAGGCCAATATTTGGTGTTTTGGTCTGTCAAAACCCCAAAATGGTCCTTTCTGAAGTGAAAGGTTACATAAGTTTTTAACGGTCGTTCAAACTGATGAAATTAAATAAGTTCGTGCAACTCTATTTTTTTTTACGTAACATTTTCTATAAATAATAAATCCACCAAAGTAAATAATTTTAAAAACTTACCAAGGCTGAACAGAGCCTCCCTACTGGTTGAGCATCATCTGCATAAGAGCCTCTAGCTAGGCCTGGCACTCTTCGATCGTTGTCATCTTCTGCTCAAACTCTGTCATTCCGTCTCTCAGCTGCCTCAGCTCTCTGGGTGGTAGCGTGAAACCTAGCATCGCTCTCAATGGTGGAGGACGATGCCATCGGCTCCATCCCATTCCCTAAGCCACGCACATATCCGCACCTCTTGCCCAGAATAGTCTCCCGTATCTGGTCATTTGTCGACGGATGCTTACCCTCAAGATTCAGTTGAGCACGCAGCTGGACCATCTCTTCCTATAAAAACATAAATATATGTTACTATTTTTATGACTTTAGATTAATATTAAATTAGTAATACTGGTATATATACACAAATAACTTACATAAAGCCACTGAGCTTTAGGCCCAGTCTAACCCTTCTCGGGATTGTGGTCCGTCTTGTGCCATAACTCAATGGGGCTGGGTGGTGCACCGGTCTCCTGGTCTCGCTGCAGTAAATAAACTGTAGCTTATGAAGATTAATTTCAGGAAAAGATTATACAATAAGAACTTGATACATGTATTAACTTACCATCTCATGCCTATACCTAACAAAATATCGTGATCCACCATAGTAGGTCACCTTTTGCTTGCTTCTGCTCTCACTATTTTTCTTGCTAAGTTTCTACACTTGGCCAAAATAAAGAAAGTTAGTATAAATGATAATGATTTATCATACAACAAAATTAATTTTGACAATTTTTACCTAGAATGCATCATTAGAGAACCGGTCGCATAGTAACATCCAATCCTCCACTGCCACCCCCCTGTAAGGTCTGTCGCGAGGCCCTCTACCGGCTGCCACCTCTGACAAGTAGTGTATGTGGAGCCTATATTGGTAGTCCCTGAAACGGACTCCCAAGTAACGGTCCACTGCCTTCACGACATGAGGCAGCTAGAGATCGATGTCAAAGTTCTCCTGTAAAGCAGGTCATTGTCAAAACATTATGGCATATATTAAATATGTTAAAATTTAGTTGAACACAATAATGAAAGACATACCAGGCTATGCGCATGAATATCCCGTCTCTCCGCGTTAGTAACCTGACTCCAGTCACTAATATGGAGTGGGGCTTATAGCATGCAAATGATGCTGACCTCAGTGGTGAATTGTTGTGCCCACCCATCAACGGGCTTCAATAAGCCCGGAGGTATCTCAATCTGAAGGCGCGCGCCCTCTGCTGCCTGTAACACCCCGATCCTGTATAATTAATAATTAAATATTAATTATTAATTAATACCGGCTTAGGGAATAATTAAGGAAATTAACCTTAATCTCCCGGTGGTCACACTAGACCAATAGAATGACAAAACATGTTCGGGAATAGGGTATAATACCCGAACCTGATTATCCATTAATTAGGTGAGATAATGTCAATTTAACACTGACGGAATTCGAATTAATTAACCACGGAAATCCCGAAAGACTAATAAATGACACGGAACCTCTGACACTGTAGATAACTGAAATATGAAACTCTCGGAACAAACCGCATCGAAAAAGGAGTTACGGAATGAAAGTTATGAGGCAAACCATCAGAAACTGAATTACTGCGCAGCCAAACGTGGCCTTAACCAAAAATAATGAGAAAATGGCCAAATTGGTGGTCAAGGGGAATTGAACCCTTGACCTATGGAAGGAATGAATCTCACCCAAAAACTTAACCAGGCGGCCATCCAGCACCTTTGTGCCTATATATACAACTTAATTGTATATATCTCTGATTTGCCCCAACTTGCCACCCAAATCAACCAATGGCAACCCATGCAAACCCCACATGATTGCTCTCCATCAGCCCACATCATCCCCATGATCCTACTGATTCTCTGATGTGTATATATATCTATATATATGGAGATGTATAGGTATAAATGGGTATATTAGTATATATACATGGACTCACCTTGAGATCTTCAAAAATCAGAACTGTTATAGAGGGGGTAGGTCTGTTAGAAGCTGAGAGAGTCTGCATATAGTCTTGGGTGAGAGACCAAGAGAGAAAGCTTGCATGTGTGTGTCCATGGCTTGTGTGTACATCCATGTGTGAGATGGAGGTCTCCATTGGAGATGCACAAGAAGGAGGGGAACTGAAGCATGACTGAACTGAGGCAGCCACCGAGGTCGTGCCTGAACCAAGCCAGAGGAGAGACTGCCACTGTTGAAGGTAAAAATCCGAAAATTTGTAATTTTCTGTTAAGAAATTCTGTTGCTATTTTCAGTCAATATAAACTACATATTTGAGTTACTGTGAGCTTGGGATGGTTATAGAATTAACTGGGAGGGTCGAATAGGGTAGGAAACACCAAACCGAGCCCAGGCAGCCATTGATGAAGCTTCCCTGTAGCGGGTCTGAAACGACCGAGACCAAACCAAGTTTGGCCAATCTAGACCTGAACTAGACCCCATTAGGTGTTTAAAAATCACCATCCGCGACTGAAACTCGCATGAGTGGACCCTCAAAACCGAACCTATAGGTCTCGGCCATGGAACCCAAACTCGAAAATAGGCCTCCAAACCGAAACTTCTAAATGGGATGTTGATCCCCATGGACACACAGTCACAACGAGCCAAACCACGTGAGGTTTGGTGGAGAAATGAGTCCACGCGACTGAGCTGAAACCCCCCATGATAATCCTGTTAAACAGAGCTTAATCCGTGAATTCGAAGCTCAAAATGGATGTTAAAGGATGGATATGAAGTGCAGAAACCCATCGGGATTGAAATCAGCAAGAAATCGTGTCTAAATTGCCACGAAATTGAAAGAGAAATTCTTTGTAAATTAGGGCAACCGAGGGTAAAACAGTGGGGAAGATGGAGTTGACTCGGCCGAGTTGACCGAGCCAATCCGAGCTGACTCGGACACGTGTCGCCTCAAGACCGTGCCACTGTTTTAATAAAACTGCACCGTTTTGATGTTTTAAATTTAGAATCTAGAATTGGCCTGTTTGGTTACGAGTTTTAAAAATTGAAATTGATTTGGGGCTAAACCTGTATACGGATAAGGACCAATTTGGGATATGAGGGATATGTTATCCCGGTTCTCTGGGGGACCTGAACCGGCTGATTTAGTTGATAAAGGGACCGGTTTAGGGTTTTGAATTGAAAACCCAATGGTCCACTGTTTGAAATTAAAAAATTGAACCAGAACTTTTGTAAATTGGTTTTTGACCCCAACAGTTTTGGGGAATTACACAGTCGCCCAGATTTTGGAAAACTCTTTCATTTAAGCCCTGAATAAATTAATTAAATAATAAAATAATTATTTAATTATTTTATTAAATAGGTAAAATTACAATTTTACCCCTAGACATTAAATATGTCAAACGGAGTCCAAATTAAGTAAATAAATAGTGTATTTTCACTATTTCAAGTATTCTGGACTCAATGGTACAGTCCAAATTGGGAAATTATGTACCGAAAAATACAGACACATAGGTGTAAATTACTGTACTGCCCCTGATAGTACCCGAACCCAAATAAAAATAAAAGACAGTCTATTTTGACTATGTCGGGCGTTCTGAACTCAACAGTGAGGTCCGTCTAACGAACCGAAGTCCCGAAAAATACAGACACATAAAGTGTAAATGACCGTACTGCCCCTAATAATTCCTAGGGTCAATTAAACATAACAGATAGTCCAACTTAATTATGTCGGACACTCTGGACCCAATGGTGAGGTCCGTTTTATGAACTGACGTGCCGAAAATCTTACAAAACGTAAAATGACCAAAATACCCCTGAGCACAGTAAGTGCAAGTAGAGGTCAAATAAAGGTCAAACTGATCTGATAAATTATCATAGGGATAATTATGAACACTGAAGGGCTAAGTAAGACTCCGGAACAGTTAACGCGTAAAACGAGAAATGACCGATGTGTCCCGACGATCTAAAACAGATACCAAATGAAGTCCAAGGGACTTACAAATTTATACATGAGATATATGGGACGTTCTGAGGACCATGATAGGGTCCGGGGCAAAAATGACAAAATTACCATTTTGCCCCTAAGACTAAATAAGTACCAAACTGATACCGATTAGAGTCTAAAAGACTTAGAACTTCATGTATACGATATATGGGATATTCTAAGAACCACGACTGGGTCCGGGGCAAGAATGACAAAATTACCATTTTGCCCTATGGTTAAAATGAGAACCTAACTGATACCGATTGGAGTCCAAAGGACGTAGAACTTTGTACTTAAGATATAGAGACTATTCCGAAGACCACGACAGGGTCCGGGACAAGAATGATAAAATGACCATTTTGCCCCTAAGGCTGAAGAAGTAACTGACTGATAACGATTGAAGTCTAAATGACTTAGGTTATAATCCTGATGTCTGCTAAGCCTAATTTAAGAATAAAATGGCCCGGATAAAACCCGATGAGAGGGCGATAGGCTACTAGGCTATCTTAGGTAAACCGATAGATACCTAAGATGACAAATGAGACCTGAATGGATGAGTTCTGATCTGTATATGATTGATGATTATTGTTCAGGATATACATGGAGATGCTTGACGTATCTGGAGGTTATCGGATTGTTTACGCAAGGAGATAACCGTAACAGTTTGTGAGTAACCTGGAACTTCTGACTTGGCTGTATAAGTACACCGTCTAGTTACTGTATTTTGATTTACTGTACTGTTTTGTATACTGTACTGTCTGAATGCATACTTTTCATACTGCATTACACGTAACCTGATTTTGTACTGTCCTGTTCTCCTGTTCAGTTCGGGTCTGTCTTGTTCTGTTGTATGGTCTGTCATGGTTTTATTCTGTACTGTTGCGTCTTGTGAGTAAACCTGACTCTTGAATTGGTGTATAAGTTCTGTCTAGATACTGTACTTTGAAGCACTGTACTGTTTTGAACGTTATACTGTTTAAAAGAAAAACATATATTTAAAGTAGCATATGCCTTGTCCTGATTAATATTGTACTAGTTTGTTCCGTCCTGTTCAATTCCGATATGTCTTGTTCTGATAGATGTATTGTTCCGTTTGTTCCGACATGTTCAGTTCCAATACGTCTTCAACCGATTGATATATTGTTTCATTTTGTTCCGTCATATTCAGTTCCGATATGACTTGTCCTGATTGATATTGTTTTATTTTGTTCCATCATATTCAGTTTCGATATGACTTGTCCTGATTGATATTGTATCGTTTGTTTCCGTCGTATTCAGTTCCGATATGACTTGTCCTGATTGATATTGTTTTATTTTGTTCCGTCATATTCAGTTTCGATATGACTTGTCCTGATTGATATTGTATCGTTTGTTTCCGTCGTATTCAGTTCCGATATGACTTGTCCTGATTGATATTGTTTTATTTTGTTCCGTCATATTCAGTTTCGATATGACTTGTCCTGATTGATATTGTATCGTTTGTTTCCGTCGTATTCAGTTCCGATATGACTTGTCCTGATTGATATTGTTTTATTTTGTTCCGTCATATTCAGTTCCGATATGACTTGTCCTGATTGATATTGTTTCGTTTTGTTCCGTCATGTTCAGTTCCGATATGACTTGTCCTGATTGATATTGTTTTATTTTGTTCCGTCATATTCAGTTTCGATATGACTTGTCCTGATTGATATTGTTTCGTTTGTTTCCGTCATATTCAGTTCCGATATGACTTGTCCTGATTGATATTGTTTCGTTTTGTTCCGTCATGTTCAGTTCCGATATGACTTGTCCTGATTGATATTGTTTCGTTGTTTCCGTCATGTTCAGTTCCGATATGACTTGTCCTGATTGATATTGTTTCGTTTTGTTCCGTCATGTTCAGTTCCGATATGTCTTGTTCTGATTGATGTATTGCTCTGTTTTGTCCCGTTATGATCCGTTTTGTTACGCCTCTGTCCTTGATTATGCCTGTGACTCGAACCGGTGTTTTGTTCCGTCTGATCCCGTTATGTACCGTCCGTTAATAATCTGTCTGTCTTGATTGATATATGGTCCAGTTCCGTTAGGATTTGTCCGAATTCTTGACTTGGTATATAAGTTACTGCATAGATACTGTATTTTGATGCACTGTACGATTTTAAAAGTTATACTGTCTGAATGCATGTTTTTAAATGCAAACTTTTATACTGTATTGTACGCGGCATGATTTTGTCCCATCCTACTATTGTTTTGTTCGGTCTGTCTTGTTCCGTTTTATGGTCTATCTGATTTTGTTCTGTTATGATGTGTCTGACTCTGGGTACCATTCTGTTTATGAGCGTTTGGGCATAAGTAGGCTTGATTACGCGCCTAACTGATATATTATTGATATGCCCTATTATGTTCCGCTCAGTACTGATCTGTTCTAATATTTGAATTAATTGCCTATACTCTCATTGATATTGGCATCATGCACTGTTTCATCTGTCCTGATTTGTTGTTCCGTTTAGTTCAGTCCTGCTTTATTCTACTGAAACTGCATTTAAAGTAGATTTATAAAACTACTATTTCAGAAACAACTGAACTACCCTTGTGCTTTGTAAACAAGAAATGGTTTTGAAACCCATGACAGGGAACCTGTGTTACTCATTGGGCTTTTCGAAGCTCACCCCATTCCCTAACATTTTTCAGGAATGATATCTGTTGGATCTGATGGCACTGATCAGTGGAGGCTGGATTATTGAGGATTGAATCTGTTTAATCAGGTGAGTGATGTAATACGACTGACTTGACTGGTATGTACTAGATATAGACATGGCTCATGGATTTAAACGGTACTCTAGAGATTATAGTTCTGCTCTGTTGTTATATGTCGGATTATAGATATGCTCTGAGGTTAGAATTGTTAGTTGTTGGATTTTAGACTTGCTCTGTGTGATACATATCCTACGGTGGATACATGAGTTGCATTCCCTGGACAAAAAAAAAAAAAAAAGTTTTAAATTCCGCTGCATCTGACCCTACAGTCGGAGTGCAATTCACTGGAAAGTTCAGAAATTGCCTTCGGTTGGTCGCGTGGCGACTGACTGGCATCACGTCCTCGACATCCGTGTAGGGTGGGGTTCGGGATGTGACACTGCCTCTATCTGAACCTACAAACTACGATTCTTCAACCTATCGCGCCCTTGTCTAGGGGCACTGGCCGAAGCTTTAGAAGAAATAAAATAGAAACAATTAGTACCATATTTATATAATCATTAATAAAAATAGAAACTATGCATACCATCGACGGCAGGATCGGTCGACCTTGCAAATGAGGTGGAAGGTGTCGATGGGTCTGTCATAACTGTGTGTCTGCATGACCCTGGTCCAACCATATCTACAAAGAAAGTTTAAAAATAAAATTGTTTCTATTTAATCATAAAAATTAAAATCTTTATCGAAGTAAAAATGGATACCCATTACATCATAAAATTGAACATCCATTACATTATAAAATCTGAAATCCATTACACTTGATACTAACATATGTAACACCTATTCCAATTATTCATCTGAGTCTGTATCATCATTTGTTCTTGAAATTTCTTCATTTTCGATACAATACTCTAATAATGTATCATCAGTAAAATCACTTTCCTCGTTATCATCGTCATTAATGAAAGTTGCATCCCTCGAATCTAATTGTGTGGTATTGGTGATGTCCAAAGCTACGACATGATCTGGTTCTACATCAGTTCTATTCAACCGATACGATGTAACATCTTCCTGATCATGCCGGACAACACCATCGTAGGCAGATTGAGACTCTTCTTGTAGTGCCTCCTCAATCCTCTCCAAATCTTCATCTCCCTCGCCAACTTCTAGTACATCATAAACATTTCTAGATTTTATTTTTTGGACAACATGCCAATCACCTCTATATCTTATTTCCTTTAAATAGAAAACTTGTTTTGCAACCGATGCCAAAACATACGGATCATCTTTAAATGTCATACGTGACGTATTAACACTTATGAAGTGCTTATCGATCTGCATTCCAGTCTTCTTATTACTTACATCCCACCAATCACATTTAAAAATTTACACAGAATGACTGTAGCAATAATGTAACTGTACGATGTCTTGTAAAACACCATAGTACTCTACAGTTTGTCTTACGTCACCATCTCTCTGAACAAGGACCTTGCTATTCTGTGTTCTCCGACTGACCTCACGTTTCCTCGTGTGAAATCGAACACCATTAATAATTAAACCCGTGTAACGGGATATCCTTTGATTAGGACCACATGCCAAGGAATATAATTTATCGTACGCCTCAAGAGATTGTTGGTGGCGTAATAGCTTCATCTATTAATTCAATACAAGTACAAAATTAATTGAATACAAATGCATTAACTAATACAATTAAAATTAATTGAAACCTATTCTTACACGTTCTTCGAACCACTTTGGAAACAAATTTTGTTGTCTTTGCTCTAGATCAGAACTTGATACATGTTCTCTCTGAAGCTTGATCATATGCTCACTGCATAAGATGAGATATGTTATATGTAACTTACATTTGTGTACTAACGTACTATTGCAATGATTTTAATAAACTTACTTAAAATATGGCAATGTCTCATCGCAGTTGTTGAGCACGGTATAGTGGGCTTTTTCCAAGTCATGAGGATGACACCATTTATATATACGGGCACCTATTGGCCGCACATTCTGATTAAACACTATAAGGCCAGTTCGTTGTTGCCCTGGACATCTATCAGAATTTCACTCTTGATGATTAAACCTTGTCTCAATATCTTCAAGATACATAGAGCAGAAGGTGAGACATTCAGCATTAACGTAAGCCTCAGCAATTGACCCTTCCGGTCGTGCTTTGTTACGCACATATTGCTTCAATGTGTGCAAATATCTGTTTTAATAATTAATCAGTTATACATTAGAATAGTTAGGATGGATAAATAACATAATTCATAAAATTAAATGTACCTTTCTATTGGATACATCCAATGGTATTGGACAGGTCCACCAATTTTTGCCTGATAGGGCAAATGCACAGCTAAGTGGACCATTACATCAAAGAATGCTGAAGGGAAAATCTTTTCCAACTTGCAGAAGATCATGACAACATCCTTTTCGAGCTTTTCAAGTACTTCCAAATTCAACGTCTTTGCACATAATTCTCTAAAGAAGTAGCCCAACTCAGTCAATATAGTTGATATGTCATCGGTGAGCTATCCACGTAGTACAATCGAAAAAAGTCGTTGTAAAAGGACATGGCAATCATGGCTCTTCAATTCGGATATTTTCCCATCTATAACATTTACACACCGAGATATATTCGATGCGTATCCATCTGGGAACTTTACCGATTTAAACCACTCACAAATCCTTATTCGCTCTACAGATGATAACGTATACTGTGCAAGAGGCATGATATATTTATCACTGTTACGTATTAGGTGCAGCTCTTTCTATATTCCTAGCTCCTATAACTCCAACTGGGCTTTAACAGTATCCTTCGTCTTCTCTTCAATGTTCATTAAAGTTCCCAGCATATTATCACAAATGTTCTTCTCGATGTGCATAACATTCAAATTGTGCCTCCACTTAAGGGTCTCCCAGTACGAAAAATCAAAAAATATGCTCTTCTTCGTCCAATTTAACTCCACATTAGTACGTTTCCTTTTCTTAGTACCCGGTATCTTCCTAAACCTCACTGGTTGGATGAGTGCCAATTGCGCTAACACGTCTTTGCCAAACAATAATGGAGGTGACGATTTGCGCTCAATTTTTTCATTAAACAGATGCTTCTGGCGATTTCACCAGCCATGTGATGGTGATAGAAAATGATGATGGCACATGTAGCATATCTTCTTTCCATTGGACAAATCTAGGGAACATGCATCCTTATTGTAAACCGGACATGCCAGATACCCCTTAGTGCTCCACTTAGACAGGTTCCCATATGCTGGAAAGTCATTTATGGTCCATAGTGACGCTGCATGCAATTGAAATGTCCCATTCTTAGAGACGTCGTATGCCTCCACTCCCACCTCCCACAATTCTTTTAACTCATCCACTAAAGGACGCAAGTTAACATCAATTTTATTATCAGGAGACTTTGGCCTTGGAATAAGCAACGACATGAAGATAAATGGTTTTTTCATACATTTCCACGGTAGCAAGTTATACGGCACAAGCAACACCGGCCACATGCTATAGGCATTACTCATGTCACCAAACGGATTGAAACTGTTGCTAGCCAGCCCAAGTCGTACGTTACGCACCTCATTTGCATACCATTCGTGATTTGTATCAAACTCAGCCCAAGTTTGAGAATCCATCGGATGCCAACATATATTTTCCTCAGCAACATGCTTCTCCTTATGCCACTGCATATCTTCTGTCGTCTTCTGAGACATGTACAACCTTTGTAGCCTTGGTTTTAAGGGAAAATATCTCAGCACCTTGTGCGGAATTGTCTTGCTCTTTCCTTCATTCAGCTTGTACCTAGGTTCATGGCACACCATACACTCCATACATTGTTCAGTCTCCTTCCAAAATAACATGCAATCATTTTTGCAAGCATGTATGGGAATATACCCGAGGTCCAAATCCCTTAATAATCTTTTCACCTCGTAATATGATTTCGGAAGGGTCTCCCCAGTAAGGAGTACTGCTTTAATCAATTCAATGACCATATTAAATGATTTGTTACTCCATCGGTTGATGGTCTTAATATGAATGAGTTTCATGAGAAAGTCCAGTTTTGAAAACTTATCACAACCCGAATATAATGGCTGCCTTGTTTCCCTCAACAACGACTCAAACGCTTCCGACTGTCCTGTGTCACTCTTGTGACTACTTACCCCAGTTGTAGCCCCTTGCAAGTTTGCTAGCATTTATGGCAAGCCTTCGTAACCAACCCCAACATTATCACCAAATTCATCGTCGTCATCTTCTTCTTCATCTTCAAATACCACTGGTACGTCAAGGTGTTCCTCGTGAAATTCCCAACACGTATACCTCTTGTCCATCCCATATAGGAGTAGGTGCTCTTTGGCCTCATCTATGTGCATATAATCTCTATTATTGCACCTCCTACATGGACATCTTATCATATTTCTACCATCTGCAGATGCACGAGCAAACTCAATAAAATCTTTGATCCCCTTCGCATATCCTGGAAAATGCCTGCCCCTCAAGTCCATCCAACTCTTATCCATTTTTGTCTACCTAATACAAGTCAAAAATGATACTCATTATAAATATGAAACATGAATCCTATCAACTCCAACTTCTCTCTAAAGGGTAAGGTGATCCTATCCCATTCGTGAATGCACAATTTACATTGCAATTAGCAGCAAATCAAATGCTTGATTCCACTCGAAAAAAAATTCGGCAGCATCTCCTCACAATTCTCCAAGTATACAAGATAGACGTTAGCACGCCTAAATATATACCCAAAGAACAATAGGAGACCGTGCTGAAATGTTTTCATAGTGGAAAGCATGCGCTATTGATTGCAATGCAGATTTATGCATTCCCGAACTGTCCTCTCTGGACAATTCAAGAATCGATTTTCATACACACGAGCCCAATCGCAAATAAATTTCGCGACAAGATTCACATGTGATGAAAATGACTCTCGAACGGGGCTAGGCTTACATGAATACAATTATACATTGAGTTACATGATCATTTAGTTACATGATTTGGAATTACTACTTAATTATTTGGCCTTGTTATTTAACTTTTAATTTCAATTATTGGATATCTTTGCTGATTTGTTTTCTACAAATCAAAACAAATTATTAACTATTACATCTGATGAAACAAGTTAGGTACCTTAACTCCATAAGGTTAGCAATTCAATAGAACTTATTCTACTTTCTAGAGAACTTCAGAAGTATTCTCCTACTTTCTAAAGCAAAAATACTTTTTTCTTCAAAGCTAATAGTTTGACAAAATCCCCAATTCTGAACTTGTACAATGTTTTACAAACAAATTGTGTTTGAAGCGTCGCTTATGAATACTTTTGAGTTTGAACTATGCTTGTCAGACTCAATGTTTTAAAACTCAGATAGTTAAATGAACCGAAAAAAAGACCAGGTCATGGGTCACTAGTCACTGGTTCAACCGTTGGGTCAACCGGAATTGAATTGTGATATCATAATTACGTCATAAATATATTTATTATTAACATTAATAATATATAAAATTATATAAAACATGAAATCAATTTTAAATAATATATAATAAATTATTTATGAAAAGGGAACAAAATTTGTTGGAAAATTAAAGAAGTATAAAATGATAATTTCAACATGTAAATTTCTAACAAGATCAAGGTGTTAAAAACAAAAGAAAAAAGTGAATACACATGCAACATGAAATGAAAGTTTTCAAGAAATTGATTCTTAAAAAATCTTTACTAGATAACATGAAAAGTTCAAAAAAATGTTGATGCAAAATGCAAGTGTGTTTTTCCATTAGTCCCACATTGGCTGTGAGAAACTAAGATCAATGGCTTGTTTACTTATAAAAGCAAGTTCAAAAGTTCCAATACTATACAATTCAGCCATCCCACATCAATATACAATTAACAAAGGGCAATCATCACCAGATCAAATAGTAATTAAAAAGAAAGAGAAAATAATACTAATTAAAAAGCCTTCATATTTTTTTTGTGTAATTATGCTCGAACGTGTAATATACACATCGTCTATATAATGTATGTATCAATTAGATCGTGAGTATTCGACACTCGTAACTTATACTAGCATTTCTCATTCAATAATAAGTTGATACATGAATTCAAATCTAAGAGTTGAAGAAATAGTATTAAAATATCTAGTATGGGCTTTTTGATATGTTTTAACAATGAGATGAAGGGTCCTGTGTACACCCTTATACAACAATTCATTAAATCGAAAAAATGAGCTCATGGGTTACTGGTGTAACCATCAGACCAATCATAATTAAATTGTTATGTCATAATTATGTAATAAATTAAATTAGAAAAATTATGAAAAATATCAATAAAACAAGTGAAGATTTTCTCACACTTTCCTACAATGAGAGGCTAATTAGTTTAAATAGTAAGCATAGTATAATCCGTTAGCAGCCAACATAGTTTATATAGTGAGCATAGAATATCAACAACCAAAATAATAGAAATTCAAATCCAAAAAACAAGAAACCAACAATTGCTCAAGAAGGACATCCTCAACAAATAGTACAAAATATTGAGATTTGAGAAACACAATCAATAGATTTAGTCACCAAACATAAAATGAAATAATCTTAGAAACAAACTATACTAGAGCATACTTTAATCATAATTTTTTTTTTCGATGATATGATTCACAAAAATGGGAAACAATTTTCCTTTCCACATTTTGAGTTTTAAACAATTTGTTCTTTCTAAATTACTAATTGTTTTCATTTATCTCATATTTGGATTGCAAGAATTACTAACCTTAGAAGACGATGTTGGTCCAATCCGTGAATGTAGCTGGGGTCTTTGAAAACCTAACGAGGATTTGATGAGTTTTTCTCCGTCGCCATCGCCATGGAGATGGTTTACGTCTGAACTGCCGTCACCGTCATCGTCGTTGTCGAGAATGTTCCGTCCGCCACCGCCGTCGAGAGGAGTGAGAGTTGAGAAGAAGACACCGCCGTCGTCGAGAGCAGTGAGAATGGAGAAGAAGAAACCACCGCGCCACCGACAGATCGAGAGGAGAAGAGGAATATGAGGAGTCAAACTAATCGAAAGGGGAAGAAGAAAATGAAAGGTCGGGCGCATATATGGTGAGCTTTTTAGCGACGCACATTGAGCGTCGCCAAAAAGCCCATGAGCGTCGCAAATAGTTCTTCAACACGATGTCGTTCCAATTAAACAAATATTAGCAACGCACACTGAGCGTCGCTAATATTTGTTGGTCCGTCGCTAATTATTTGGTGCCCTTTTTTGTGTGGGAAAGGCATTTTTTTTGTTGCTTTTAGCGACCCCCATGGTGTACGTCGCTAATAGTGGCCTTTTGCTAGTATTTTTGTAGTGAAACCAAGTTTCACTTTTTTCCTATAACCAAACAGAGCCTTAGGCCCAAGCTCACTAGATCGGACCTATGATCCAACCCGATTGACCCGTTGACCGGTCAATGTTGGAATAGTGGCTAGAACAGTTCGTCTTCTCCGACAAACCTGTCAGAGTTTCGTCAGAAACCTAAAATATCTAATCCATTTTCCTATGATTTTTCTCACAGTTTTTCTTTGATTTTCATCCTATATTCCATTTAACGTCATTCTATGAAGTTTTAGGCAAGATCACTAGACTTGACGACCTAAAGCAGTGAAGTTCCGGTGAGCCCTAATTTTTCGGTGGCTTATTGTAACTCCATTGTTCGACCTCGATTCTCCCTCCTTTCTGTCCCGATTTCTTCCCTGGTTCGAAAGGGGTTATACACAACATCATTCGATCACCTAAACTCCAAATTTCTATTCAATTTCCAAGACCCAAATTTCTTCATATACACATATTTATACATTTTTGCATACACATAGATACACTCTGAAACGCACACATTGTCAAGCACATAACCATCTAAGTACATCCAAAATTATAAAGAAGGTTCCAAAAGTCCCTACCTTTGAGCAGCCCCCAATCATAGTTTTTAGAAAGAGAATTTCCCAAAAAGAGAAAGAGAGCTTCCAAGCTCTTCAATGGTTGTTGTCCACTGTTTAGCCGTATTTTCCCTACTATTTCTTCTTCCTTTTCCTTTTCTTTTATATTTCCTTCTTTTCTTTTCTTTTCTTCTTCCTTTGCTTCAGGTTTGGTTTCTGTATGTTCACCACACACACATATACATACATACAAACACACACTCACACGTTGATCTGTACACACACTGTGTATCACGTACACATACACACACAGTATGTTCCACAACCCTTTTCCATTTCCAAACACATACGAAACACACACACACACACACACTCTCACACCACCTAGTTCTGGCTATGGTGGTTTTGAAGAGGGAGAGAGAGAGAGAGAGAGAGAGAGAGAGAGAGAGAGAGAGAGATTATGTGAAAGGGGGTCTGCTACATAGAGAAAAAAGGGGTTGAATGCCTTTTCTCTCTTTTTTTGTCGTTTTCAAGTCCCATCATCACACACCTCACCCCTTTGTCTCTCTGCCATGCACTTGCACACTATCACTCCTCCTTCCACCATCCAATTCTTGACACATGTCCCTATTCTAGAAGCTTTCAGTAGATTTTTGGAGAAGCGTCTTATGCTTCTCGAGGCGTCACGTGGCCAGTTGGCCAACTGTGTGCGCACACGAGCCTGAATTGAAACTGTCTCAAAATCACACCGAACTTAGTACACTAGCTAATTTCAGTGCTCTGATTCTAAATATGCAGTCCATTTTTCAAAATTTCATCATTTGGATTTTCATATTTATTTACATCTTGTAGACGACTTTATAGCTCGAGGCTCACACTAGTCCCGAATAAATTACCAAAATTACTTTTTGGCTTCATTATGTCATATCGATGACTTATCAACTCATTTTATAATTTATTTGACTCATGTTTGATTTATCTCCAGTTTGTCCTGAGCCTATGCTGACAATTTACCGAATTACCCTTCATAATTTTCTGGGTCTTCAAAATTCTATCACTCTAAAGAGGACATTATCAAAACATCATCTGATAATCTCTCGGGCTCACTACATAGCGGGGGTGAGCCATAACACTCAGTAGGGTTTGCCAAAACACACAAGCAAGCAGTGTGCAAAAACTAATGCAAGTCTGAAGATGACACACCCTAAAGTCCAATATGCATCACAAGTACACAATATCAATATATCCCAAACAAAAGCATAAGTATAAATATCAAGAAGGAATAAGACCACTATATGTGGTTTAACAATAATGACCAAGTAATCATCATATAGAGGGTCGGACATACGACATAAGTATAATTATACAATTTTACGAAGCACCTCCATTTCTTATTTTAATGCCACAAAAACAATATATTTATGCACATAACTAATCACAAGGTGTAAGTATAAGCTTACCAACTCCACTACGCACATCTATTTCATGTTCAAAGCCACAAGAACAATGTATACATTTACAGCTATGCAACCAACCATAATTGCCACAGTATCATAAACTAAAAGTTTATAGTCCATCAATAAACACAAGCGAATATCACATGAACGTCAGGAGAAATAATCTCAAATAAATCAATCCATAACAAAAGAGATAAAGCCTTGTTCAACTCATTACATTCTCTTAATAATCTCCATCCCATGAGTATTTACCTAATTTGGGTCTTGGTAAGGCTATGTGCTTTACAGGCTACTAACCTGATGGAAACAAATGACTACCCATGCAGTTTTACAGCTCGCAAATCAATGAGAGACACCATCCTTATCATAAATAGAACCCCAGATAAAACACAATTTCACCACACTAAAGAGCACATAAAAGACGTAACTAATTCCCATCCCAATTCATTTTCTTATAAGTTATTCTTTTCCACAATCCCAATATCTCAATCCACACCAAAAACGGTGCTTGTCAATACTAATATCCTTTTAAAACTCACACCATTGAGGTGTGGTCAACAGTACAAATAACAACATCATCAAGTCCACAATAATAACTATGAAAAAGGATATTAGATTCAAAATAATTACAAAAACAATAGTTATCATACATATCCATGACAAGAGTATAATAACAATAAGCATCCATATGGTGATCACATTTATCCAATAATATCATGCAATATCCAATATTATGACATTCAATGTAACAATCACATCATATCGATAAATCAGTCACAAGGTAATCAATGGTGATAACAAACATCTCATGTAGATCATATAACGAGTACATATATCAATAAGCCAGGACATTGCCCTAGTCCCAATCATCACTCCGCTATAAGGAGACAATACATGTACCATTCGTAATATTGTTAAATTCTCTACACTCTTATTGTTTCATTATCGGGACAACCCCGACCCTTAACACTAGGGTATTTTATCAAGTCTTAAAGTTTTCTATGGCTATTTACATGTTAGCCTATGCATCGATAGCTCATTTGCCCAAATGGATATAAAAAGATTATGTTCCCGAGTATAAAAAAACCCTAAGAAAGCCTTATCGTATTGTTTCTAAGTTATTTGATTATCTTTTAAACCCACAAAGGCATTTTCATAATTTATTAGACAAGTTACACGTCTACCGAGATATCATCTCTCAAAACTGACCTTGCAATCACATCCAGAAGGTCCAACAATCCTAAAAATGTCCTCTTTACCTTATATTAATTCTTTTAAATATCTATTTCATGCCTAGGGGTATTTTAGTAATTTCACATATTCTTGTGGGACCACCTCGAGTCCTTATTTCATTATTGTAATATCATATTTCAGTTCTTGGCATTCAAAAACATTGGAAACACCTCTTTCAGATCTTAATTTGGCTTTTAATTGCTTAATAGAAGTCTAGAGGTATAATCGTCATTTTACTAATTTAGGTAGGACCATTACCGGGTCCCAATTTGTTCAATTTGGTCATGTATTTGAATTTTGGGAACCCAAAAACCTGGGGATAGCCCTTTTTGGATTTTTATTAGCGTTTTAACTTAGCATTAAGGGTATTTTCATAATTTTACATAATTATGTAAGACCACCTCGAGTCCCCAAATGCAGAATGCCCAAAAACCTTGAGAAAGGCTCATTTTCATTTAAATTGCATTTAAATTTCAATGTATTAGAAGAAGGGAATTTTCTTAATTTTATTCGCTCAGAACTAGTTCACTACTGAACTATTTCTCTCCTAGAACCAATTCAAAATTGAACTAAAACCACAATAATCGATTTTTTTTATCACGCAGCCAAACATGCCTTTAGGCCAATAACCCAATTAACCAACCCGAAAACCCGTTGACTAGACCTGTTTGACCAAGACACGACCTGGGTTTGACCGTTGACCAAACCCGGTTGATCGGTCAAATCGTCGGAACTATGTTTCCTTATCTAACAATGGAACATCAAAAAATGTCATTTTTCTCCCCTTTTGATTTGTTTTACTTCCTCTTTCTTCTCCCTTGTTTTCTACTATGTTTAAACTCAATTTTTGTTATATTAGGGAGTCAAAAATTGGAAAAAAATAGTCGGTCTTCGGCAAGACCTCACTTTCCGACAATGGGGATTTTTTTTGCATTTTTGGCCACTATTTTCCCTCTATTTTCTTCCCAAATTCTTCCCCATAGTCCTTCCAATCCATTAAGATCAAAACCATAGTCTAAATCAACTCCAAACGGCCCGTAGGAAAGTTTTCTGATTTTAAACCCAGATTTCAACAATTGTAAACCCCTCTAGTTACACCAATTTTCTCCCTATATCTCTTCTCTATCCATCTCAAAATCTTTCCTAACAATCCCACAATTCATCTAAACTCAATTTGGGATTTGAAATTCCACAAAACAGCAAGAATCAAGAGGAACTAGTTTGGTTTTCATTCATAGTATACAACTATATACACACATATGCATGTATAAGAACATTCCTAAGCACACAATACTAATTTATAGCTCATAACGAAACTAAAAATACTCTAAGGACCCAAAAAATTATAAAGGGCGATTCAGTAAATTGCTAGCCTAGACTAAGGAAGGACTAGAGATAAATCAAAGATAAGTCAAATAAATTATAAAATGAGTCGATAAGTTATCAACATTACACAATGAGACTAAAATTGAGTTTTGGTAATTTATTCAAAACTAGTGTGAGCCTTGTGGCTACATAGTCATTTACAACACGCAGATAAATATGAAAATTCAAACGAGGGAATTTTGAGAAACGGACTGCATATTTGGAATCAGAGCACCAAAATTAAATAGTCTACCAAGTTTAGCGCGATTCTGAGATAGTTTCAATTCAGATGGGTATGCGCGCACAATTAGCCAACTGGCCACGTGGTGCTTTGGAAATTGTGCAGGACTTCCATGAGAAGCTAACTAGATATTTATAGAGAGGGACATGTGTTAAGAATTAGGTAGTGTAGAAGGATGTGATATGGTGTGTGGGGGTGCACCGTAAGGGAACCAAAAAGGAAATATTTGACATTAATGGGACAAGACCCATTTTCCCTCATTTTCTCTTTTTTCTGATTTCCCTCTCTCCCCCTCTCTCTTTCAAACTTCCTCTCTCACTCCCTCTCTCTCTTTAAAGGCCACTATGGTCGAATCTATAGGTGTATGAGGAGTGTGTGTTTGTGTGTGAGAATGTGAGGAATATATTGTGTGCGTATGATTCAGTGTGTGTTTGTGTGTGTTAAACACACTATGGGGAACTGAAACAGAGAAGAAGGGGAAGGAAATGAGGAAGAAGAAGAAGAAGAAGAAAAAAGAATATGAAGAGAAAGGGAAGAAGAAGAAGGAACTGGACTGGACTGGAGAGAGGCAACCATTGGAGCTCGGACAGAACTTCCTTTCTCTACTCTCTCTCTAACCGAAACTATGGTAGCAAGCTTGGGGTAGGGATTTTGAAACCTTTTGATTGAAATTCCAACTTATTAACATATGTATGTATGTGCTTGTGTGTTGCTATGAGTCCATGTATATATATATATATATATGCAGTAAAGAGAGAAACCAATATGGGTTTCTCAGTATTTTTTGATTGGCTTTTAAGATTTGTTTGGGACGGTTGAGTGAGAACTTAGACTTGTTTTGAAAATGGCTCATGGAGATGAGGAGATCGGGAAAAAGAGTTTTATAGTCGCCGAAACCTAGGTTTAAAATTGAAAAACTTTGCTATGGGCCGTTTAGAGTTGATTTAGACTATGGTTTTGATCCTAATAGGTTGGGAGGACTATGGGGAAGAATTTAGAAAGAAAATAGAGGGAAAAAAGTGGCCATAAAAAAAGAAAAATCCCCCTTGCCAGAAAGTCGGGTCTTGTCGAAGACCAACTATTTCTGGTGATTTTAGACTCCTTAATCCACTTGAAATTGAGTATAAACATGGTAGAATGAAATGGGGATGACTGAGGAAATAAAAAATGAGAAAAAATGAGCGAAAAATGAAATTTTCTTGTGTACTGGCACCGGAGATGATGACTAGCGCCGATGACTCGGTCAATCGATCAATGGGTTGACAGGTCAAGTCTGTTCAACGCCCAGGTCAACGGTCAACTGGGTTGGGCCTTGGTCAAATGGGTTTAGGTTTGGTCAATTGGGCTAACGGCCATAAGGGCTGTTTGTTTGTACCGAATTAGGAAAAATGGGTTTTGGGAAATGGCAAATTATGCAAATGCCCCTCCTCTAATATCTTGAATTTTAAATGCAATTAAAATGAAAGAGAGGTCCTTCTTAAGGTTTTTAGGCATTTCGGACTCAATGGCGAGGTTGGTTTGGACATTCGGGGACCTGGTGTGGTCGCACATGAATATAAAAAATTATAAAAATACCCCTAGTGCTAAATGAAGAAGTGTAAATGCTAATTAAAATCTGAAAAGGGCTATCCTAAGGTTTTTGTGTGCCCGAGAGTTAAATACATGATCAGATTGAACAATTTAGGACCTGATGATAGTCCCACATAGAGTGAGAAAATGATAATTATACCCCTAGACCTATATTAAGTAATTGAAAGTCGAATTAAGATCTTGAATAAGCGTTTCCAATGTTTTTGGACGCCGGAGACTCAAATATGATATCAGAATAACGAAATGGGGACTCGGAGTGGTCCCACATGAATATGTAAAATTATTAAAATGCCCTTAAAAATGGAACAGATACCTAAAAGCATTGATAAAATATAAAGAGGACATCTTTAGGATTGTTGGACCTTTTAGATCTGATTCCAAGGTTAGTTTTGAGAGACGGTGTCTTAGTAGGCACGTAACTTGTCTAGTAAATTACAAAAATGCCCTTATAGGTTTAAAAGATAGTCAAATGACGTAGAAACAAAATGATAGGGCTTCTTAAGGGTTTTGAAGCCCGAAAACACATTATTCGTTTGGGCAAACGGGTACCCTATGTGTAGGCTAATGTGTAATTGGCATTAGAGAACCTTAAGGCTTAATAAGATACCCTAGTGTTAAGAGCTAAGGTGGCTCCAGGAATAAAACAATGAGTGTGTAGAGAATTTTACAATATTACGAAAGACAGATGTAGTTTCTCCTAACGGTGGAGTGATAATGGGGACTAGGAAAATGTCCTAATTTGTTGATGTGCATACTTGTTATATGATCTACATGAGATCTTTGTTATTGCCAATGATTATCTTATGATTGATTTGTTAGTAGAATATGATTATTATGTTGATTGCTATGATGTTGGGCATTGCATGATATTACGAGATAAGTGTGATCACAATTTTGATATGGACTGTCATGTCTATTTCTATCATCGATAGATATATATATGACCACTGTTACTTCTCCACTTATTTTGTTTTCAAATATCCTCTCTTATAGTTGTTAGTATTTGTTGTGGATGTTGATGATATTGATAAAAAGCTTGTTGAACATACTTAGGTGGTGTGAGATTTGAGAGAATATTGATATTGATAAGCACCATCTATGGTGTGGATTGAGATATGGGAACAATGGAAAAGAACACTTATGAGAAAAGGACTTGGTGTAATACCCCGACCTAATTAATTAAATAAATTATAATGGTAATGGTTTTTAGTATTAAATATATATTAAATTATCCAATGTATTGAAATAATAACGGTAAGCCATGAATAAAAAAAAAGCAAAAATTAAAATGACGAAGTTCAAGAATTAAATAAGCCAAAAATAGGAAATGGGCAAGTGACATCAAAATGGTCCAATAAGACACGTAAATCAAACAAATGACCAAAAGGGATTCGACCCCGAAACCGAAATGGAAAAAAAATAAATAAAATACAAATAAAATGATAAAATAATAAATAAATTAAAATAAATTAAAATAAGAAACAGAATAGATGTATACATATATGTAAATGTATAGGTAAATGTATATATATATATATATGTGTGTGTGTGCATAAATATATGTATATATATATAGTGGTGCAGTGTAATTAAGTGCCGTGTGTGCAGCTGTGAGGAGAGTGAGTGGGGTGTGTGTGTATACCACATGTACCATATACATGTGAGTGAAGGAACAAATGCAAGGCAAAAATGAAAGAAAGAAAAGAAGGAGTGGCTTGTGGCATGACCACCAAACCCAAGGTCGGTTAGTTAGACAGATAGGTTAAGAGAAAGAGAGAAACAAGGAGAACAAAGGCGTAAGAGAAGAAGAAGAAGAAGAAAATAGAAAGAGAGAAGAAGAAGGAAACTAAAGAAGGAAATTCTGAGAAGAGGAGGAAAACCAACACATAGGTATCAAACTCATATATCTTGCTTTCTTTTTAATGTCTGAGTAATTTTTACAATATTAGGGAAATTTGTAAGCGTTTAGGATGGCCAAACAGTGAGGAAAACTAGCAAACCGCCATTGTAGGACCTCAAGATGAAGGTCTGAAAATAAGTAGAACAAAACCTGTTCTATTGGCTAAGGACTTAAACTAGGTCCTATAGGCAACTCGAAACCACAAAAAGTAAACCTAAAACGTGAAAAGGAAGAGAGGAATTTGGAGTTGGAGTTGCAGTCACGAGTTCAAAATGGAACTCTTCCAATTAAGGCTTAAACTTAGTTTTGTGAATGGGATAGTAATCCTTAGGATGACACGATTTCAACAAACCAAACATTATCAAATTTGGTTAAGAAAGTGAGGATATATGGCTTGGTTATTTAGATGCCTATCAAAGGTTGAATCAAGTTTTTGAGCTTGTTTCGAGCCATGCAAGGAATACCACAACACTTAAAACCTTCTAGTAATGGATTAGAGATGAAAACAGTAAAAATCTATGGCTGAAAACCCACGAAATTAATATGGAAAAATTCAGTTCTAGAGTTACTGTTCATCGTCCTAGGGAAGACGATGAACAATGTTAGATCCGAGTTAGGGTCGGTTTGGACTTGGTTCGGGTCAACCCAGTTTGATCCTATATACAATATAATTAATACGCCATCATGTTGCTTGAGTAAGGAAAGAAAAGAAATAAAAATAAAAAATAAAAAAAATAAAAAAACAAAAAACAACAAAACTGCAGCCTGTGGGGTTCGACCCACTGACCTGCGCAGGGTAAGAATCCTATGGCTAAGTGAACAACCACCATGCCACTGAGTTAATTTGTATAAAATATTATCTAATTATATATATAAAATATAATAAAAAGAATTATATAATTAAATTAATGTAATTACATAAAATAGCCCCGATGTCCAAATAAAGTAAAAAGATAGTGTAACCCAATGTTTTTGGGTGTTCTAAACTCAACGGTGGAGTCCGTTTTAGCAAATGAGGTACCGAAAAATATGACACGTAAAAGGGTAAAATTATGAAAATACCCCTAGGCTTAATGCAAGTTATAAATGAGTTAATTAAGATCCGAAAAAGCCTAAATTAATCATATTCAATATTCTGGACTGAATAGTAACGTTCCTTTGAGGGAAATAAAACCCAATAATAAACTAAAAAAAAAATGACAAATACATCATTATAACTTAATGAGTTTACTAGAAGTATAAAAATGAAATAAATACTGATTCAATGTGTTATATATTTTTAATCCATGATTATAGGACCATTCAAATGATAGAAAATGGAAAGAAAGCTAGGGAAAAGCTATTGTGATAACCAGATGGAAATGCAATGTTAAGAACTTAAGGTAAGTAAACCCGAACTCTATCATGTGTTACTCTTAGCCATGTCACAGTTACTTCTTAATGCTGCCAGTTTGTACTCTATACATGCCTGATGATATTGATCTCCATGATTTGATACTTGTTCTTGTTGTTGACTCATTAAGATCTCGATTATTGATATCTTTATTTGATTGCCTGTATTTCCATATCCTGGGGAAACGTGATGATCATGATTTTATTGAGTACTTGGACTTGTGATTTGTCACAACGTCTGTCTGATTCACAGATGCTTGAGGACCTATGAGTCGATGTTTAAGGAGTGAGCCCAACACCATGGAGGACATGATCATATTTACAGAGCTCTATTGTTATTCAGCTATTTGGGCGAGGCTGGACCTGGGCGTGTCAAGGCGCTGTCAGACCAACAGACCCTAGATACGGTGATTTGGGCGAGGCTGGACTCAGGCACGTAAGGGCACTATCAGACTACCAGACCCTAGATATCGTGATGTGGGCGACGCTAGACCTGGGTGCATAAGGGCGTTGTCAAACCAGCAAACCTATAGATGGGCACTCATGAGGGTATGCCAGACCCTATATGTATATCAGCATCGGTTCTGTTAGTATTTTATATCATTCATTGATAATCTCATGATGCACTCATGACTCATTGATGTACTTACATGCCTACGTTGATGTTATACTTCTGATTTAGATACTCCTTGCGAGCTTGTTCATGAGTTATCTGTTGATGTATTATTTGTTGATGAGGTGTTTGCCTATCTTTGGATTCAGATTGATATTTTGATATCGCGGCAACTATATGTTGTTCAGGTCATTCCATATATTTGATTTTTTGCCTTACCATGGGATGTGCCTTTGAGACTTACTCAATGATAGTGACTGGCTACTGTGACATTCTTGCTCTTCATATCTCGTTGTGATACTATTTGTCACGACCTGAAACCCACCCTATATGGATCTCGTGTTGCGGGGCCGACCCTAAGGCCGTCCCTATTTTTTTCATTACTGTATTATAGTACTAATATGCAAAGTACTAAAATCTTAAAACAATAACAGCGGAACTCTTATCAATGACCATAATTAGCGGAGGTCTTCCAGTACACAATGTCAGTGGAAGTCTATTCAATACATGATATGGTTCTACCATAACAAAAATAAGAACCAGACATAACCAGCACCCGTGGGTGGTGAATACATGGGAGAACTAAACATAGACTGGTACAGTTCCTCAAAATGTCCTGCTACGCTCTCAGACTCTTACATGGGGTCTTACAGCGTCATTACCTGAAATGGGGGTAAGTAGGGTGGAATGAGCTACGAGAGCTCAGCAAGTAAAAACAGATCTCCGACACTGGTATCGGTGAAATATGAATCCATGAATAAGATTATGATAGCCAATCATAAGAGAAGAGATGCTGTGATAGCCAATGAGAACAGTTGCCCTGAGGGCCAATGAACAATAGGTCACAATGTACAATCAGGAATAATGGATACAACATCAACATGAACTCTCAATAACAATATATCAACATGAATGTACTGCCATAATAAACTGATCACAATCAAAACAATGAAGAATATTCTCTCAGTGTAAGATAAGTCATAAGGAATAGTGCCATTCAACAAGTCGTAGTCATATCAATCAAATAAAAGATGTTTTTATTCTGTGTTAGGGCTTGGCACATCCTCAGTCTTTTGGGGCCTGGCATACCCCCCAGTGAATTCCAGTGTATTGCCATATGTCCATTCACGGACTCAACCCGTATGTCTCCAGTGTATCAGAAAGCATCAGATGGATATTGTGACTGAGCACAAATCCCGTATTCATAAACATATCATGATCATAAGTGATTCCATAAGAGTATAAAAATGGAATATCATGTGTACAATGAAAACATAATAGTAGGCCTTTCGAGGCATGGTTTAACATGATAACAATGATATAACGGTCAATCAATGTCCACAAGATAGAACAATATCACATTGCGGAATACAATAACATCAGGTATGTTCATGAGTAAAAGTTTGGCAGTAAAGAGAATAAACTTGGCTTAGAAACACCACATGGAAGAAAAAGGGAATTTACTTACCTATAAATGCAGTCCTATACCAGAAATCCGTCAGTTTGCCTTTTCCTTTCGAGTCTCCTATATATCAGTAGATATGTCTCAAAATTAATGTTATTCATCAAATTTTATGCCTTGTTCACTTAAGTATTTCTAACATTAATTTATACTTTACCATTGAGTCCGGAACGCCGAAGAAAGTTTGGTTTAGGCTTTCGCGAAATTCTATTTGGAATTTTGTACTAAAAGGGCAAAATGGTCATTTTGTATTTTTACGGTATTTTATCTTTTGGGACCCCGTCTCATGAAACAGACCTCACCATCGGACTTAGAATGTCTGAGATAATAAAAATTGACTATTCATTTGCCTCGTTTGGACTTCGTTTGACCCTTATTTGAATTAGGGGCATTATTGTAAAAATAATATTTTATTTATTTTTCCTGTTTGGGCCTCAGTGAGATTTTCTAAAACTTCTGGGGTCGGTTCATAATTTCCAACAGTTCTGGTCTAAACCAGTGGGTTCACTGTTAAAAACCCTAAACCGGTCTGACCCTTCACTGAACCAACCGGTTCAGTCCGTTTCAAAGAACCGGAACCCAATAACCCTTCCTTATCCTATCCATGGTTTGGATAACCCCAAACCCTAATTTCAATTTATTATTCTTGTTACCAAACACACCTAATTCCAATTTAAATTCAATATAAAATGACACAGTATAACTTGCCCCTTTTATTTTCGGTCGGGTCCCGACCCGATCTGACCCAAACCCTGGTTCCATCTTAACCCGATATGCCCCCCGACATTTCGGTCATCTTCCCCGATTGCTTTTCCGGCCACAATCGCCGGAACAGTAAACCTTAGCCACTGTTTTTACAATTTTTACTGTTTTTCAGATCTTCTCATGCCAAATCAATCTCACCGTTTTAAGCCGTCATTTGGACAGTTTTAAACCTAAGAAAGCTATGGTTTCGATCGTTCTTTTTCCCAGTTTCCGGCGTAGCACCGGTGAGGATTACTCGACTGTAACTCAGTTATTTTTGGGTCATTTTTCTTGCTTTTTGTTGCGTTAGATTCCTGTTTGAATTTCCTACTCACTTACAAGCTCAAAATTAAGTTTCATGCATCAGATCTCATAAAACCAGAATTATCCCTAAACTTGTAACTGGATTTTTCTCGGTCGTTCCTTGACCATTTTGTTTGATTCTTCTTGCTAAATGTTCCTTATTTTATAGTGATTCAGTCCCTACTATTAACATCTTAATATCATGCTTAATTTTTAACGATAGAAGCACGATTCTTACCTGGGTTTCTTGATTTTATCCTCGGTGACTCTCTCTCTGAACCTCTATGCTTCCTTTAACTTCTATCTCTTCTTCTCCCCTTTAGTTCCTGATCCTTCCCTTTCTTTTCTAACCTCTCAACCTACAACCCGTATATATATATATAGAGAGACATCCCACCGCCTCTCTCTCTCTCTCTCTTTCCCCTTTGCAATCAGTCTTGACTGTAGTGAACCGTCCATTAAACCCTAACCATCCACGTACCATGAATTATATACATATATATATATATATATATGTATAATACCACTTGCACCAAGGTCGGTGGCCTTGGTGCTTTCCTCTCAGCCGCACAGTACACACACACACACAGTGACATATACATACACTTGATTACACTCACATGGCCTCACATGTTGCATGGCAGCCTTCCCATTTTCTTTGATATTTCCATTTATATATATACATGTATTATGTATACATATACATATATATACATACTATATATTATACCATATGTATTTATTTATACACATATAAAATACATATCTTTATACATGAACATATATCCATACACGTGCATATAAATTCATTTATAATGGCGCATGCATACACTGATTTTAGACGTACTACGTGTTTGAGAAATATGTTCGCCTATGGGAATGCGTGCATACACGTATTACAATGTTGGGTCTTAAGGTGCTCGGGTGTTGCTCGGCACTAGGTATACTAAGAAAACCATTTACATCCCTCAATCGTTTGGTTCCATGAAATACTATGATATAGATTTCAAACTGCTCACATTACACTATTCAGTCGATTGACCTCGATAAACGTGTCGTATCCCAGGTCGGGATATCACATTCTTACGCCCTTAAAAATAAGTTTGTCCGCAAACTTAACGGTTCTAACTCCGACGGTTCTCGTGGTTTCCGTCATTCTTCTAACATCATAACCTAACTGAATTAGGCGTTTCACATTTAACTAGATAAAATTTTTCTGTTGAGAATCAAGTTTTACTGTTACATCAGATTAAGTTTTACAGTCACATCAGATCAAGTTTTACCTTTCTAAAATTTGCAAGTGTATTTCAAAACCTTCATGCGAATCCCAATTCTTTTATATGGTTCCTCTAGTCCTTCAGTAAATTGAAGGTATCATTCAGTGAAACAAATCATAATCATAACCTTTCTAAACGTAGCTTTAAAATTCTATACATTCAGTCTACTAATATATCTGGGGTATATATCATTCCAATGTATAACATTCAGTGATAATGACTCTTTCAAGAGTCACCATTGATTCAATCTCATTTATCAAGTAACTATACATATTTATAACAGTATGTAATTCATTTTAAAGATTTATAATCTTTACATTTAAATTTTTCATTGTTCCCTGAAGGTTACTTATCATGAAATCACTTAACTCATCAATGTCCTTCAATTTCTGTGAGATAATAATATGTCAATCTAATACTCATACATCTATGTTACGTACTCTACTTGTTTCATGTATAACATCTATCATCAATCATTCTCCTTATGGGAATCGATCAGTTAATAAATAACGTAGGAGTTCTATGTTTATATCCAATCTAGCAGCATATAAGGATATAAGTATAAGTAAAGGCGTGGATTCAATGTCAAGTAAAATGTGAGCAGACTATGGGTAGACTAAGGGGTACCTGCGACTACAGAGGTTGTAGCCTGCACGTCCTCTGGTACAATGGAGAAAACCCGTCCTGCTTGCTGCTGGACGTTCCCCTGTCCATTCCTCTAGGTTGGAGGGTCTAGGTGTTACTACTCCGGGTGTTGGCGCTTTAACCGAAGCAGTGTTTGTCGTGGCTTGATCCTTCTGTGGGCATTGCCTCGCCATATGTCCCTCCTTGCCACAAAAGTAACAAGTGTTGCTGCCGCTAAGGCACTGGCCTTTATGAAACCTCTGACAGTGGGAGCATTGGGTTCGGCTCCCTCCAATATTGTCTGGTTTCCTCTGAATGGGTCCTGTGGTTTGCGAATCAGTCCCTGGTCTAGTAAACATGGGCCCTTGTCCTGAGGAAGTAGGCCCTTGTCCCCTATTCTGGTTACCTTCTTGTTTCTGATTCCCTCGCCTCTTGGCGAATTCCTCGCCACTCCTTTCGATGATTCGAGCTGTCTCCACTACATCATCATAAGTAGCCAATCGATAAGGTACCAGTCTATCCTTGATAGACCACCTCAGTCCTTCCTCGAACTTGCGAGCTTTCAGATCCTTGCTATTAATAGTACCTGGAGCAAATCTGGCCAACTCAATAAATGTGGCCTCGTACTGCTCTACAGTCATCGTCCCTTGCTGTAGTACCATGAACTCAGCAACTCTCTGATTCCGTACTTCCTGGGAGAAGTAGCTTCTTGTTGAAGATAACAGTAAATCGTTGCCAATCCATGCCTGGCTCCTTAGCCTTCTCAATCATCCACCATTTGTGTGCCATTCCCTTGAGCATGTATGTGGCATAGGCCACCTTCTGTACTTCAGTGCATGTTAGGATTTCGTAAACCTTGTTCATTTCTCACATCCACTCTTCAGCCACTGTGGCGCCTTTCATACCGTCAAATGTCGGGGGTTTCATCTTCTGAAACCGTTCGTATAAATATGTGGAGTCTCGTTCATTCCCTTGACAGGTTTCCTATATTATCGCCTATGTTGACAGGCTGCTCCTGTGGTATCGGTTATACTGGCTGACTAGTACCGGCTTGAATCTGTGGTAGAGATTCGATAACGCTCTGCATCAATCTCTCTAACTGATCTAAATGATCTAAAGGCAACAGATTTGTAGAGACTTGAAAAAATAATAATAATAATAAATGAATGAATAGAAAGAGTTTTGTGACGATAATAATTAGAGATGGCCCTGAATATAGTAAGCCATGAGGGGATTAATTATTAAGAAATATAAAAATTAATCCAGACTAAAATAAAGTAAGAAAAATAAAATAAAATAAAAGCAAGTCAATAAATGTGGGCTTGAGGTTACAGCCGAGAAAAGGGATATTTAGAGATTTAATTTTATATATATATATATATATATATATATATTGCATGAGTGAGCTGCATATATGTGTTGTGACGGTGGAATGGAGAGGCGGTGCAAATATGTGGTTGTAGGGTGCAGCAGAAAAATATATAAATATATATATATAGATATATATATATATATATAAGTGTGGTTGTAAAAAGGTGCAACAAAAGAAAAGGAAAGAAAAGTGAATAAAGGAGGGGTGGTGCGGGTTGCTTTACAGCATCAAAATAGGTGGGTTACGGTTTAAAGAGGGAAGAAAAGAAAGGGAGAGAAAAAGAAAAAGGAGAGAGAGAGCGGGTCGGCAGAGGATGAGGACGGTGTTCGCGGGGTCGCGTCTGATAACAAGGATGGCCGATATTATTAGTGGACGCGTACGTTAATGGCAGATTGGAACCACGACACGGTAGCTTAGGATGGTGTGTGCGCGTTTGGATGTGCGATTTGTGGGGTTCCCCTGTCTCTACCGCTTTTAATTACTGCTTCCAATTGAGAAACCAGAGGTGTTGCTGCTTGGAATTTCTAGCAGATGAAGGTCGTTAGGTTGAATTTCAAGGCTGAGATCGCTGCGACTAGACGGTCCGTTTGATTTGTTTGTGGCCTGAATTGAAGGATTACAGTTGGGATATGTCAGGATGTTCAATCTATCTCTGCTTTGGAACTTTACGGTTGTGGTGGGTTCTAATACAAACCCAAGTTGTGTGTGGATGTTCGGGTTTTGTGGGACGGATTGTCTCACAAGGCAGCGGTCAGGTGTCTCTTTCTTGTTGTTTTTGTTGAAATTTCCTGTAGTTGTATGGTCTGATTTGTTGAGGTTCAAATTGAGGGAAAATCACTGTGAGAGAAATTTCTGCTAGATTCTCGGGTTTGGCCATTGTTCCTCCGTTTGGAATTTGTTGCAGGGATATGTATATATTTATATTGTGAGGGATGTTGGTAGAGGACCTGAAATGGGATCCGGTGATGAATAGGAGCAGCAGTAGTATTGAGTTAAATTGGATTGGTTCAGTTGGATGTTCTTAGAGCCGCTGATTTGCAAAATCTAATGCAGCAGATCTGGAAAAATTGAGAGAAATAGTAACAGCAGCTACGATGGAGGTTCGGATGATGGATTTTGATACAACTCGGGATTATGTGAATATTGCGGTTTGTGAAGTGACTTAGGATTAAGTAAAGTGGTACAGGAGAATTTAGCGATAGAGGTTGAATCTTAACATGAGTTTGGAGTATATACATAGAGTGATAGTGGCTGCTATACTGCAACTTATGAAAAATTATTTAGACTAGCATTTAGTTGGAGGCAGATGGTCTTTTACTTAATAAGGTGGATTTTCTGTTCAACTGCTGAGGTGAAAAGATTAGAATGGGTCCTTGAAGCATCAAGTGTAAGTAGTCCCATTTTGTAGCAGGATAAGCATATTGGCAAATCAGCCTCAATCAGAGCAGCTTGTTGGAGAAGCAGTTGTAGCAGCAACTGTAACGGGGGTTCAAATGAGTGTTGAGCGCCACTTGTGACACTTGACTGCAGCCAGTCAAAGGAACACTGGACGGAAAGGAGCAGGTGCAAGGACTGAGCTATCCATCAGTTGATTAGACTACGTAGTGGACACGACTTCTTAGGGTTGAGATAACCCGATCAGGTATGGTACTTTACTAAGTAAGGAATAGGATTAAATTAGGATTGATGTGCATATTGATCGAATGATTCTTGTGTTTATCTGATGATAGAAGATCACATAGGAGTTATTGCTTTGAGACACTTTGAGTTGATTGTTTATATGCTTCTGTGTTCTTTAACATTATTTGGGAGTTGTGATTTACTTCTTGAGTTGTCATCATATGTGATTTATGTTCTAGAAGGATTGTTGATATTGTGACATGTGGATTGCGTAAGTGTTGAGATTGATCGAGCATGATACGTAGATTTGTGGATGAAATCTTGTGATTTAAATGCTATTGTTGATCTTAATTGTGATGCATTATTTAAAGTATGTTGCATATACGTATGAAAGTGATGTTTCAGTTAAACTGTACTATTGCATGATGAAATCATGGCATATTGGCATAGGGTGAGTCCTTGAAAGCATAGTGTGGGTCAGCACGAGGTGCTGTGCATTATGAGGGTGCAGATCCTGTGGTGAAAAACCCAAAATTGTCCACTAGGTACTCGCATGCCTACGGGGTTCGGACCGTAAAGCGAGGCATATATTGGTACTTGCATGCCAACGGGGAAGAACCGTGAAGCGAGACATGGGTGTGACATTGAGATGCATGGGTGTGTCACGCATATTGCCTATGCATTGTGTTGATGAATTTGTGAACGTGATATAGGGTTTTATACAGATGTAGTTTGTACATTGCCATTATATTGTATGCATGACTTGGAAGGCATATAGATATGAATGTACACTTGCACATGCCACGACTTAATTTTGTTCCTTGTATTAGTATTGTACCATACCAGCAGTTGAGCTGACCCATTCGTGGGAACCATATTTCAGATGACACTCCCAACACCTGAGATTTGAGGAAGTCTAGCGGAGTGGAGGAGACTTGACTGTAGATGGATATTTGGCCCGAGAGGCGTAATTTGTGATGTACGGGCTTAAGCCCAAAGACATGTATATATATTGATCGAAGCGAACGTATGTACGTGTGTCTCTATTTAATTGTCTTCGGTTGTATAATTAGGCGATGTATATTTAAATTTGATGAGATTATGGCCATCGAGTGAGGATAGGATGTACTGTTGTTTATATATGTGAATTGTTGCAAAATATTAGGTGAGAAAAGGCTTAGAAAACAAAGGAGGTTCTGCCGAAATTTTATAAAATAGGAATGTATGTAGGCTTGTATCTAAATCAGTTGAATTATTATTTATTTATTTATTCGTCTATTTATTTTCTTCCTTTATTTCGCTTTAGTCGCGTCCCCGGGTTTGGTTGGAAATTCGGGGCGTGACAGGATTCTGCCTCGTGTTAACCACTGTTTGTAAAGGTAACCCGTGATGATAACCAATGAGATGACCAGTCAATGTATAAGATAAACAGTCAATGATTGTATTAGATAACATGTCAGTCTTATCTATTAGTCCAACTCTAGTCCTATCTCCCATGACTCACAATCGAACCTATAGCTCTGATACCAAGCTGTCATGACCTGAAACCCACCCTATGCGGATCTCGTGTCGCGGGGCCAACCCTAAGGCTGTCCCTACTTTTTCCATTCCTGTATCATAGTACTAATATGCAAAGTACTAAAATCTTAAAACAATAACAGCGGAACTCTTATCAATGGCCATAATCAACGGAAGTCTATTCAATACATGATATGGTTCGACAATAACAAAAATAAGAACCAGACATAACCAGCACCCGTGGGTGGTGAATACATGGGAGAACTAAACATAGGCTGGTACAGTTCCTCAAAATGTCCTCCTACGCTCTTAGACTCCTACTGGGGTCTTGCAGCGTCATTACCTGAAATGGGGGTAAGTAGGGTGGAATGAGCTATGAGAGCTCAGCAAGTAAAAACAGATCTCCCACACTGGTATCGGTGAAATATGAATCCATGAATAAAATTATGATAGCCAATCATAAGAGAAGAGATGCTGTGATAGCCAATGAGAACAGTTGCCCTGAGGGCCGATGAACAATAGGTCACAATGTACAATCAGGAGTAATGGATACAACATCAACATGAACTCTCAATAACAATATATCAACATGAATGTACTGCCATAATAAACCGATCACAATCAAAACAATGAAGAATATTCTCTTAGTGTAAGATAAGTCATAAGGAATAGTGCCATTCAACAGTCGTAGTCATATCAATCAAATAAGATATGCTTTTATTTTGTGTCAGGGCTTGGCACGCCCTCGATCTTTTGGGGCCCGGCATACCCCCTAGTGAATTCCAGTGTATTGCCATATGTCCGTTCACGGACTCGACCCATAGGTCTCCAGTGTATCAGAAAGCATCAGATGGATATTGTGACTAAGCACAAATCCCGTATTCATAAACATATCATGATCATAAGTGATTCCATATGAGTATAAAAATGGAATATCATGTGTACAATGAAAACATAACAATAAGCCTTTCGAGGCATGGTTTAACATGATAACAATGATATAACGGTCAATCAATGTCCACAAGATAGAACAATATGACATTGCGAAATACAATAACATCAGGTATGTTCATAAGTACAAGTTCGTCAGTAAAGAGAATAAACATGGCTTAGAAACACCACATGGAAGAGAAAGGGAATTTACTTACCTCTAAATGCAGTCCTATATCAAAAATCCGTCAGTTTACCTTTTCCTTTCGAGTCTCCTATATATCAGTAGATACGTTTCAGAATTAATACTATTCATCAAATTTTATGCCTTGTTATCTTAAGTATTTCTAACATTAATTTAGACTTTACCATTGAGTCTGGAACTGCCGAAGAAAGTTTGGTTTAGGCTTTCGTGGGATTCTATTTGGACTTTTGTACTAAAAGGGCAAAATGGTCATTTTGTATTTTTATGGTATTTTATCTTTCGGGACCCCGTCTCATGAAACGGACCTCACCATCGGACTTAGAATGTCTGAGATAATAAAAATTGACTATTCATTTGCCTCGTTTGGACTTCGTTTGACCCTTATTTGAATTAGGGGCATTATTGTAAAAATAATATTTTATTTATTTTTCCTGTTTGGGCCTTAGCGAGATTTTCTAAAACTTCTGGGGTCAGTTCATAATTTCCAACAGTTCTGGTCTGAACTAGTGGGTTCACAGTTAAAAACCCTAAACTGGTCTGACCCTTCACTGAACCAACCAGTTCAGTCCGTTTCAAAGAATCGGAACCCAATAACCCTTCGTTATCCTGTCCATGGTTTGGATAACCCCAAACCCTAATTTCAATTTATTATTCTTGTTACCAAACACACCTAATTCCAATTTAAATTCAATATAAAATGACACAGTATAACTTGCCCCTTTTATTTCAGGTCGGGTCCTAACCCGATCCGACCCAAACCCGGTTCCATCTTAACCCGATATGCCCCCCGATATTTCGGTCATCTTCCCCGATTGCTTTTCCGACCACAATCGCCGGAACAGTAAACCCTAGCCACTGTTTTTACAATTTTCACGTCTAATTTTTACTATTTTTCAAATCTTTTCATGCCAAATCAATCTCACCGTTTTAAGCCGTCATTTGGACAGTTTTAAACCTAAGAAAGCTACGGTTTCGATCGTTCTTTTTTCCAGTTTCTGGCGTAGCACCGGTGAGGATTACTCGACTGTAACTCAGTTATTTTTGGGTCATTTTTCTTGCTTTTTGTTGCGTTAGATTCCTGTTTGAATTTCCTACTCACTTACAAGCTCAAAATTAAGTTTCATGCATCAGATCTCATAAAACCAGAATTATCCCTAAACCTGTAACTGGATTTTTCTCGATCATTCCTTGACCATTTTGTTTGATTCTTCTTGCTAAATGTTCCTTATTTTATAGTGATTCAGTCCCTACTATTAACATCTTAATATTATGCTTAATTTTTAAAGACAGAAGCACGATTCTTACCTGGGTTTCTTGATTTTATCCTCGGTGACTCTCTCTCTGAACCTCTATGCTTCCTTCAACTTCTATCTCTTCTTCTCCCCTTCAGTTCCTGATCCTTCTCTTTCTTTTCTAACCTCTCAACTCACAACCCGTATATATATATATATATATATATATATATATATATATATATATATATATAGAGAGAGAGACATCCCACCGCCTCTCTCTCTCTCTCTCTCTCTCTCCCCTTTGCAGTCAGTATTGACTGTAGTGAACCGTCCATTAAACCCTAACCATCCATGTACCATGAATGCTGTACATATATATATATATATACATATATATGTATAATACCACTTGCACCAAGGTCGGTGGCCTTGGTGCTTTCCTCTTAGCCGCACAGTACACACACACACACACAGTGACATATACATACACTTGATTACACTCACGTGGCCTCACATGTTGCATGGCTGCCTTCCCATTTTCTTTGATATTTCCATTTATATATATACATGTATTATGTATACATATACATATATATACATACTATATATTATACCATATGTATTTATTTATACACATATAAAATACATATCTTTATACATGAACATATATCCATACACGTGCATATAAATTCATTTATAATGGCGCATGCATACACTGATTTTAGACGTACTACGTGTCTGAGAAATATGTTCGCCTATGGGAATGCGTGCATGCACGATTACGATGTTGGGTCTTAAGGTGCTCGGGTGTTGCTCTGCACTAGGTATAATAAGCAAACCATTTACATCCCTCAATCTTTTGGTTCCATGAAATACTATGATATAGAGTTCAAACAACTCATATTACACTATTCAGTCGATTGACCTTGGTAAACGTGTAGTATTCCGGGTCGGGATATCACACTATTCGTGTTCACTATTGTTCTTATCCATCTTTTGAGCTAACCTTGACCTATGACAAAGAAAGGAGTTTACTTACTGAGCTAAATTAGCTCACTCTGTATTTATATCTATTCTTTTTAGGTAACTCTAGAAGAGAAGAAACAAAATGAGGCATCTAGTGGAGCTTGTGGCAAGTATGTGTACAATATTGATGATATGAACTCGAAGTATTGTGATACTGTAGCAATTATAGATGGTTGCTTAACTGTGAATGTATACATTGTTCTTGTGGCTTTAAATTGGAAATGGAGGTGCTTCGTAGGGTTGGAAAGCTTATACTTATGTATTGTCATTGGTTATGTGTTTTTATTCATTGTTTTTGTGGCATTAAAACAAGAAATAGAGGTGTTTCGTGAAATTATATGTTTTTACTTATGTCATGTGTCCGAGCTCCATATACCGACTACTTAACCATTATTGTGAAACTACATATAGTGGTGTTATACCTTCTTAAAGCTTATACTTATGCCTGTGTTTGGAATATGTTGATAGTGTGTGCTTGCGATGCATACGGGATATTAGGGTGTGTCCCCTTTGGACTTGCATTAGTTTTTGTATGCTACTTACTTGTGTGTTTTGGGAAACCCTACTGAGCGTTATAGCTCACCCCTGCTATTCATGGGAATGGCACGTATTGACTTGATGGACGACTGATAAAAAGTAATGAGAGATAGACTGAAGTCAATGTATTACATAGTCACATTCATGTACTTATTTATTTATTAAAGGTACATGTACCCTTCAGACTGTTATTTTATACGGGATTTGTATGTATATATATATATATATATATTAGTCTATAGAGCCGACTCTGAATACTACCATATTATACACTGTTGTTGGATGGTTGGTATAAACACTTTGATTATAATTAATTTCAGTTTATCCTGTTACGGGACTTAAGCAAGTCTAATCAAGGAACCGAACCGAAAACCAATTAAAGGAAATCATTTTCAAAAAAAAAAAAATGGTCTGTATTTTATGTACTTGACTAGGATAGTTAGTCCTATTACCTACCTTATTGAGGTCCAATGAGCCCTTAGTATGGCCCTGCAGGTCAGGGGTTTGACAAATACAAAAGAAAATCTCTACCTTGTTGCAAACATAACAGTCATTTTAGAGAGAGAAATTGAAGAGATAGATAGAGAGTTGCAGAGAAGCTCCCATTGATGCCTCTCTCGAGTCCAGTTCAGTCCATTTGCTTCCCTTTTCCTTCTTCTTATGCTTCTTCTTCTCTTTCTCTTCTTTCCCTTCTCTTCCTTGTTTCAATTATCCCAATGTGTTCATCACATACACACACAAACACACGCTGAACCACACACTTTCACCCCACAGTGTATACACGCGCATATATAACAAGTATATATATCTACACACACTCACTCTCTTTCTCTTATAGATCTCACATACACACACTCTCCCCACTAATACATACATACCTTGTCTCAATTGGGAGGGAAAGAAAGATAGAGAGAGTCTGAAATAGGGAGACAGAGAGATCAGAAAGAAAGGGGGAAAGAGCCAACTTTTCTTTCTCTCTTTTGTCCCATCAAGTCTTTTCCTTCCATTTCTTGTCCCCTTAAGGTACATCCACACACAAACAATCACATCCTTCACCACCATACTTTTGACATGTGTCCACCTTCTAGAGGGTTTCACTAGCTTCTTGGAAAAGCTTCTCACGCTCCTTGAAGTACCATGTGGCCAGTTAGCCAACTATGCACACACACATGCCCGAATTGAAACTATCTCGAAATTACACCCAAATAACACTCTAGCTAATTTCGATGCCCTAATTCCAAATATGCGGTCCATTTTTTAAAATTTCCTCATTTGAATTTTTATATTTATCTGCGTCTTGTAGGTGATTGTGTAGCCTCGAGGCTTACACCAGTCTCAAATGAATCACTAAAATTCAGTTTTAGCCTCATTGTGTCATATTGATGACTTATCGACTCGTTTCACAATCCTTGTGGCACATCTTTAATTATTTCCCGGTCTAGCCTCAGTATATATTAACAATTTACCAAATTATCCTCCGATGATTTTCAGAATCCCTACACTATCCTAGTCGAGTGTATAGAATACAGGCCATTTTTTTGGATTGATTTGGTTCTCTTTAAATCATTTTCCTTTAATTGGTTTCTTTTAATAATTCTGGTTTGGTTCCATGATTAGACTTATTCAAGTCCTATAATGAGATTAAGTGAAATTGATTACTATCAAAGGCACTATACCAACTATTCATCAATAGTGTATATTATGGTAATATCCAGAGTTGACTCTAATTGTAACACCCACTTCTTACGAAATTTGGAGTTAAACAAATACCATTTCATTAAAACCAAAATAAGAGCTTAGCAATGCATTATACAGTAGTATTAGGAATCAGACCAGATCAAAGTTGGAGTTGACCGGTCATGAGTCAAATCGACCTAGCCAAGGTCAACTAAAGCCATTTAACCAGTGATCCAAGCATCACCAACAGTACAATAGTGACACATCACCCATTATTAATAAATAATAAAAATTATTTATTAATTACTAGAAAATAGAGAAAATGCCAAATAAATGCATAAAATGCAAAGAAAAATAAATTAAAAATATAAAAAATTATTTTAAGTGTTATGTGACCTATACATAATACAAGAGACCCTGAAACACACACCAAGTGTGTGGACAGGTGCAAATATATTTGTGTACAAATATAGAGAAAAATGAGAAAATTAAAGAAAAATAATTAAAAATTATTTTAGACTACCATGTGACTTGCACATGATGGAAAAATATGAAAATATACATAAAGGTGAGTTAGTTTGTGCAAGTGGATGTATGTACACATATATACATATAATATAAGGTATCTCGTAAAAGGAAAAAGGGGGAGGTGACTTTGCACAAGCTCACACCGCACTCCAAAGTTAGACCAAGTACAAGTCAGCCATCAAGAGAGAGAGAATAGAGAGAGAAAATGTGAAATGTTATATACATATGCACACAAGAATTCTGGAGCTGAGAAGCAAAAGCTAGGACAAAGAGAAAATGTGAAATGTTATATACATTGAAGACGTAAGCTTGAAACTCAAAAATTCTCTCTCTAAAATTTACCTTATAAGGCTATCGTTTTAAGGCTATAAATGAGTTTAAAATACATTCCATAACTTATACACGAACAATACGTGAAGAAGACCAAATGACATGGTTAGAAATTATAAGATCAAATAGACTCACCATCGAAGTAAGCTTCAACTAGGTCAAAATTTTAACTCAACCAAAACTTAAATTTAAGACTTGGAAATATAAATAGATTCCATAAGGATCCCAAAACAACAAAAATATTGTGAAATGGTCAACAGACCAGTAAGAACCGACCTTGAACAGTTTGGAGTTCAAAAACAAACTCATTCAAATGAAGCTTTATACTCGATTTTATGAATAGGGATTGAAACCCCATACGAAGAAGAACATAACCCAATAAAAATTATAAAAAACATCAAGGAATGAACCAATATGGTAGAGTTACAGGTAGCATGATAATGGAGCTCGATGGAGCTCTAGAGCTCGATTAAAACCTCAAGCCAACGGTAAAATGAAGCTTAAAGGTTCAGAAATTGTTTTGAAATGGAAAGGAGTTGAAACAATGATTGAAACCCCACAAAACAGAGCTACAAACTTCTAGGGTTTTTCATGAATAGTAGCATCGCGTTGGGGACAAAAAAGTTGTTCATAGGTCGGGTTCTCGGGCTGGGTTAGGGCCGAGTTCGGGTCGGGACGTGCCCAAATACATGGGATGGGTTAACTTAAGTCCAACGACATCGTTTAAGAAAGAGGGTTAAATAACCACTTAGCAAAACATCGCCATTTTGATGATGCAGCAATGACAAAGTACTAACGTCTTAGACCACACCAGACTAGTCAGTCCTTTAGGTTAAACCCACTGTTCACTTAATTCATGACTAGACCGGTCGACTTTTAACAGAAATTAAAAAAGAGGGACTAAACTACTGGTTCAGCCCTAAATGACTGAACCAAAACTCCTTAGAATTACAATTCGACCCTAGAATTTTGAGAAAATTATATTAGGGCCCAAGAAAAATAACTAATAATTATTTTAAGCCGATAATTAATTAAGTAAAATTACTATTTTACCCCTAGGCCTAAATACAGTGTACCAAAGGCCAATTAAAATGCAAGAAGAGTCTAACCTAACATTTTTGGGCATTCTAGACTCAATAGCAAAGTCCAGTTTGGGAAATTAGACACTGAAATATATGAACGAATAAACTAGACTAATTTTAAATGTGTCATATTGTATTAGTTTGACTACCGAATCAAGACCAATGATTACGACGGTACCTACCCTAAGGTTTTTCGATGTTCCGAACTCAACGGTGAACGTCTATTTCATCAAACAAGATATCAAAAATACAAATATATAAAAATGTGTGATACCCAAACTGTCCTTGTCACGACCCGAAACCCACCCTGCGCGGATCTCGAGTCGCGACCGCCGCCCCAAGACCCGAAGGCCTCGAGACAAGGCTCGCATAGGCAGCGGTATCGAATAGATGTGCTTCATGTGGTTGTAGAAGCGTGAAAAACTTTTTCTTTTCTTTTCTCATTTTAAAATTACGCACATCCGTCCGGTACTGCCGCTCTTTACATAGCATAAATGGTTACACATTCAGAGCATAACTAAAAACTTAAAAGACTTCATAATTACAATCTTAATTCAGCTGCCCCGTGGGGCTTAATACATATCCTCAAATTGTCTGCTAATACAAAACATACTAATTAGAGTTCACACGATTTTCCCAAAAGAACTACTTAAGCAAGTCTTCCCAAAAAGCTAGATTCATCCTCATCGTCTTCAAAAATCAATCTGCCATTAGTCACTTGAAAGGGGGCGGATAAAAATCCGGGTAAGCTAATCTAAGCTTGTGAGTAATTCCTGCATTCGTCATGGGGTTTTCAACTTGTAGTGGTTTAGTACATGAGAGTTTATAAAATACTCACCACCAATTGCTCGTACATTTTAGAACACAGAGTATATGCATTCTTAAAACGGATGGCTTGAAACGTTTAAAACATTCAAGCTATGCTTATACTTATGAACTTCAAAACATATAACATAACATATCATCCTTAAATAGAGTATATAAAAACTCGAAACATATGCATTTCATAAAACAGATAGCTTTGAAACAATTAAAGTGTTCAAGCTAAACTCATACTTCGTTAATAGAGTATATAAACTTTAAAACACATAATTATGTATTTTGAAAATGAGGGTAAAACCTGCTTTCATTTTCAAAATCACTTTGTCATCTTTTCTCTTTGATTAGGTGGAATCTGTTTCAAACCAGACTCTCATTTTACTGCCAATACTGTCAATGATAATTGCCTGGGGGATTAGATCCTACTACTGGGCATGTACTGTTGAATCCCGAAGGATTTAAACCATCATAGGGGGTGGTACTTAGTACCGTTTATCTTATAAAACGTTTATCACATGGCTACTTCAATAGAGGCTTTTCATGAATATTGAAAACATGAAATATACAATTTCTGCAATAGAGCTTCAACACTTGAAATAATCAAATTCAGAACACTTAAAAGAATTTTGCAATTTCAACCGGACATGCTAAATATTTCCAAGAAAAGAATTGAATATAAAACCATTTAATCAGCATGTCATATCAGAACAATTTAAAAACATGAATCAAAACTGAATTTGATATTCAAATGCTTCACATGACTTGAACTTAAAAATTCTTCAAATAATTGGAGTTAAATCTCCATTTCAAACACAGGGTTACTCACCTCGGTCCTTTAGGGTTAGTGCTAAAAATGCGCTTTCCCACTTCCCTTGTAGTTCCTAAGAACAATTCATAAACAATCTCATCAACATCGCATTCATTACAATATCACCTAAGGATGCTTCTTATCTTATGCTTAGTTTGCATTAATCCTAACCGACTTCATAAATTTCTTATGTACTTGATTCAACTCGTACTTTTAACCTATGACACATTTTAATGTGTTAGGAATTTAATTTATTTTAACTTTTAAAGCTATACTCTTCTGGTAGCTCCATTAACTTTAATTTAAATTTAATTACTTCACATGTTAACGTGGCGTGTCTTCTCGTACCTCATTTCCTCGTACTTGCCTTAGTTTAGTACTTCGGCAATATTTCAGTTTATAGTCATCTGACAGATGTTATTCATCAAATTTTATGTCTCTTTATTTTAGACACTTCTTTTGGTGGAATGGACTCTACCATTGAGTCCGGAACGTCAAAGAAAGTCAATTTAGGCTTTCTTAGAATTTAATTCGACTAAGGACATGTTAGGGGCAATTTTGGTAATTTATACCTTAACATGTCTAAATTTTTCAGAGTCTCGTCTCATGAAACAGACCCCACCATTAGATTCAGAATGTTCCAAATAGTCAAAATCTACTATTTATTTATTTCATTTGGACCTCGTTTGACTCATTTATGAGGCAGGGGTATTTTAGTCATTTTGACATTTTTACGAGTCTTCAAATTTTTTGGGACCTCATCTCATGTCGTGGACCTCACCAATGGACTTAGGAGGTCTAAGATAGTAGAAATACATATATAACTCATCTCATTTGGACACCGGGCCATTTTGGAGTATTTAATTTAATTAATTTCATTTAATTAAATTAAATTAATAGGTATAGTATATATATATTTTATGTGGGATTAGTGACAGGTTGAATAGGGTGGCACGCTAGCCAGCGTGTCACCTCCCTCCCCATATATCCGAGTTCGAGTCCCACCAGGTGCAATGCACCTTTTTATTTTCGTTTTTTAACTATATGTATAATATATATATTTTGTTCGCATATATGGCACACGCGAGTGCGTGGCCGAGTGGAAGGAAATGCGTGTGGGCGCGTGGGGTCAGGGGTTCGATACCCCGTAGCAGCAATTCTGCTTCTTTTCCTTTAAATTTCAACACGGTTTTATATATAAACGTATAAGCCCCTAAACGACGTCGCCCCACTAATTCGGTGGCAAGCCCAGAGGCTGCCACGCGTCCGAGCCAACCCGTTTAACTCGAAAGATGACGAGTCGACTCAGCATCATCTTCCTCATCAACCTGCGACTGTTGCCCTAATTTTTGAAGCCTAAAAGCTTCTATTTCGTGCGTTTTGGTTCAACGATTCTTCTCTGTTTTTTGATCCAAAACATCCCTAAGGTGTTAAGGACTGGTTCGGCATTCGTTTTGGAGTTCAAAACCGCTTCGTGTGTTTGGTTTTAGGTTTGATAATCCAAACCTGTGTCTCGGTCACATATACCCATCTTTGAGCCAAACTCGATGGGGTTTGTTCTAATATGCTCCATTTTTCATAAGGTCGAAATCCCTAATCACCAAAGTGGTTCTAACAGTGTGTTTAAAGGTTTGGGTTTCAAACCCGTAACCTGCAACTCATCGTATGGGTTTCATTTCTTGAGCTTCGTGGTCGCGTACTAGGGTTTTTAGGTTGCTTGTAGCGTCTAGTTTAGGTTTTGATAAACCAAATCTGGTTTGGTGTGCCTCGGTTCAGACCTGCTTCAAGCAAGGTCATCCATGGCCATTTTGTGTACGGCTTGATGTTTTGGTGTGCTTTTGAGTCTATTCTTTATGTATTATTCACGTATATTTACTGTAAGCATCTCATATGCATGAAAATCACTAAAGCAGTTCATTGGCATGCATGTATTTCTAGAGAGAGAAATTATGAGATTTTGTGGGTTTACCTCTAACAGTGACCCTTCTCTCTCCTTCTTCCTTCTGAACCTCCTTCCTTCTTCTTCCCAGGACCCCTCTCTTTCTCTCCAAGTGACTGAATCAGAGTGAGTCGTGTATATGCATTGTGTATGTATGTGTATATAGTATACACTTAATAAATTCAATCTCTGATTGCCCCGCCCACTGATCTTCCTCTTGCTTGTTGCAGCATCCAAGGAGGGGTGTCCTCCTACTGTTTGGGCAGAGCCATTGAGTGGCTGGTTGTGTGTGTGTGTGGTGTTTGACTTGGATTTATATATATATATATATATACATATATATATTCACACATACTAATACACAATGGTCTCTCCCACACTCTTGTACACATTGGACCATTGCATGTCCCTCAATATATATATAATCATATATATATATATATATATATACATAATTACAATTACATATATATAATATGCATATACACACCTTCATATCTTTATACATGTATTTTAAATATTATTATTATTATTATTATTATTATTATTATTATTATTACTATCATTATTATATTATCTATTTAACATTTATTTTTAACTTCCATGCATATACTTGTAGACACATATATTTATACATGTACTTCCACACAATACACTTTGTGAGTGTGTGTTTCATCACATTATTCTAGTAATTTAAATAGTAATTAGCCTCCTTATATTTAATTAATTAATTATATTAACTAATTAATTATTCTTCCAATTTTCTCATAACCTCGTAAAACGTGCCTCCTTACCCAACATTCTCGGGTCGGGGTATTACAGTCCTTAATAATACACGGCTACCAGACTGACTAAGAAAAATTAGAAAGGGGCAAACTTAACATTGTTGGATGCTCTCGACCTAATGGTAAGGTCTAATTGAGTATTTGGGTACCCGAACATAGTCCCGCATGAAAGAGAAAAATTACAAAAATTTCCCTAGACCTAAAGTAAGCTACATAAAGGCTAATTAGGATCCGGAATAGGCTAAATTTTGTATCTTTGACATTTTGGACCTAACGGTGATGTTCGTTTAGGAAAAATAGAACACATAAACAATCTAAGAAATGGTGAACATGTCCATGAGACTTAATTAAGCTTCTAGAATAGTATACGACATAAAGAAGAACACATACCAATATTTATAAGGGCCTCCAAGTCCAAAAATGAGCTTGATTTCAGATAATTGGGTACCAAAAGCATGACATAAGAACAGTAAAATTATCAAACTACCCATACAGCTTAAATAAGCAATCAAATGAATTAAGAAAGTAAAAGAGAGACATGTCTTATGATTAAAAGACCTTCTAAACTCAAAGATGAAGTCCGATAATGTCACGACCCGAGATCCCACCCTATACAGATCTCGTGTTTCGCACACGATCCGATGCTGCTTGTCGAACCAAGGGTCTCAACTTGTTACAGAATCAGTGCTACTAACATGCAACAACTAAAATGCAGAAGAAATAAATAAAAGCTACATGTGATATATATAATGTTTACAAAATGTGGAATATCAAATTTCTTAATACAACTGTTCATCCCCAAGACGTGGACAACATGGGAGAGTTATAAGACTATCTGTAATAAGTATTACACTACAACTTCAAAAGCAAATGTCTACCTCCTAGCTATCAGACTCTACTGTCCGTCCTTGATATCTGTGCCTGAAAGTCAAATGTTGTGTAGTATCTGATGAGCTCTGAAAACTCAATAAGTAATACTCCTTTACTCTGCCTATGTGTACAAGTGTATATAAAGATGCTATCCAGTCAATGAATATACAACTCAATATCAAATGATAGAAGTCAAATGATAAGGAAATGAAATTTGTTTTGCTAACAATATTATATTGCTACAAGTCATGAGCTGTCTTAAGCATAAATTATCTACTCTCAATAAAAAGCTGTGAAATGTCATGATCATTCATAATGAATTAATATGATCAAGCTATGGAAATCAATAATAGATACTGATAACAACAAATGTGGATGCACTTTAACTTGGGGTCCGGCATACCACTTAATTCATTTTATTCCCTTTTTCCTCGATCTCTCAGTCAAGCACTAACCTGTCGGTTCAGTACTCGCCTCGTAGATCCCACTTTAGCTGCCATTTTAATTGCCAATTTTGATTTCGTTTTCTCGACCCGTAGGTCTAATAAGCATCAGATGGAGTTTGTGACTGAGCACAAATCCAGCTACAATATGATATATCGAGATCATGCTAAATCCCATAAACAGTAAATGCAATAACACTATCTCAGCAGCGAAAAGAAACTGTTGCCTTAACAGGCCAATGTATGCTAGGCTGCTAAGATCATAAGTCTTGCCCCTTGAGGACTATGTACAAAGCGTGCAGAAATCATGATCAAGATATATGATAGTCAATAAACACTTTCCATAAGATAGAGCAATATCAATGTGGACTCAATAAATGTTCTAGCAGGTATGGAGTACAATAGCTAATATAAGAAAGACTGTTGACATGGATTGGAATGTAACACATGCAGAGATCAGACATTTTCTTACCTCTTAAACTCTTTTCGTCCCTTCACAATAAAATCAAGTCACTGTTCCTTCCTTTTTGAAATCCCTATTCATCAACAGATAGTATATCTCAGTTTACCTTTTTATATTTTATGTTATTCATCAAATTTTAAGCCTCTTTACTATTGGTTTCTCTTTTACTAAATTAGACTCTACCATTAAGTCCAGAATGTCAGACAAATTCGATTTAGGCTTTCGCGGAATTCAATTCGGACTTCAGTACTAAAAAGGGTAAAATGGTCATTTTGCACTTTTACGGTTTCTTACTTCTTGGGACCTCTTTTTGTAAATCGGACTCTACAGTTGAGTCCAGAATGCTCTAAATAATAAAAATTCACTATTATTTTATTTTAATCGAAGTTCGTTTGACTACTTTTTGGTTCAAAGTCATTTTGGTAATTTCTCTTTTAAATAATTATTTAATTAAATAATATTTTATTCACTTGGGGTCAAAATATCATTATTATAACTTATGGGTAAAATTTATAATTTCCCAAAGTCTTATTCCAATTTGGAATTACCAAACAATGGATTAAATCTAAACTTGGATAAGCTATCCTTATTCTCAATTTTAATCCAATTTCTATCTACTATTCTTGTATCCAAACAGCCCCAAATCCATATTTTTAAACTTTTAAAAATTATAACATACTTGGATCTAACCCGTGGGTGGCTGGTCGGGTCAACCCGACCCGACCCATGGCCCAAAATGATAAAAACCCAACACGCACAGCAATGCACAGCGCTTCTCCAGTATGCGGCTGCTTGTCTTCTCCGGTGATGGCAGCCAATTTCTGGTGATGTTTCGACGTACGACCACCTGGGTCCTCTTCTACTCCTCATGGGCTTTCCATACCTACCCTCAGAATTCAGTTTGGACCATCGAAAGGCCTCGGAAAATGGAGTTGCAGCCAGCTCCGGCGAGCTGTCCCAATTTTCCGGCGAACTGAATTTTCACTTTTCATGGCTTTTTAGCCATTTTTTTAGCCCAAATTTTACCTACAAGTTTCTGGACTTATGGGCAACAATCTCCAATTCATAAAACTAGCTAAAACAATCTAAAACTCAATGACCCGTAATTTTCCTTCAAGCTTTAAATTAGTTTTTCTCACTCGTTTCTCAACCAAATTAGCTGCGGTTTCTTCCTAAATTCACCGTTTTTCATGCTCTTTAAAACCATGTAATTATTTCTAAGCTTTAATAAATTCTACCAAAAAAAAAACCAAAAATTCAAACTTGGAAATTTACAGAGTTTTCCTCACCTTTTTCTTTCTATTTCTCCTTCTTTCTTCTTCGGTTTCCTACTTCTGAAAAGTTTAGAATCCTCCCAAAGAGCTCAGCTTCTTGTTTTCCTCATTTCCTCTATTGAAATATCACACATATACATACACACCAAGCACCGCCCCTCACGGTTCTTTCTTTCCTCACTCTTTCCTCAGCCCTTTTCTTTGACTATTATTTTTCTCTTTTTGATTCCTTTTCTTTCTTTTCTATTTTCTTTGTCTAAATGAAGATATTATGTATATATTATATAATATATATCACACACACTAAACACACACCAACACACACTTGCCGACATACACACACACATTGTTCTTTTCCCTTTTCCCTTTTTCTTTTTCTATTCCTTTTCTTTTTCTTTCACTTGCATGCTTTATGCATGTATTTAATATATACATACATATATATAAATATATATATATATATATATATATATATTTTAACTTGTATATACATATATATACTTTATTTTATCCATACATATATATATATATCCATTTATACATGTATATATGCATTTCTACACACATGTACATACACTCCTTTTTAGAGATACGCATATATTCACATTCATATACATGCATGGATTTGTGTGTGTACACGCATTACGATGTTTGGTCCTGGGTTGCTCGGGCATTGCCTGGTACTAACTGTATAAAATAAACCATTCATATTCAATTACCGTTCAATCCCTAAAATATCATGATATAGAGTTTTAACAGCTCGGTTACAACTGGTATTATGCTACTTGACCCAGTCTACCTCAGTATACGTACTAACTCGGGTCAGGGTATTACAGATAAGATGAGTGAAGTACCAAACAATATAAGACACATAAAGAGAAAATAACCAAAATGCCCCTAGAGGTTAAAGTAAGCCACACGATGAACTAAGAAGTATTAGGAACCCTAATTAAAGACCATAAGGGAATCCTAAACAGTAAGAGTAAGTCCAAAAGAGACTAAGTACATTAAGTAAACAAAGATTAAGCTGAGTATCAATATTGATATAGTATAGATATGTTTTGATCCATGCATTAGGATCATCAACAAAGAAATAAAAATAAGAGGAATGTCAAGGCAAGTCAAGTAAGTAGGTAATTATGGACTCCAGACCATAAGTGAGTAACCCTGAACCTTAAAATGGAGATTTTTTATTAAATATAGTTCTTGAGTTTTACAATACTACATGCAGTACCTTTATTGTTTTATAATGTTATATCAAATGTTATAACTGTCTGACAGTTTTCAGAATACAGTGATTGATATTTGAATTGCATGCTTTTAAGTAGCATCTCTTTAAATGCTTATTAGCATATCTTTGAATTATTTATACGAGATGGATAGCTTAATGAAAAGTTTTACAAGCACGATTTAGCAAGAAACTATATGCCTTATAGTGTTTTCAGCTTATAACGAATAGTCATACTCGGTTGGGGGGTTAAGCCATATTCATGACACAGTCATACCTCGTTGGGGGGGTTAAACCAGGCTGTGTAGGCCCAGAGTTCTAGATTACACTTAGTTGCCCAGGTGACTATACAAGACAAGATTGAATAGCCGCTTAGGTGGTTATACTAGACATGATTAAAGAAAGAAACAATGGCATATACATTGTTTTATCACTGTTTTCCACTATAGCTTTATGCTTACTATGTTTTACCTTGCAAAACTATTTGGTAAAACAATTTACATTTTTAAATGCCTTGCGATCAGTTATACGAATAAGTTTTAAGAATGCCAGTAGCTTTTAAATACAACACTTTTAACTGTTATCCATGAAAACCAAGAATGTTCATAAAAGTTATGAATGTTTATGAAAGTCGTGAATGTTTATGAAAGTAGTGTGCTATCACAGGCAACCAAAAAAATAAAACCTAAACTCCTAAAATATTTGTAGTAGTGCGAGTAAGGATCGTTCCCACGGAGAGTATTTAGCCTAGTTTTAAGCTATGTGAACAAGGATGGGGGGTTTGAGTGTCACAACCCAAAACCCACCCTATGCAGATCTCGCATCGCGACCACCACGCTTCGACCTGGAGGCATTAGGGCAAGGCTCACATAAGCAACAGTATCGGATGGCGGTGCAGCCTTAGTTTGCGGAAGCGTGGAAAACTTTTTCTTTTCTTTTCTTATTTTAAATCTTTCGTACATCCATCCGATACTGCCGCTCTTCATAGCAGTACATATGAATATAACATCAGAGCATAATAACAATTCTAAAGTTTTATACATATTACATATTCGGTTGCCTCTCGGGCTTAAGTACATATTATCCAAAATCTATTACATCAAAATCTATCCAACTACAAATTCTAATACTTCCAAAAGTCCATGCTCATAACGAAGCCACTAATCGTCATCCCAAAATAGAGCAAGGCTCCCATTCATTGTCAATACCTGAAAAATGTTAGTGAGATGGGGTGAGCTTCAAGAAGCCCAGTGAGTAATTCTTGCATCTATAATGGGTTTCAATTGATAGCGGTTTCGCACATGAGAGTTTATAAAATACTCACTACCAATTGCTCGTATACTTTGAACATAGAGTACATGCATTCTTCATAACAGATAGCTTTGAAACATTTAAAGTATTCAAGCTAAACATACATTTCTTTAAATAGAGTATAAGCATTTCAAAACATATAAACCTGCATAGTGAAAAATAGGGGTAAAACCTGCTTCCATTTTCAAAAGCGTTTGTCATCTTTTCTCTTGGATTAGGTGGAATCTGTTTCGAACCAGACTCCCGTTTTACTTAATTATACGTGGAGATATCTCATTGCCTGGGGGATTAGATCCTACTACCTGGCATTTCACCTGACATGTCAATTGAGTTTCGAAGAAAAACCCAAAATCCTGACTATGTGGTATTTGACAGGTCAATTGAGTTCCGAAGAAACCCAAAATCCTGCATGTGTGCTTATGCACTATTATCTTGTAAAACATTTATCACATGACTTCTTCAAATAAATACTTTTCATGAGTATTTAAAACATGGTGTTCATGATTTTATGATAGAATCTTCAAATACTTGGAATAAGATATTTCAAAATATGTAGACATGTTAAATACTTCTAAGGAAGACTGTAATAGAAATCATTCATTGAGCATGTCACAATAAAATTTATAAGAATGGAATATCTTAAAATAGGAATCATGTAATATTGAATTTAATGCTTTAGATATTTTGAAGTTTAAAACATCTTCAAATCCATGGAGTTAAATCTCTACTTCAAATGCAGGGTTACTCACCTTAGTCCTTAGGGTTGGTGCTAATAATGCGCTTTCCCACTTCTTCTGCATTTCCTAAGAACAATTCATAAATAATATATTAACTTCATATGTACTTCAAATATTTCCTATTGATGTTCTTATTTTATGCTTAGATTGTAATTAAATTCTATTTTCTATCTTAGACGTATACTTGTATATATACTCTTTTGGTAGCTTCGTTATATCATAAGGTTTTGATTTTATTACTTCACGTATTTACGTATCATATTTTTTTCGTACTGCATTTCATAACACAGACCTCACCGTTGACTCCGGAACGTCAAAGAAAGTCAAGTTAGACCTTCTCGAATTTTTATTTAGCTTTAGGGGCACTTGGAGTAATTTGGTCATTTTACATTTTTACGTGTCTTTATTTTTAGGGTCCCATCTTGCAACACGGACCTTACCGTTGGTCTCAGAAAGTCCAAGATAATAAGAATACTCTAATAACTTGTCTTATTTGGACATCGGGCATATTAGGGGAATTTGGTAATTTATGCTTTAACGCGTCTTAATTTTTCAAAGTCTCGTCTAGTGAAATGGACCCCACCATTGGGTCCAGAATGTCCAAAATAGTTAAAATACACTATTTGTTTACTTTATTTGGACTTTGTTTGACCCGTTTTTAACGTAGGGGTATTTTTGAAATAATTCTTATTTAAACATTATTAATTTAATATTAATTAAATTTTGGTTGGGTCACAGTATAATTTTCCAGAAGTTCTGGGGGTCAAAATCTTATTTCACAAACTTCTGATCTGAACCAGTGGGTTCAGTTCGTTCTTAAGTGATCCGGTCAGGTTTTTATTGAACCAACCGGTTTGGGCCACTTCAACATGTAATGCTGACGTCATAATGATGTCAGCCCTAACATTTTAAAACTTAAAACGTCGTCGTTCCAATAATGTGGTGGCCATCCCGCCTCTTTACACGTGTCCCGAGTTAACCCGTCTGACTCGACTCAATACAGCGAGTCAACTCGTCATCTTCTTCACCAATTTTAGCACAGTTGCCCTAATTTTCTGGGTTTCTTTTGTTCCAATTTCGTGTGTTTTTAATCTCTGGTTACCTCTGCTCTTAGGTGAAATACGTTCCTAGAGGCTCGGCCAATCTTTTGGCATTTATTTGACAAATTAAAACTAACCCAATCATTTGGTCTAAGCCTGGATACCTGAACCTGCAACTTGACTCCACAGGCTCATATTTGAGTCAAATTCCATGAGGTTTCTTCTAGGATGATTTATTTTTCATGGTGTTTACATTCTTATCTTCAAAAGTGGGTTTAGGAGTCCAGAACAGGAACTGGGTTTCATGGTCAAAACCTGCAACTCAGGTTTTGGAGGCCTTATTTTGAGGTTTTTGATCGCATCTAAGTGGTTTTGGAACACCAATGGTCTCTGTTTGAGGTCTTGACAACCCAAACTTGATTCAGTGTGGATGTTTTCAGACCTGCACCTCTAAGGTCCATCCATGGCAGTTTGTATACGAGTTTAGTGTTCTAGGCTATTTCAGGGCTCTAATTTCACAGCCTTAAACAAGGTTTCTTATTCTAAACATCATGCATGCAATTTAATAGGCTCAACAATATCAAAACTGTACTAAAATTTAACCAAAGAAAATAAGGCAGTTTGAGGTTTGTACCTCTTGACAATGGGTTGTTCTCTTCTTGGCTTGGTTCAGGCCCTCTCAATGCCCCTCAAGGTTGCCCAGACTCCTTCACGTGCACTTGGGTGACACTTACATGCACACATACACACATGTATATAAATCTTCCTCTCACGCACAATGCTACCCTCTCTCTCACTCTTCTCTCTCTCTCTAACACCCACACAACACACAGAAAATCACTCACTCGCATCTGCAGGACACTGATTTTTAGAGGGTCAGGTTGTGTGGTATACATATATATACACCATAGCATTCTCATACATATACACCTATATATGTATAGATGCATGTATATCAGAATTTGGTGGGATCATATGACTGATGTGGGAGTTGAAAGGAGATGATGTGAGCTAATGATGAAGGATTTGCATGTATGGCCATTGGCCAATTTGAGAGGTGGCCTTGGCTGAATTGGGTTCAAATACAATTTGTTCCATATCTAGACACAAGGATGCTAGCAGCCTACTTGGTAATTTTTTGGGTGCATAAAGTCTTGCCCCCCTTGGTCAAGGGTTCAAATCCCCTTGGCCTCACTTTTGGACATTTTTCCACATTTTGGGTTTAGGCCCTGTTTGGCTGGCGTAGAATTCCGTTTTGGCTATTTCCGTTATATTTTCTTTTCTAGTGCTCTTTTCACGAAACGGTTTCTCTTGAGGGTTTCGTACTTTGGTTAGCCTCATTATCAAAGGCCTCGTATCAGTTATTATTTATTTGTGGCCGTCATAGTTCGCTAATTCGAGTTTTCACAGTGTTAAAATAACATCATTTCACCTAATTAATTGGTAATTAGGTTCGGACATTATGCCCTCATTTCTGATGTGCTTAATTATTTTATTGGTCTATCATGACCATCATGAGGTTCCCGATTAACTTCTTAATTATTCTTTATGTCAGTTCTAATTAATAATTAGCAAACTAATTATTAATTAATCAGGGTCAGGGTGTTACATTAAGTATAACGAAAACAATTTAAAGAAAAACAACTAAGGAACAATTCAAATTAAAATATCGAAATCAATCAAAAGAATAAGCATTGGTCTAAGTCAACATCCACCATCGAAATTTTACAACTAATCATCGATACAAGTATATATCAATTCACACTTTGAATATTCAGCGTTAGAACTTTTTTCCTATCTCTCCTTAATCGCATTAATTAGAAAACAAGCGATCTAATTAACCCTAACTACTAAACAACCTAAGACAAGCACTAAAGGTTTAATCTAGTAGCAGCCTTAAAAATTAGAGAGATCGATGAAGCTAAACAACACAAGCACAAGCGATTGTATTTAATTTAGTCGAGCGTTCTTCTTAAGATCTAGCATTTTCTGACGCTGCAAATCATTAAATATTAGTGACTTCACAAATTAGAAGGATCAAACAGTTACGGATTTGATATCTAACCCTAGCATTAGATTGCAACGAATAATAAACTAGTAGGTCTCCTAGTAATTAAACGAGACAATTATAAAAATAAGCACAAACAGTTACGGATTTGATATCTAACCTAGCATTAGATTGCAACGAATAATAAACTAGTAGGTCTCCTAGTAATTAAACGAGACAATTATAAAAATAAGCACAAAAGAACATCCGATACTGAAAGCATAAATTGAAAAATAAAAACAAATTAGATCTCATAGTTTTATTGATTCCGAGGCTTCCGTTTCCTTCAACTAATTATAAACATTTAGCCACGCAAGGCCATGAAAACTTGAAGGAGAAATTAGAGAAGAGGGGAGAGAGAGAGAGAGAGAGACGTTAAATCTGATCTCCTCCTCTTTCTACACATTAATTCTATGTTAGAAGTCTACTAAAACTCCAAAAGATATCTAAATATTATCCTGAAATAAAATATCAAAATCTAACTAATTAAGGGAAATATTAAAAATAAAATAAAGTCCTAATATAACTAGGAAAATGGTGTTTGCAGCTGGAATTTTCGTGCACCAGAGCTAGAATTTCCAAAAATAAATCGCGTGGACCCACGCATTAGAATTCCGCGCAACTAAGGAACGTCAGCAATGCAGGTGCAGCAACTTCAAGCCCGATGTCGACCTTGATGCAGCAAGAATTGCTCAAAACTAAAAACATAAAAGTTGTAAAACTGTTTCTTGGATTTCCATATCATCTTGAATCAGCTCAATCGGAGCTCGAATGAGAGAGTTATTCCCATATTACAAAGCACTATCGGAGTTATCCAGAATCGCCCAATTGGCTTCGTTTTGCTCTTAGCGCCTCCATTTGCATCCTAAATCAAAATATAAGAATAATAAGTACATTTAGACACCAAATTAGGATACAAAACAAAACATTAAGGGAGAAAAATATGACATTTTGCATTCTCATCAGAAAGTCATAAATGTTTCTAAATGTTTATGAAAGTTTATGAAAGCCATGAATGTTTACGAAGTCATAAATATTTCTAAATGTTTATGAAAGTATATAAAAGCTTACGCAAAGTCACGAAAGGTTTTTAAAGGGGGTTTTTCCAGAAACTCACGATAGAATGTGAATGATGTAATATTAAGACACTTATATGTAATTTAATGTTGGGATCATATTATTGCAACTCTAATGTAACATTACTTATGCTCTGCCAAGTGTGACTACATTCAAAGAAAAAGTTTTTACAGACTCAGATTTTCGTTGCAAGTTTCTATACGAATAAATGTAATCTACTTGGTTATGTAAAGAGGCCTTCGGTTAAACATGTCATCAATGTGATAAAAAGAGTTAGCGTATTGGTGAGCTATCTAACTAGTCGGTCATTATTCATAATTTGTATAGAGTGGTATCTAGGATGTGACAAGTTGGTATCAAAGCTAAATGTTACCTAAGATGAGTAACCCATTAGAGAAAAGGTTACCCAGAAAAGGTAACAAAGGTTACAAAAGCCCAATTAACCATCAAAGTTAGAGTTAACGAAACCAAGAGTAGTCGAACATAGTCGGTAAATTAGATCTTAGGTTCTTATAACCTAGGTAATTGTTAAAAGATGGTTTCATAGGAATCTTTAGAGATTTGAAACCATTAGAACCTTAGGTACATGAAACCTAGGGAATGAAAGTATTAGTTAATTAAGGGTTGGATTTGGAATCCTATTAACCCTTGAGTACGAAAAATGGTATGAAGTTAGTATTATGGCTCTTAGGAAGTGGATGATGGAGCAATGAAAGAAAGTGATTGTATAGATCACTCTTGGAGTCAATTAGATTATCCATTGTAGATGACTTAAGGATGAGCTAAAAACAATGATTTGAATGAGTTTTGAAGTCATAAAAGTCAAAACCTTATAGGGAAGATCTAATAAAACATAATGATGAGTCTATAAAGACGATTTGATGATTTTGAAGTTAATAAAGACCATTGATAGCAAAACCTAATAATAGGTGGAACTTTTGTGATTTGATTTACCGATGACAAGAAGAGATGGCTCACTTAACAATAGGAATGTTTATGCATTGAGATGTATAAAGATACAGATTATCGGTAAGAACCCAAATGAAGAAAAGTATGAGAGGATAGTGATACATGTTGTAATGTTGATAGATCCTTAGTTACGGATAAGACTAACCACCTCATTTTGTAACTTTGGAGCTAAGGAACATATACAGCATTTCTTATCCAACCAATGAGTAGAAACCTCAAATAGATAAGCTTAGTAAGGATAAGAGAAAGAATGGATGAAATGTGACAAACTAGTGTAGATGAATGATTTCTTTCTATAAATAAAAAACTCTCGAAGTATAAGAATGGACCAAAAGAAGCAAAGAAAGGAATAATCAAACTAGATTTGACACACTTGAGGAAAGGAAATGTGAAAGATTCAGTAGTTAACAAATGACCATTAAAAGGACAGATATAGAACTCTATAGTTAAAGTAAATTTAGAATAATATGTAAGCATTGGGATAAACAAAGTATGAAGCCTTAATGACGACGAATGATATGTAAGTCTTGTAAGAAATGAAACACAAAGGGTTCACTAACACACAAAAGTAGGGGCATACCTAAAAATCCCCAATACTGAAGCAAAATGAAGTCCTTTTATACTAAGAAAAAACTTAATACAAAGACATCATGGGTAGAAGTAGTCCTAACTCAGGGGTACTCATGGAACTAATAATCCAAGGCTCATGAATGAAACCGTGAAGGGCAACTACTATCAAAAACAATAGTATAAAATTTTCCATTATGAAAGAAAAATAAGAAAAACCATTATATGATTGATGACTTTTGTCACGCCCCAAGTCCTCAAAGACGCGAGTTGTGATCGAGTCCCTACAACACTACCAATTTCTCATATACTTCAAATATATAATATATGCATTTTTTAAAATAGATAGCTTTGAAAACATTTAAAGTATTCAAGCTAAACATATACTTATTCAAATAGAGTATATGAACTTCAAAACATGTAGATATGCATAGTAAAATAAGGGTAAAACCTGTTTTCATTTTCAAACATATCATCTTATCACTTTCATTAGTAGAATTTGTTTCCAACCAGATTCCAGTTTTGCATCTACAATGGAGAATCTCTTGCCTCGAGGATTAGATCTTGCTACCTGGATTACATCATGTCAATTGAATTCCAAAGAACCCAAAATCATTTTCACCATGTCAATTGAATTCCGAAGAACCCAAAATCATTTTCATAATGTCAATTGAGTTCTGAAGAACCAAAAATCATTCTTAGTGCATATGCACACTTCATCTTGCTTTACCAATGGCAACAGGAGGTGTAAAATATTTATAAATATATGCTATATTAAAAGCATTAAAACATGGCCTCCCTGTAGTTGCATTTTAAAACATGTAACTCATAACTTCTTCAATAGAGTCTTCAAATACTTAGAATATGCAAATTCAGAATATTTAAAGAGATTTGGCATTTTAAACTCAGACATGCTAAAATATATTTTAAAGAGAACTGTAGTAGAAACCATTCACTGAGCATGTCACAATAGGTTTTGTCACACCCCGAATTTCCACAAACTCGGGGAGTGAATGAATTGAATTAAGAAAAGAAAATAAAAGACAATAATTTAATGGATTCAATTTAACATACATTCATTTCCTTCAACATATATAGACGTAAGGCACATTCAACAAATATATTATACATATCATTTGGGCTTAAGCCCTTACATCACAAAATATGCCCCAAGGACCAAATATACTTCCAAGTCCTTTCTCCCTCCTTCCTTCAAGACTTCATCAACTCTCAAGTACCCAGAGTGTCATCTGTAATATGATATCCCACGAATGGGTCAGCTCGACAGCTGGTATAACACAATGCTAATGCAAGGAACAAAATTAAGGCGTGGCATGTGCAAGTGTACATTTATATCTACATGTCTTCCAAATCATCAATGCAGTATATTAACAATATGCGTGACACAGCCATGCAAAACTCTATGCCATACCCATGTCTCACTTTACGGTCCTTCCCCGCTGGCATGAGTACCAATCGTATGTCTCACTTCACGGTCCATCCCCGTTGGCATGAGTACCAATGGCCAATTTTTGGGTTTTTCACCACAGGATTTACACCCTCATAATGCACAACACCAAGTGCTCAACTCACACTATGTTCTCAAGGAATCACACCATGGAATACTCACCACCAATTGCTCGTACGTTTAGAACACATCATATATGCATTCTTAAAACAGATAGCTTTGAAACATTTAAAGTATTCAAGCTAAAGACACATTTCCTCAAGTAGAGTTTATGAACTTCAAAAACATATAAGTATGCATAATAGAAATGGGGGTGAAAACCTGCTTCCATTTCCAAAATCATTTGTTATCTTTTCTCTTTGATTAGATGGAATCTGTTTCGAACCAGACTCCTGTTTTACTGTCAATGCTACGATCTCATTCGCCTGGGGGATTAGATCCTGCTACCAGGCATTTCTTCATGTCATAGTTGAATCCCAAAGGATTTCAACTTTGCAAGTGGTACTTAAGTACCATTTATCCTATAAAACATTTATCACATGGCTTCTTCAATAGATATTGTTCATGAGTATTTAAAATATGTAACATATAACTTCTGCAATAGGACTTCAAATACTTGTAATAATCAAATTCAAAATATTTAAAGAAATTTTCATTTTTCCCGACCATGCTAAATATTTCCAAGAGAAGAACTGAACACAAAAACATTTAACAAGCATGCCATAATGAAATATTTTAAAACAGGAACCGTGTAAAAACTGAATTTGATATTCAAATACTTCACATAACTTGAACTTAAAACTTCATCAAATATATGGAGTCAAATCTCCACTTCAAACACAGGGTTCCTCACCTTATACTTTTTCAAGCTGGCTCTATTGTGCTGTTTTTCCTTTCCCTTTACCTCTTTTTAACCTAAAATAGTTTAGGAGAATCTCATAAACTTCGTATACATTCAAGTCAACTTGTGGTTTAAATCTATCATTTGACTATCTAGGCCTAACTAATTATAATTATATCACGTACTTTAATGACAAATAAACATTACCTCCACAGCCATTCCCTCAAGGTTTCAGTGTTTTCTTGTTCCTTAATCTTTGCTTCAGCAAGTTGTGCCTTTGTTGGGGTTTTGTATATGAACGGTCTAACTGAAACGATTTCAGTTGATTTGGCAATCCTTATTTTTTTGGCAATCACTTTTTGTTGCCATAGTAAGTCTGCCATGAACTCTTGTTGTTTCTTATTGGTTTCCCTTTGAGCCTTGGTCATGATCGTAAATTCTTCTTGTTTCCTATCCATTATCGTCTACTTGTATTTTCGCCTAAAACACAAAGCGTGTTAGGGAAGTAAATTTCAAATTTTTAAAATTATACTCTTCTGGTAGCTCCATTAACTTTAAATTAAATTTAATTACTTCACATGTTTACGTGTCGTGTCTTTCCGTATTTCATTTCAACATACGTGCCTTAGTTTTGTACTTCGGCAGTGTTTTAATTTATAGCCACCTGACTGATGCTATTCATCAAATTTTATGTCTTTTTATTTTAGACATCTCTTTTGGTTAACTAGACTCTACCATTGAGTTTGGAACGTCGAAGAAAGTCGGTTTAGGCTTTCTTGGAATTTAATTCAGACTTTTGTGTTAAAAGGGCAAAATGGTCATTTACCTATTTACATGTCATAGTTTTTTCGTACTTCGTTTCAAAATTTGGACTCCACCATTTAGTTCGGAACGTCGTATAAAGTCAATTTAGACTTTCGCGAGACTCTGTTTGAGTTTGGTAGCAGTGGGGGCAATTTGGTCATTTTGACATTTTTAGCATGTCTTATTTTTTGGAGTCCTGTCTCATGAAACGAACCCCACCATTGGATCTAGAATGCCCAAAATAGTCAAAATACACTATTCATTTATTTTATTTAGACTTCGTTTGGCCAAATTTTGACCTAGGGGCATTTTTGAAATATTTCTTATTTAAATATTTAATTTATTTCGGCAGGGCCTTAGTATAATTATCCAGAAGTTCTAGGGGTCAAAATCAAATTTTCATAAGTTTTGGTCTGAAACAGTTGGTTCAGTTCACATTTAAGTGAACCGGTCTGGTCTTCATTGAACCAACCGGTCTACACGGTTTAATGCGTAATGCTGACGTCACGATGACGTCAGCCCTAATGTTTTTAATTTAAAACTTTAAACAAAACATCATCGTTCCAATAATGCGGTGGACCTACTCTCGTTCTGACATATGTCCGAGTCAACTCGGGTGACTTGATTCAAACCGTGAGTCGACTCATCGTCTGCTCCACTATTTTCTTCACTGTTGCCCTAGTTTTCTGGTTTTCTTCTTCTTCAATTTCGTGCATTTTGGCTCCATAAATCCTTACTGTTTTCAAACAAAAATGTTCCTAAGGCATCAAGAATCAATTTGGCATTTGTTTTAGGGGATGTATTGGCCTCACGAGTTCGGGCAGAGGGTTGATAACCCAACCTACAACTCGTTCGTATACACTCGTTTCATCACCATTTTCGATGGAATTTGGTTCTGCGTGATCCTTATGGCATGGGGATTCCACCTCCATTCTCAAGATCGAGTTTAGGAGTATAAAACCAAGAATTGGGTTTAATGGCCGAAACCTGCAACTAAATTTTTCTAGGGTTTATGTTGAATTATAAGGTCACGGTCAAGTGTTTTTGGAACACCCATAGGGTCTATTTGAGGTCCCAACCAACCAAATAGGGTTTGGTTACAATGGTTTCAGACCTGCTCTCACCAAGCTCAACAATGGCAGTTTGGGTGTACGGCTGGTGTTTCTGAGGTGTTTTAGAGTCCATTATTCATGCCTTGTTCATGTCTATTTATTTTAAACATCATATATACAAAAATCAAAAGCTAAAACAATCCATACTTAGGAAAATTCTAGAGAGAGAAAAATGATAGTTTCATGTATTCTCACCTTTTTGGGTTGTGATTGTTGATCCTCTACCCTTCTGATCCTTCCTCCTCCTTCTCATAAACTCTTCTCTCTCCCTCTCAGTGACTGAATGTTGTGTGGCGTGTGTATGCAATTATGTATATAGGTGTATATAAACATATGTTTGATAATTGCAAAATCTGATTGCCCCAACCACTAACTCACCTTTTGCTTGTTGCAGCTTCTTTAATGAGTGTCCTTAGTTACTGTTTGGGGCAGGCCATCAAGTGGTTGTGCATGAATGTGTGTGTTTTTGTGTATATATATATATATATATATATACATATATATATCACACTCTCATGCTAACACACCAAGGCACACACACAAACCCTTTACAACCGACACACACACAATTTCCCTCTTCTGCACACACTACCTATACATATATACTACATACATGCATACATTTAAGTATTTCTATACACACCCATGTATATACTTATACATGTACTTACTTGGCCATGTATTCACATAAAATACACCTTTTAGTGTGCGTATGTGTGTGTCGTCATATTTTCTATTAATCATACTCATAATTAATTTATTTAATTATATTAAATTAACTAATCATTCTCTTAAGTGTAAAAATCTTTACACAAATTTTTCATAATCTCGTAATGCGTGCCCAAATCTCATACTTGTATCAATGACTGGCAATTGACGTGAAAATCTACAATTACTATGGAACTAACCGAAACAGGTTGGTGATTGCAACGAAAGTGATGTACAGTCGTCTTGGGTTTTCAGGACTTTTACTAAAAGTCCACGTGTCAGGGTCGAACCGACCCCGTTACTTAAGGTCTCGATCACCAATTCATAACCCACGACTCGATGATCCCATATTCAGGTCGGGGTGTTACAACTTTTTCACTTATGGCATTTTGGTAATTTCTCCTTTAAATTAATTATTATTTTATTACTTGGGGTCAAAATCTCATTAACTGTAAATTCTGGGTACAATTTCTCTTTACTATCTATTTTTATTTCTTGCATTCTATTTTATGAATAGAACTATTTTATAAACTATAAATCATAAATTTTTACCCAATAAACATAACAGTAATTTAAAACTGGTGTTCAATGAAATAGAGAAATGGACAAGAAAATCATACCACTAAAACAACAACTTGGATTGAAGACAAATCCACTTGCTCCACCAGCTCTGTTGAAAACCCATGTTATACTATAAAAAAAACCTCTATTGCTATTGAACTTCCTGTTAGTGTACTACCGCTTGTTGCTACTGCGGCTGCACCTACAAAAGCCTCACTCCAAGACACTGCCTCAAGGGCACTTTAAGCAAGACAACTTCACAACAACAACAACTTCACAGCCATAAACATCTATGCAGGAATTCCATTTCAACCACCACTACATCCTGCATCTTAAAATCAGCAGTATCACTAACTAAACCCAATATCAGCCTCACAATCTATCTCCACTCAATCCTGCGTGCTCCCCATCGCCTTAAGCCAACAACATTAACTCATCTGCTGCTTCTTTCTTTATCCATTTTTTTTTCTATTCTTCTCCAGCTCTCAATATCATCAACACCCTTATTCAAATCAGGCTCCCTCCCCCAATTGCGTTCACAATCAACTTAAGGAAATCGCGAGTGGCTCAAAAATTTTGATGATTTCCTCTGCACATCCGTCTCTCCCAGCACACTTACCACTTGCTGCACCGACTCCCTTCTCTCTTTTTTTTTTTTCATTTTTCCTTTGCTTCAACATCATATAGTCCCCTACTACACAACTTCACATATATATATATATATATTCAATTTCCCTGCTGTATACTATACTTGCATATATATATATATATATATATATTCTCACATATCGGCACATGCACCACGCTGCACCGCCCTTCTCTACTCCAATTTCTCCAAATTTTCCCTTTTGTTGTACGCTACCTGTACACACATATATATGCACATACACTGATCCCTACACTGTTACACCTGTTGTAGCTACCTGCACCGTCCCTCTTCTTTTCTTTTCTTTTCTTTTTTTTCTCTTTTTCTTTTTATTCTTCTCCTGCCACTACACCTGCTGCACATTACACAAATATATATGGATATGTACTAATGTGCCTGCTACACACCATCTCTCTACTCTCTCTCTCTCTTTCCTCCTGCTGTAGCCATTATGTTTGACTTTGCTTTTTTTTTTTTCTTTTGTTTTTTTTTTCTCCTTTCTTGTTTCACTCTTACGCACCCACCACACACACACATACATATATAATAGTCCCTGCTGCACGCCACTCTTAACCACCCCATTCTCTTGACTTTGTTTTCCACTTTTTCCTTTCTCGTTTTCTTTTCTTTTTTTCTTGCTGTTCCTGCTTCTTGTCTCACTTGAGATATTAATATATTATATGTATATTGTATAAATATCACACAAACACACACTCTGTTCACGCATGGTGCGACTGCTCTTTTTTTCTTATGCTTTCCAGCTTTTTCAAGAAGCTTCTCCCCTTTTCCTCTCTTATGTGTGTCTGTGTGTATATATATATATTATAATGTGTGTGTTTGCCAGCAACTTCCTTGAAGCTTCTAGTATATTATATCTATATATACATATAGATATTTTTACATACACATAAGTGACCCACGTACACTATACTAATTGATATACATATACATTCAAAAGTATTGCCTACACATATGCATAATTATTTTAGGATATGTATAACATATCTTACTGCATTAATATTTATTCCTTAAAATATTAAGTTCTGACATGTTAGTAAATTTCACATTAAGCCGAGGTATCTTTTACTATATTTAATAATATTTTATTTTTCATAAAATATTAATTATGAATGTCAATAAAGTTGGCATAAAGCCGGCTCAATATCAGTATTATTGATTTTATCGTCTCTGGGTGCCCGTTCGTGTCTTATATTATTTTTATTTTATTTTTGTAACTATGATTCATATCAATCCCATTTATTTATCCCGGCACTCGATTGACCGAGTTAATTATTGTTTGAACATTTATTGTTGGTGTTCTAGATTTATTTTATCTCTTCGAAAAATAATCCCGTTATGGCTTACTGCCTTTTGAACTAGTTCAGATCATTAATGTCACATAGCCCTTTTTTTTTTCTTATGTCGGAGTGTAGTCTGGGTCATGTCGAATTTTTAGGGTATTACACTACTTGATCCAACCTATCTCGGTTTACGTGCTGTCCCGGGTCAGGGTATTACAACCCTATTGGCAAAACAAAAAATTTATCCTCAATTTTTCAGGTCTCTACATCCTTCCCCCCTTAAAGAAATTTCATCCCGAAATTTAAAATGTACATTTTCGACAAAATTTAGAAAAATTGATACAAAATGCATTGTAACAAGGAGACATGCAGCCTTACCTATGGATCTTTCACCCCTCCCTTCGCCAGACGATGTGGAATGCATTACCCTCTCCCCCGTAGGCTCAGCCTCATTGGCGGGCGTGCAGTAGCGTGCAGACATCTCCACACTCCTTGCTAGGTTCTAGTTCTGATTCCATCTGTAACGGCCCACTCCACATGGCACAATGCATAATGAAATCCTCAAACATGATGGCTTATCAATGCCAATTTTTCAATTCCATCTAAGTATCATGACCCTCCTCAATAATTCAACAAAATAATAAAAATAAAGAAAAATTCTCAATATTCACAAGGATATGTCAAAGTCTCTCACACATGTGATGACCATCTAACTAACCTTAAATCAAGTTATGCAATCATCTAGTAATTATCACAATGTCATCAATATACCACCTGCACTTCAATGTAATTTAATAATCTAATATCCTCCAAGTACTATAATCATTCACAGGACCTTGACAACATAACCTTAAAGTAAAGTCATCATCCTCCACCTTAGTCTATATATAATTGAGACTAAATGTCATGCATCAATAAGGATTAACCTACTCATTTCAAGCATATATATGTTAACTGAATATTCGGATGTAAGACAATGTAGTTTATGTACTTTAATCATGAAACTTAAAGCAATACATCAAGGTTCAAAAGAACAAATCATTAGAGAAGGTAAAAAGAAATATCTCAATTTCCTCTAAAGTTATTCTAACTCATCATCGTTCCAGTTAATATATTAAATAAAGTCTCATAACAATTGAGATCCTTAGTGAAACTCTTTACCAATTTAAATCATGAATACACATCAATCCTTACACACATGTATCTAAACACATATACATATAAACATATTTAAACATACTCTTATACATGTATTAACAACAATCAGTCTATACAAAAATCATAGTCGCAGTACTATAACGGGTACTAAACTAGTACGCATATATAGAATCAACAAGCAACATTCAATAGCTAACACGTAGCCTACAATATCAACATCCAGATATAAGCTCCGTCCTAAGAATATTCATATACATAAATAAGCATACAACCTGCTATATAGGTAACTAGGTATACATCCAACCCTATGGATATCCAGGCTTATAACCTATCTCATAGACAACAAGCAATAGTCTACCTTTTAATTACACTCGTTCTACTGCAGAGATATAAGCATCTAGTCCTAATTCATCAATAACCAAGCATACCACACATTGTATAAATTTCACACACTAAAGTAACAAGCACTCATCTAATCATGTAATCCAAATCAGCCCAATCAAGTCGAGGTCTAACCTCTCCTAATTCATACCGAAGTCCACCCTAGAAGGATCCACGAACACCCCACTACCTGATATAACATGGCCTAGAAACTGTACCTCCTAGAGCCAAAACTCACACTTCAAAAACTTAGCAAACAAACGATGCTTCCTCAACTCAGCAGGAGCCATATGGTAAGGTGGAATGGAAATAGGCATAGTGCCTAGGATAAGCTTTATCGTGAACTCTATATATATTATAATGTGTGTGTTTGCCAGCAACTTCCTTGAAGCTTCTAGTATATTATATCTATATATACATATAGATATTTTTACATACACATAAGTGACCCACGCACACTATACTAATTGATATACATATACATTCAAAAGTATTGCCGACACATGTGCATAATTATTTTAGGATATGTATAACATATCTTACTGCATTAATATTTATTCCTTAAAATATTAAGTTCTAACATGTCAGTAAATTTCACATTAAGCCGGGGTATCTTTTACTATATTTAATAATATTTTATTTTTCATAAAATATTAATTATGAATGTCAATAAAGTTGGCATAAAGCCGGCTCAATATCAATATTATTTATTTTACCGTCTCTAGGTGCCCGTTCGTGTCTTATATTATTTTTATTTTATTTTTGTAACTATGATTCGTATCAGTCCCATTTATTTATCCCGGCACTCGGTTGACCGAGTTAATTATTTTCTGAACATTTATTATTGGTGTTTTGGATTTATTTTATCTCTTCGAAAAATAATCCTGTTACGGCTTACTGCTATTTTGAACTAGTTCGGATCATTAATGTCACATAGCCCTTTTTTTTTTTCTTAGGTCAGAGTGTCGTCTAGGTTATGTCGAATTTTTGGGGTGTTATACTACTCGATCCGACTATCTCAGTTTACGTGTTATCCCGGGTCAAGGTATTACAGCCCTATTGGCAAAATGAAAAATTTATCCTCAATTTTTTAGGTCTCTACAGGGTTTATAAGAATAGAAATGTTTTAAAATAAAGAGAATCATGTAATACTGAATTTGATATTCGGATGCTTTAGATATTTTGAACTTAAAACTTCTTCAAATCCATGGAGTTAAATCTCCACTTCAAATACAATATTACTAACCTTATACTTCTGGGTTGGTACTATTGATATGCCTTCCCTTTTCCTTTGTCATTAAATTTGTGATCTTAACCTATTCTTAGAGTGTTAGGAATAAAATTTCATTTTAATTTATACTCTTCTGGTAGCTCCATTATTTTTAAGTTTGATTTTATTACTTCACATGTTTACGTGTCGTGTCTTTCCATACCTTATTTCAAAATGCAGACCCCACTATTGAGCCCACAACGTCGAAAAGCATTTTAGTCTATAGTTACATGAATTTATGTTATTCATCAAATTTTATATCTCTTTATTATAAGTATATCTTTTGATCAAATAAACTCTACCATTGAGTCCGGAATGCCGAAGAAAGTCAACTTAAACTCTCTCGGACTTCCATTTGACTTTAGAGGCACTAGGGGCAATTTGGTCATTTTACACTTTTAAGTGTCCTTCTCTTTTGGGGTCTCGCCTCGCAAAACAGAACTCACCATTGGTTTCAGAATGTCCAAAATAGTTAAAATACACTATTCATATGTTTAATTTGGACATCGGGCTATTTTATCATTATTTAATTAATTAAATTAATTAATTATTACATTTATAATATATATATATATATATATATATATATTATTGGCCAAACAATACCACAGGCTTGCCTGTCCAAGTGGGTTTGGGGGAGGGGTTAGGGTTCTTGCGTCTTGGACGGTAGAGGGTTTGATTCTAGGGGCGCGCAGTCCTCTTTTATACATATTTTTTAATTTATAACCTAAAATAATATATATATATATATATATATATATATTTATATCTTGTGACAATTATATAGCACGGGCGTGCCTGTCACAGTTGTAAGAACATGGGTTTGGTTTCAAAAGGTTGGGCGTTCGAGTCTCAGGGGCTGCGGCCCCTGTTAATTTTTTCTAATATTCATCAGGCCAAACAGCAAACAATGCTTTAAAACCGGGATAGGCTATCCTATTCTCGCATAGGTTATTTAATTTGGGTCCAAGACCTTGTAACCAAACGGTCTGTATTTAGGTTTTAAAAACTTAAAACCTTTTAAGTCCAAACGGCGTCATCCCATCACTATAGGAAAAGGCACTATTAGCGACGCACGCGGGGCCAAATGCGTCACTAAAGAGATTTTGCAACGCACGAAGGGGCGTCGCTAAAGACGTCACAACTAGTGGTGTCGCTAATCGTATTAGCGACGTACATATCCCTTTGCGTTGCTAAAGGTAACTATTAGCGATGCTCACAGTGCGTTGCTAATAATTGGGCTGGTGCGTCGCAAATACTATAGACGAAAGCAATGTGCGTCGCTAAAAGCTACTATTAGCGATGCTCAATGTGCGTCGCTAATGGTATCTTTTAGCGACGTTCACTGTAAAGACCCGGAAAATTTTTTTTTTAGAATAAATTAATTTTCCTGTTCTTTAATTTAAGTAATTGTTTTTATTTTATTAATATATATATATATATTTTTTTTTTTTTTGGAATGAAATTTTTTTTTATTTATTAATTATTATTATTAATATAATGAGTTGTGTAAATGTATGAATATGCATGTATGCACGTGATGTGTATGTATCTATGTATGTATGTATAAGTGTGTATTTAAATTGTTAAATTATGTGTATGTATATATATATATATATCAGATTTTGGGCATGGGGTGTGTGTGTGTACGGTTGTGTGTGTGGGTGTGTGTAGATTGAGTGTGTTACACTCAATGAGGAGTGGGGGATGGAGTGTGTGAGTAGAATTGTGTGTGGCAGTGGGGTTGCCAGAGAGTGGGTCGGATTTAGAGAGAGAGAGAGAGAGAGAGAGAGAGAGATATAGAAAGAGAGAAAATAAAGAGGAAATGAGAGCTAGTCTCGGGTGGAAAAGAAGAGAAGGAAAGAAAGAGAAAGAAGAGAGAAACAGAGAGAGAGAGAGTTCTAGACCGTGAAGGAGGAGAGGAGGCTCGAGGAGGAACCAGAAAGGTGGAAGTGGGCACGGCTAGAGAGAGAAACGGCCAAGAAAAATTGTAAGTGGGTCACTTCTGTTTCAAGTTTTTTTTAAGCATTTTAATTGATTTGAATTATAGGGTCTTAGAGAGCATAATGTAGGGGTTAATTTGCAAGAAGAATGAGAATGAATGGTTGAGAAACTAGGGAGAAATCCCTAGTTGCAGGTTTCGGCCATGGAGGTTGAACCTCAACATTTCATGTGTAAAACTTCCTCCAAATGATCCTAAAATAACCCTATGAAGTGCAGAAAGTGAATGGGGTTGAATGGGGTTCAAAACCGTGGGGGAAAATGGGGGAAAAAGGGGTGGCCGGAGAGTTGACCGAGGGTTTGACCCTCTATTTCGTGGAGATGGGGACGGTTTGAGGGGAAGTGGAGGTTGGATATGGAGCCTACACGAAAAACCCTAGAGAATGGCATTTAAAAAAAAGGGGAAAACTCATCGGAGGCCGGTCGCCGGCGCCGGAGAAGGCGCCGGAACCCTACCGCTGTTTCGCCGGAGAATCGGGGAAGAAGGTAGGGGTGTCGGGTCGGGTCTCGGGTCGGATCCGGGTCTGGTTCGGGCGGGTACGGGTTGCCCCTGCCACGTGTCAACCGTTGTTTTAAATTAAATGAATTTGAACCTTTTTTAAAATTTGAACCTTTAGATTTGAACCTTTTGAATTTGAACCTTAACCTGAACTTTCAGAAATTACGAATTGACCCCCCCAACTGTTAGAAATTACACTTTGACCCACCTGATTAAATTATTAATAAAATATTAATTAAATTAATTAATTAATTATTTAATTAAATTAATTTAATTAATTAAATATTCAAAAATATCCCGGAGTCCAAATGGGACAAGTCATAGGTGTATTTTGACTATCTCGACTATTCCGAGACCAATGGTGAGGTCCGTTTTACGAGACGGGGTCCCGAAAAATAAAAGAACCGTAGTAACCCTTAAAATTACCAAAATGCCCCTAGATTGAAACACAGTCAAACGAACTTCGAATTAGGTAAACAAATAGTGGAATTTTATTATCTCGAACATTCCGGACTCAACCGTGGAGTCCGATTTGTGAAAAGCGGTCACGAAATGTGAGGACACGTGTGAAGTGCAAAATGACTGTTTTGCCCTTTTCAACACAGGTGTCCGAATTAAGTTCTACGAAAACCTAGACTTACTTTCTTAAACGTTCTAAAACCAATGGTAGGGTTTAATTTAGCAGAATAGAAACCTATGAATTTAAAGACATAAAATTTGATGAATAGCATACATTCAAACAACAATGGACTGAATTGTAATTCCTACTTTTAGGGACACTGACAGGACAGGAGGAGGCGATCTGATCTCCTACATTTTCGTCCGCCCGTTCGGTTACATATAGTGCTCGATCTTCTAGGGTTGATACCAACCCATCAGGTATGGTGTTTTGCTAGTGTTAGAAATGAAGTTAAGTTAGGAATATTTGTGAATGACTAGAATGCTGTATGTGTTTATCTGTAATGTGTTTACCTGTTTATTTGGAATTGGTTGTCCACAAGTTATGTGTTACTTGCAAATTAATAAAGTGAAGAACATGAATCAGGATGTACGAACATATGAGATATGCATGTATACGGAACCGATTAGTGATTTACTTCCTATTGTCCGAGCATGTTATATTGTTGAGATTCATGTTCATTGAGATTGCATTGGCATATTGGCATATGATGAATTCCTTGAGAACATAGCGTGGGTAAGCACATGGTGCTTTGCATTATGAGGGTGTAGATCCTGTGGTGAAAAACCCAAAATCGGCCATTGCATTGGTACTTCATGCCATCGGGGAGTACCCGTAAATGAGACATGGGTGCGTGGGTGCGGCATAGAGTTGTGCATGGGTGTGTCACGCATACTATTCATATATATTACTGCGATGCTAGAATGTCATTTAGAAATAAATGTACACTTTGCACATGCCACGCCTTAGCTTTATTTCTGGCATTAGCATTTCATCATACCAGCAGTTGTGCTGACCCATTCGTGGGCAACATTTTCAGATGAGGATCCTCCAGCCACTTGAGACTTAGTGATGCCCTGAGAGGGCGAAGCACGTGATGTATTTATGACCCATGAGACTTGTATTTTGTTATGTAAGGGCTTAAGCCCGAATGACTGATGAACAATGTATTCGATATTACTTTATGTATGGATGATGATGGACGCATGTTTAGTGAATTTAATTACTTTTGCCCTTTTATTTATTTTACTTTCTGTCTCGTCACTCGCGCCCCGGGTTCGTGGGAAATTCGGGGCGTGACATTCACTGTGTGCGTCACAAATGGTATATTTATCCGACCTTTAGCGACGCTTGTTATGCGTCACTAATAGTTTGTAGCCAATCTTTAGCGACAGATTTGAAGCGTCACTATAAATTGATTTCTTAGTTTTTAGCGACGCATTTTGTGCGTCGTTAAAAGTTTAAATTTTTTTTTCCCTAAATGATTTGTTTTATTTGTTGTTTTATTCCTGTTTAAACATGTATTAATCATCCTAATATATAGTAAAATCCAAACATTCTGAAATGAATATATATTGAAAAAGAAAAATACATTCATATATATATTTTACTAATTAATTAGTTACATTTGTAAAAGTACAATTTAAGAATAAATACAAAAATAAAAAATTGTCTCAAAAAATGTAACTATAGATGTCGATGAAAAAAAAAACAGATAAAAATAGTCAATCCCAATGCAAAACCTAAAAATAGTCAGTCCCAATGCAATAATCCTGATCAATCTGAAAGAAAGATCAAATGATATATATTAGAACAGTTATTAAATATATATATATATACGAAAGTGAATATATTGTTTTTTTTCCATGCATAAATAGTAAAAACGGCATAAAGTAGCATAAGTTGCAAATCACTAATCCGAACTGATTACCCTAGGTTTTTGGTAGTCTATTTTGTCATTTGTAAGGTGTGTGAGGGGGTATCGAGATAGTTAGGCGGATATCCGGTATTTTGGTCCGTGAAAACCCCAAAACCTGCCTTTTTAGAGCAAAAACTTGTATAAGTTTCAAACCATTGATCTGAATCAAGTGTCGTAAGTTTGTGTAAGTCTATTTCATCATTTGTGAGGTGTGTGAGGGGGTTTTGGGGTCGGTAGGCCGATATCCGACATTTTGGTCTGTCAAAACCCGAAAATGGGCCTTTTTGGAGTAGAAACTTGCATAAGTTTCAAACCAGTGATCCGAATGAGTGCCATAAGTTTGTACAAGTCTATTTTATCATTTTTGAGGTGTGTCATGGGGTTTCGGGGTTGGTAGGCTGATATCTGGCATTTTGGTTTGTCAAAACTCGAAAATGAACCTTTTTGGAGCAGAAACTTGCATAAGTTTCAAACTGATGATCCGAACCGAGTGTCGTAAGTTTTTGCAAGTCTATTTTATCATTTATGAGGTGTGTGATGGGGTTTCGGGGTAGTTAGGCCTTTATCCAGTGTTTTGGTCCGTCAAAACCCGAAAATAGGCCTTTTTGGAGCAGAAACTTGCATAAGTTTCAAATCGGTGATCTGAACCGAGTGCCGTAAGTTCAGTTCATGCAAGTTTATTTTATCATTTGTGAGGTGTGTAATGGGGTTTCGGGGTCGGTAGGCCGATATCTGGCATTTTGGTCCGCCAAAACCCCAAAATGGGCCTTTTTGGAGCAGAAATTTACAAAAGTTTCAAACCGGGCATCCAAACCGAGTGGCGTAAGTTCGTGAAAATATATTTTATTATTTGGGAGGTGTGTAATGGGGTTTCGGGGTAGTTACGCCGATATCCGGTGTTTTGATCTGTCAAAACCCAAAAATGGGCCTTTTTAGAGCATAAACTCGCAAAAATTTTTAACGGTCATTCGAACTGATGAAATTAAATAAGTTCATGCAACTATATTTTTTTATTTTTGCGTAACATTTTCTATAAATAATAAATCCACCAAAGTATATAATTTTAAAAACTTACCAAGGTTGAACAGAGACACCCTGCTTGCTGAGCATCGTCTGCACAAGAGCCTCTAGCTGGGAATATCACTCCTCGAGCGCTGTCACATTCTGCCGCAGCACTGCATTCTCTCGTTGAACTACCTTAGTGGCTGTGTGTGCCCTAGGATCACTCTCAACAGTAGAGGACAATGTCGTCGGTGCCATCCCACTCTTTAAGCCACGCACATAGCTGCACCTCTTGCCCAGAATAGTCTCCTGTATCTGGTCATCGGTCGGCGGATCCTGACCTTCAGCTATCGATTGAGCACGCAGCTAGACCTTCTCCTTCTATAAAAACATAAATATATGTTACTACTTTTATAACTTTAGATTAATATTAAATTAGTAATACTGTGGCAAGTTACATAAAAACTTACATAAAGCCGCTGTGCTTCAGGCCCAGTCCAACCCTTCTCGGGGTTGTAGTGCGTCCTGTGCCACGAATCAATGGGGCTGGGTGGTGCCCCGGTCTCCTAGTCTCGCTGGAGCAAATAAATAGTAGCTTGTGAAGATTGATTTCATAAATAGATTATACAATAAGAACTTGATACATTTATTAACTTACCATATCATGCCTATACTGTACAAAATAACGTGATCCACCACAGTGGGTCACCTTTTGCTTGCTTCTGCTCTCGCTATTTTTCCTGCTCAATTCCTACACTTGGCCAAAACAAAGAAGGTTAGTATAAATGATAATGATGTATTAGACAACAAAAGTAATTTTGACAATTTTTACCTGGAATACATCACTAGCTAACCGGTCATACTGTAACATCCAATCCTCCACCGTGACCCCCCTGTAGGGTCTGTTGCGGGGCTCTCTACTGGCTACCACCTCCGCCTCATAGTGCATGTGGAGCTAGTGTCGATATTCCCTAAAACAGACTCCCAAGTAACGGTCCACTGCCTTCGTTACGTGACGCAGGTGGAGATCGATGTCAAACTTCTCCAGTAAAGCATGTCATTGTCAAAACATTACGACATTAGATATGTTAAAATTTAGTTCAACACAATAATAAAAGACATACCAGGATATGCGCATGAATATCCCGTTGCTCCTCCTCAGTGACGAGACTCCAATCATTAATATGGAGTGGGGCGTGTAGTCGGCAAATGATGCCGACCTCTATGGTGAACTGTTGTGCCCACCCACCAACGGGCTTCAACAAGCCCTCAAGTAGCTCAATCTGAAGTTGCGAGCCCTCAGGTAGCTCAATCCGAAGTTGCGAGCCCCCTGCTGCCTCCATTTGAGCCTGCAAACTCCGATTCTTCGACCTACCGCGTCCTTATCTAGAGGTGGTGGCCGAAGCTTTAGAAAAAATAAAATATAAACAATTAGTACCATATTTATATAATCATTAATACAAATTGGAACTATGTATACCATCAATGGCAGGATCAGTCGACCTGTAGAGGAAGAGGAAGGGGAAGGGGTCGATAGGTCCACCGGGGCTGTGCGTCTACGTGAGCCTGGTCCAACCATATCTAAAACGAAAGTTTAAAAGTAAATTCTATTATATCATAAAAATTAAAATCCATTACATCATAAAATTGAATATCCATTACATCATAAAATTGATAATCCATTACATCATAAAATTGAAAATCCATTACACTTGATCCTATAAAATTGTATTACTTTATGCATTTGTATTCAATTAATTCAATACAAGTACAAAATTAATTGAATACAAATGCATAAAGTAATACAATTACAATTAATTGAAACCTTGTCTTACACATTCTCCGAACCACTTTGGAAACAAATTTTGTTGTCTTTGCTCTAGATCAGAACTTGATACATGTTCTCTCTGAAGCTCGATCGTATGCTCACTGCATAAGATGAGATATGTTATATGTAACTTACATTTGTGTACTAACGTATTATTACAATGATTTTGATAAACTTACTTAAAATATGGCAATGTCTCATCGCAGTTGTTAAGCACGGTGCAGTAGGCTTTTTCCAACTCTTGAGGATGACACCATTCATATATACGGGCACCTATTGGCCGCACATTCTGATTAAACACTGCAAGGCTAGTTCGTTGCTGCCGTGGACCACTATCAGAATTTCACTCTTGACGATTAAACCTTGTCTCAATATCTTCAAGATGCATAGAGCAGAAGGTGAGACATTCAGCATCAACGTAAGCCTCAGCAATTGACCCTTCCAGTCGTGCTTTGTTACGCACATATTGCTTCAATGTGTGCAAATATCTGTTTTAATAATTAATCAATTATACATTAAAATAGTTAGGATGGATAGATAACACAATTCATAAAATTAAATGTACCTTTCTATTGGATACATCCAACGGTATTGGATAAGTTCGCCAATTTTTGCCTCATGAGGCAAATGCAGAGCTAGGTGGACCATTACATCAAAGAAAGCTAGAGGGAAAATCTTTTCCAACTTGCAGAGGATCACGACAACATCCCTTTCGAGCTTTTCTAGTACTTCCAAATTCAACGTCTTCGCACATAATTCTCTAAAGAAGCAGCCCAGCTCAGTCAATGTAGTTGATATGTCATCGGTGAGATATCCACGTAGTGCAACCGGAAGAAGTCCTTGTAAAAGGACATGGCAGTCATGACTCTTCAATCTGGATATTTTTCCATCTATAACATTTACACACTGAGATATATTCGATGCGTATCCATCTGGAAACTTCACCAATTTAAACCACTCACAAATCCTCATTCGCTCTGCGGATGATAACGTATACTGTGCAGAAGGCACGATATATTTATCACCGCTACGTATTAAGTACAGATTTTTCCGTATTCCCAGCTCCTGTAGGTCCAACCGGGCTTTAACAGAATCCTTCATCTTACCTTCAATGTTCATTAAAGTTCCCAACACATTATCACAGATGTTCTTCTCGATGTGCATAACATCCAAATTGGGTCTCAACTTAAAGGTCTCCCAATACGAAAAATCTAAAAATATGCTCTTCTTCATCCAATTTAACTCCACATTAGTACGCTACCTCTTCTTAGTACTCAGTATCTTCCTAAACCTCACTAGTTGGATGAGTGCCAATTGCGCCAACATGTCTTTGCCAGACAACAATGGAGGTGACAATATGCGCTCCATTTTTCCATCAAACAGATGCTTCTGCCGATTTCGCCAGCCATGTGATGGTGGTAGAAAACAATGATGGAACATGTAACATATCTTTTTTCCATTGGAAAAATGTAGGGAACATGCATCCTTATTGCAAACCGGACATGCCAAATACCTCTTAGTGCTCCACCCAAACAAGTTCCTATATGTTGGAAAGTCATTTATGGTCCACAGTAACGCTACAAACAATTGAAATGTCTCATTCTTAGAGACCTCATATGCCTCCACTCCAACCTCCCACAATTCCTTTAACTCATCCACTAAAGGACGCAAGTACACATCAATTTCATTACCAGGAGACTTCAGCCCCAGAATAAGCAACGACATGAAGATAAATGGTTCTTTCATACATTTCCACGATGGCAAGTTATACGGCACAAGCAACACCGACCACATGCTGTAGGCATTACTCATGTCACCAAACGGATTGAAACCGTCTCTAGCCAGCCCAAGTCGTACGTTGCGCGCCTCATTTACAAACCATTTGTGATTTGTATCAAACTCAGCCTAAGTTTGAGAATCTGCCAGATGCCTACATACATTTTCCTCAGCAACACGCTTCTCCTTATGCCACTGCATATCTTCTGCCATCTTCTAAGACATATACAACCTTTGTAGTCTGGGTTTTAAGGGAAAATATCTCAGCACCTTGTACGGAATTGTCTTGCTCTTTCCTTTATTCAGCTTATACCTGGGTTCGTGGCACACTGTACACTTTTTACATTGTTCTGTCTCCTTCCAAAATAACATGCAATCATTTTTGCAAGCATATATGGGAATATACCCAAGGCCCAAATATCTTAATATTCTTTTCAGCCTCGTAATATGATTTTGGAAGGGTCTCCCTAGTAGGAAGCATTGCTTTAATCAATTTAATGACCATATTAAATGATTTGTTACTCCATCGGTTGATGGTCTTAATATGAAGGAGTTTCATGAGAAAGTCCAGTTTCAAAAACTTATCACAACTCGGATATAACGGTTGCCTTGCTTCCCTCAACAAGGACTCAAACGCTTCCGATTGTCTTGTGTCACTCTTGTGACTACTCGCCCCAATTGTAGCCCCCTACAAGTTTGCCAACATTTGTGGCAAGCCTTCGTAACCAACCCCAACATTATCACCAAAGTCATCATCGTCATCTTCTTCTTCATCCTCAAATACCACTCGTACGTCACGGTGTTCCCCATGAAATTCCTAACACGTATACCTCTTATCCATCCCGTGTTGGAGTAGGTGTTCTTTGGCCTCATTTATGTGCATATAATCCTATTATTGCACCTCCTACATGGACATCTTATCCTATTTTTCCCATCTGTAGATGCACGAGCAAACTCAATAAAATCTTTGATCCCCTTCACATACCCTGGCAAATGTCTGCCCCTCAAGTCCATCCAACTTTTATCCATTTTCGTCTACCTAATACAAGTCAAAAATGTTACTTATTATAAATATGAAACATGAATCCTATCACTTTCAACTTCTCTCTAAAGGGTAAGGTGGTCCTATCCCATTCGTGAATGCACAATCTATATTGCAATCAGCAGCAAATCAAATGCTTGATTCGACTCGGACAAAATTTTGGTAACATCTCCCCACGGTTCTCCAAGTATACGAGATGGATGTTAGCACGCCTAAATATATACCCAGAGAACAATAGGAGACCGTGATAAAATTTTGTCAAAGTGGAATATTCAAGCATGAGAAGCTATTGATTGCAATGCAGATTTATGCATTCCCGAACTGTCCTTTCTGGACAATTCAAGAATTGATTTTCATACACACGAGCCCAATCGCGAATAAATTTTGCAACAAGATTCACATGTGATGAAAATGACTCCCAAACGGAGCTAGGCTTATATGAATGCAATTATACATTGAGTTACATGATCATTTAGTTACAAACCCTACTAATATAAGAATATGACAATTGAGCTAATTTAAATATATATTCAGGACACGGCAGGGCAAGGCGAGAGTAGATTTTTCATCCCACTCTTGAACCAATGTCGGATTTTACTATGGCTTATCCATCTTTATGCATGTATCTTCACATATGTGATGTGTCACTGGATAAGGAAACCGCATTCTTCCATCTCTCTCTTTCATCTAGTGACATATTACATAAATAAAAATACATAAGTAATAATACAAGATCAATAAATCATTTCTGATTTAATTTGTATAGTTGAGTGACACGTAATGAGAGTTGAATTGGTAGTCCAACCCATGGATTGAGGCTGCCACAGGCAAGGTTAGCCCTTATTGACTGGAACCTTTTACTCTGAAGGGGACGAAAATGCTAGGAAGGAAGACATCTTGGAGAGAGACCCAATCTAGAGAGAGAGAGAGAGAAAGAGACAACACAAAGATTGTTTGGAGGGGGGCTGACCAGAAATGGACTCAAAATACAAGAAAAATTCAACCCTCACCCAAAAAAAAAAAAGGGTCCACTCCTTTGGATACAGACTTCAATTAATCCATCTAACGACAAATTTTTTGACACTAATTATTTAGCAATTATATGAGACTCTGTGTGAGGAAAATTGTTATATATTCATTATGTAAAAATTTATCTCAAGTTATTGGTAATTCATTTCAGAATCTTATGAGTCTGTAATTATTAAGTTAGTTAAGTGTTAACACAAGTCATACTATACCAGTGAAGATTTTGATAATAACCAAACTAAATTACAGAGATGTATTTCTAAAGAGAAGTAGTTTTTTAGTAATACGAAAACTTCAAATTTATTCGTTACACTCAGCATATAAGACCTATATACCTAGTTTCACTTATTACAAGAATATGAATCATATCTCTAACAATTTTCCTACTCCTTGAGTGACTTTTTTTGTTGGGATTTTACTTTATTTTATTTGTATTTTTAATTAGTGTGGTTAATTGATGCACTTGGCTATAGAATTAATTAAGAATTTAAACTAATTATTTCTATAAAAACATTTGATTTATGACTTAAGTTCAACAATTTCTGTCAAATTAATTGACAAACTGTTATGACATTGCTAGCGATACCCTATAATTGAAAAACTGTTTTCCAAGAAGAAAAAAAAATTCCCTCAAAATACCCACTGCCAACAAATTATTAGAATAAAATATCACCTAAAAGAAAGAAAACCATTATAATCAAAGCCAAGATAACAACTATATACACATGCAAAATATAACAAAGTTGCATCAATACATAAATAGGCATATTTTCTTTTTCTCATATTTTCTTTTCCTTCTTGTTTTCTATGTTATATAACCAAACAAGAAAAAACAAAGTTGCATCAATACATGAATAGGCATATTCCAAAAAATAAAAGAGAGGGTAAGTGGTAAGACCGTAACTTCGGTGCTCGTTGGCCGCAGCAAAGGGACTTACGGCCGTGGCAATCGGCCGCAGCAAATCGACGGTCGGCGACAGCAAAAGTGAACGTCTAAGAGAAAGAGAGATATCCACGATACAGAGAGAGAAAGAGAGCGACTGAGATAGATAGAGAGATCAGAGATGATCGATACCAAGAAGAAGAGATCGAGAGGAGAAGAAGAATCTAAGGGGTCACAACCGTTCCAGAGGGAAAAGAAGAAACCAGAGGTTAGAGGCATATAAAAAGGGGGGCTTTTAGCGACGCACAGTGAGCATCGCTAACGAGTTATTGTGCGTCGCAAAATCATGCCTAAAAGGACATCGTTCTATAATACAACTATTAGCGACACACATGTGCGTCGCTCAAAATGGGCGTCACTAAGTTTGGGTGACGCACATGTGCGTCGCTAATAACATTTTGCCCATCGCCAAAAGATTGGCGCCCTTTCTTTTGGGCAGGAAAGCCTTTTTTAACAACACACATGATGTAAGTCGCTAATAATGGCTTTTAACGATGCACATGTGGGTGTCGCTAAAAATCCTGTTTCTTGTAGTGCATTTATGTGGTGGCCAACCCGCAAGCCACCACGTGTCCGAGTCAACCCATGGGTTTCTAATGAGTTGGCAAGTTGACTCATCATCTTCTTCACCATCTGGGTCACTGTTGCCCTAATCTCTAAAGTTCTAAACCTTTAATTTCGTGCATTTTGGGTCGACCAAATCCTACTGTTTTTACCCTAGATTGTTTTGGCAACACTAGGGACTTATTTAGCATTCAAATGACAGTTCAAACTAGGCTCAATTGCTCGGTCTAGGGTTTGATACCAAGACCTGTAACTCGATCGTTGATGCTTGATTTTGGATCATTTCTAGCGATTTTTAGCTTATTTTGCTCCTCATTTAAGGGGCTTCAAATCCACATTCTTAAAAGTCAGTTTTGGTGTAGGGTTAGGAGGTTGGGTTTCAAAACCCGAACCTGCAACTCAAGTTTTTGGAGTCTTTTCTTAGGTTTCTTGATCGTGTAACAGGGTTTTTGACACCATCAGGTGACCTACTCTAGGTCTAACACAATTAAGATAGGTTTTGTAAAGGTCGTCTCAGACCTGGTTTAGCCAAGGTCTTTTAATGGTGGTTCTTCACGAGTCCAGTGTCTTAGGGTTGTTTTTGGGTTCCATTTTCATGCCTTATTCATGTTTATATATTCTAAACATCATATATGCATGAATAAAGCTTAAACAACTTATAAACATATGTAAAACCTAGAGAGAGAAAATAGTGAGTTTGAAGTTTTCTCACATTTTCCTCTAGTTTTTCTCCTCTTCTTCCTTTGCTTTCCACTTCTGAATACTCCAGTGCTCTTTCAGTTTCTTATTTTCTCTCAAACACATGTTTAGTGCATGTCATATCTATATAGATATATTTTAAGTTGGTTACCCGTCTTCTCTCTCTTCTTTCCCTCTTTTCTCTCTCTCTTCCTCCCTTCCTTGACTTCCTTTCTGTATTCATTAAATTTCTCTTTTTCATTTCAGCTTTGCATTAAATTTTTGGTTGATATTTTGTGTATATATATGTATATTATACTAAAACACACACTAACCCACTCACTTCCACACACACACACTAGCACACACACTAACATCAATCCCTTCCCATCACTCCTTTCAAATCAGCCCACTTGTGGTTGTATATGTGTATGTATGCATGTATCTCTTTATATGCATATACATATAAACCATGTATGTAATATACGTATACTTACACACATACTTAAACATACACTATTTTCACACACAGCACATGCAGTATGCATGGCTATGTCTCCCCCTTTGCATGTTTGTATATTATATACTTTATATATATAACCGTATATGTATACATATATATATATATATATATATTCGTATATGCATCTAATTTAAATTTTTAAGTGCGTATACATACCTTTATATTTTATGGGCTATGCTTATATGTGTACATATGCATGCATGGGAATGCGTGCGTGCACGCATTCGCATTTTGAGGCATGGTTCTGGGTTGTTCGAGCATCGCCCGGCACTGACTATATAACTGACACTATTTACATTCCAAAATTATACAGTGCATATAATATCATGATATAGAGCTAAAATAGCTCGGTTTACAACTGATGGCACACTACCCGATCCGATCTACCTCGGTCTACGTGCTAACTCGGGTCAAGGTGTTAAAATAGTTATAGAAAGAATAGTCGTGCACCTCGATCTGCACAAAGTGGGTCGCGGGTCATGACATTTGATATTATTGTTGGGATGATATCTCTCTTCATCTTGCGAGTCGTAAACCCACGTAAGTGGTGTTTGTCACTATCAGGTTAGTAACCCGTAAAGCACACAGGCTTACCCGAGGTCGACTAGGAGAATAGTCTTTGGGGATTGAGACTTTTGAGAATTTGGGATGGAAAACTTGAGAATTAGAATAACCTTGGATGAAATATAAAATCTTAACTAATTTTCTCATATATTGTTGAACTTGAATGATGCTTCCCTTTTTAGATGATTACATATATTAACATATAAAAGATTGAAAATTCTTAAACTATGGTTATTATTATCGATGCATGTTTGATGACCACTTACATGTCATAACACTAGCACGGGCATACACATATCACCATTTTCCTTTCCCTATGTTTAGAGGTTTCCTACCAGGGTTGTTGTATTGATCCCTACCAGATTGCAGGTATGGGAAAAGAGCCTACGTGGTGAAGAAATCATGTTTGAAGCCCTTTTGGACATCCTGATGAATGGAATTTAGAGGACCAATTACATATATTTTGTTTATGTTGATTTTCACTTTTATTGTGTAAACTCATGTAAATGTGGTCATATGTCGGCCTTAATGTTGACCTTATAGGACTCAAGCTCTTTTATATGTAACCAAACTTGATATATTTAAGATGTCTTGTATATGATGATGTTACGTGTTTTTGAGCTAATTGATGATATGTAGAATATTCTTGAATCATATAAAATGATGTGATTTGATTTTATAAATACTTTATTTATGTTGTGTCAAAGTTTGATGAAGAAAAAGGTTCAAAGGATGAATGCAAAAGTCACAAAAATAATAAGTTCGGGTGTTGGACGACTGATTTAGTCTACTGAATGGAAAAACCAGTCGACTAGAAGTTAGAACCAATCGACTATAATTAAAATGAGCTAAATAACCTCCCAAACTTTCAGTTGACTGAATGGAAGGATCAGTCGACTGAAAGCTAGACTCAAACTTAGTCGACTGAAATAGACATAATGCAAATATTGCTCTACACTCTACTGCACAAACAACACTATTCGTGGACACGTTATTTACATTAAATTTCGTTTAAGTAAATGGTTTTTCATTTACTTAAGATATTATAATGTAAATAAGGAAATACCCCCATTTGGAATCAATAAGAATCTCAAGACCTAATTCTTACAAAATTTCTATTTTTCTAAAAATAGAGCCTTAGGCCATAGCTAGTTAGATGGGTTACTGTTAGACCCTTTTACACTTGACACGGCGGCTTGGGGCATGGAGAGGCATGTTCGGCCTTGGTGACATTGGCATGGGCATGGGGAGGCATGCTATGCCTTGGAATAACATTCAAACTTGGAATGTTATTCGGGTGCGGAAAAACATTCGGGACTTGGAATCTTATGCAAGAGTGGAATGAAATTCGGAAGTGGGAATGACTTTCCAGAGATGGGATATTTCAAAAATATTCTAAGTATTGGAGGGATACTTAGACGTTTAAGAGTTGGTGCAGCTGGTGGCTTGTGAACAGTTTGGTGCATGGCTGCCTTTGGCAAGGCAGATGCACACGGGGGGAAGAACTGATGTTACAAGTGGTTGTATCCACTCCTGTCAGGTGGACAAATTGTCATTTGACATATATAGGGGGGAGTACCTTCTCGAAGCGCCCATGGGGGAGTGGCCTATGCGGCTAAGGAAGACCAAGGCGTGTGGGGGCATGGCTTGGCAACGAGGGCTAATACGGAAGCTTGGGTTGGGTCAAGTGGTGCGTGGGTGCAAGACTGACAGCATATGGCCGTGTCCTTGAGTGTGGGCTCGGGGCTAGCAGTTCTGGCGCAAGGCAGTTGCAAGGCAATTGTTGGGCGCAAGGCAGTTGCGGGGCAGTTGCTGGGCGCAGGGCAGTTGCGGGCTGACAGAGGGCACAAGGCAACTGCCTGCTATGCTGGCATGATCCAATGGCTCACATTGTGTGCGACAATGGATGCAGAGGATCCTCACAGGTGGCGCGTTGATCCAAGGGCCCCTATTGTGTGCGGCAAAGTGAGGCACGGATCCTCACAGGTGGCGCGTATCCAAGGCTTCAGATAAGCCCTAGCAGTTGGGGCGCAACTGCACAGCACAGGTGGCAGCCTGTGACAAACCCTAGCAGTTGGGGGTAACTGCATGCCATGTGCATGTCACATGGAGCGGTTGAGATCTCTGCCTATATAAAGGGGGCGAGGTCTCTTAGAGAAGACACAGAAGTGTATAGAGAGAGTTATACACAGAAGGTGTGGACGAATCTGTGAGGGAGAGTCTATTTTTGTAGCCTTTGGGCGGAGTCCTTTGTATTCATATGAGTATATAGTGAATAAAAGGTTGGGAAGAGTTTCCTATAAACACTTTGTTCTGTGTGTGTCTCATTTCGTGTTTGGCATTGAATTGTGCAGTCCATTCGGTGGTGGAATCCCATTCTAGGGATTCTGTTTCCTTTGGGTTTGTGTGGTTGGCTGGTCAAGGCAGCGGTCTTGACGCCGCACAGGCGAAAAATTTGGGCGTAGAATTTGACCCTGTGACAATTGGTATCAGAGCCAGGTTGTGATGACCATGGCTGGTGGCGCTGCGGGTGAGGCACTGCGAGAACGGGTTACTAGACTTGAAGATTTCGTCGGGGCTCCTTTGACAGACGGGGCATCATCTCTTGCTGTTCAGTGCGAACAAATTGCACTGGAAGTGGAGGAGTTGAAGGTGAGACTACAGGACTGCATCTCTGACTTTAGTGGTCGGTTGAACGACATGCTCAGTGATGTGGGTGCGCTGGCAGACTCAACGAGGGACTCTCTGCGCGGCATAGAGGAGGAGATGGGTCTGATCAAACGAGCCATGCATCAGACTGGCGGGCAGGATGGTGCAAGGAAGGTCAAGGTTCCTGAACCAAAGGCATTCAATGGTGTTCGGAGTGCCAAGGACCTTGAGAATTTCCTGTGGGACATAGAGCAGTACTTCACTGCTACCCATATTCCTGATGGTGAATGGGTCACCATGACCAGCATGTACTTGGCTAGTGATGCTAAGCTTTGGTGGCGTACTCGCGTGGCAGACGAGGGACGGCCGGAGATCAGAGTTTGGGTAGATCTGAAGAAGGAACTAAAGGAGCAGTTTCTTCCTGCCAACTCGAGTTGGGTGGCTCGAGATGCACTGCGACGACTCAAGCACACTGGGACAGTGCGTGAGTACGTCAAAACATTCAGTTCGTTGATGCTGGATGTGAAGAACATGTCTGAGGAAGACAGGCTGTTCAATTTCATGTCGGGGCTGCAAGGATGGGCTCAGGCAGAACTGAGAAGAAGGGGAGTTCGAGATCTCCCCAGTGCCGTGGCAGCAGCGGACAGTTTGGTGGACTTGTCACTTGACAAATCCAACTCTACCACCGGCAAGCCCAGGAAGTTTGACAAATCCTTGGGCAAGGCCAAGGAGGGTGGGACAGAGGCAGAGAAGGGCAAGGACAAGGGCAAAGCAGAGGCAGCAGACCAAAAGAAGCCATGGGCTGGTGGCTGTTTCATTTGCAAAGGACCACACCGGATGAAGGACTGTCCAGCGAGGGAAAAGCTTGCTGCCCTGGTTCGTGAGAACTCTGATGAGGGGTCATCAGAGTCGGATGATGGTGCTGCCGTTCGAATGAACCCGATGGTGCTGTTGAACTGCATACAGGTCGAGAAAGGCCTACACTCAGAGGAGTGAAGGGTTGCGGCAGAGGGTGTGTTAGCCATGGGAAAGGCCCTCACAACCCTTAACTACCAACAAGGGGCTCTGTTGGTGGAAATTTCCCAAGAACTTGTTCAGAAGCAGTGGCTGTAGCGGTGCAGTGGGGCTTGAACAAGTGCAGTGCTGTGGTAGACAGACGTGTCCGATGCAGCAGTGGTGAGACAGTGACGGCTGTTGGAGCTTGGGGCGGGACCAAGCATGGTCATGGACAGTGTGTGTCCGTGGCAATCTGTTAAGAGCAGGGGGATGCTTGAAACAGTGGCCAACTCTGTGGCAGAAGTAACCAGGAGGGTTCTTCAACAAATGCTCAGACTTGGAAGACATAGGCAGTGAGCGCTTGTGGCATGGTGGCTGCGAGGAGTCAGAACAGTGGGTGTTCGTGATAGCAGTTATAGTTGATTAAGGCGGTGGGCTTTGATGTGTTCAAGGTTCAGTGCGGCATGGTGCTGTTTGGGGGCCGTTTGTAGGCGCAGCATTGGTGCAGTTCTCCAAGTGCAGTGAGAGTAGCCTTGGAATTATCCGATGAGGGCATCGGACTCTTCAAGTAGGGGTGGTTTGTTAGACCCTTTTATACTTGACACGGCGGCTTGGGGCATGGAGAGGCATGTTCGGCCTTGGTGACATTGGCATGGGCATGGGGAGGCATGCTATGCCTTGGAATAACATTCAAACTTGGAATGTTATTCGGGTGCGGAAAGACATTCGGGACTTGGAATCTTATTCAAGAGTGGAATGAAATTCGGAAGTGGGAATGACTTTCCAGAGATGGGATATTTCAAAAATATTCTAAGTATTGGAGGGATACTTAGACAGTTTAAGAGTTGGTGCAGCCGGTGGCTTGTGAACAGTTTGGTGCATGGCTGCCTTTGGCAAGGCAGATGCACACGGGGGGGAAGAACTGATGTTGCAAGTGGTTGTATCCACTCCTGTCAGGTGGACAAATTGTCATTTGACATATATAGGGGGGAGTATCTCCTCGAAGCGCCCATGGGCGAGTGGCCTATGTGGCTAAGGAAGACCAAGGTGTGTGGGGGCATGGCTTGGCAACGAGGGCTAATACGGAAGCTTGGGTTGGGTCAAGTGGTGCGTGGGTGCAAGACTAACAGCATGTGGCCGTGTCCTTGAGTGTGGGCTCGGGGCTGGCAGTTGTGGCGCAAGGCAGTTGTTGGGCGCAAGGCAGTTGCGGGGCAGTTGCTGGGCGCAGGGCAGTTGCGGGCTGACAGAGGGCACAAGGCAACTACCTGCTATGCTGGCATGATCCAATGGCTCACATTGTGTGCGACAATGGATGCAGGGATCCTCACAGGTGGCACGTTGATCCAAGGGCCCCTATTGTGTGCGGCAAAGTGAGGCACGGATCCTCACAGGTGGCGCGTATCCAAGGCTTCAGATAAGCCCTAGCAGTTGGGGCGCAACTGCACAGCACAGGTGGCAGCCTGTGACAAACCCTAGCAGTTGGGGGTAACTGCATGCCATGTGCATGTCACATGGAGCGGTTGAGATCTCTGCCTATATAAAGGGGGCGAGGTCTCTTAGAGAAGACACAGAAGTGTATAGAGAGAGTTATACACAGAAGGTGTGGACGAATATGTGAGGGAGAGTCTATTTTTGTAGCCTTTGGGCGGAGTCCTTTGTATTCATATGAGTATATAGTGAATAAAAGGTTGGGAAGAGTTTCCTGTAAACGCTTTGTTCTGTGTGTCTCATTTCGTGTTTGGCATTGAATTATGCAGTCCATTCGGTGGTGGAATCCCATTCTAGGGATTCTGTTTCCTTTGGGTTTGTGTGGTTGGCTGGTCAAGGCAGCGGTCTTGACGCCGCACAGGCGAAAAATTTGGGCGTAGAATTTGACTGTGTGACAGTTACCCTATAGCTAACATTAATTAAAAATTATTTTTAAAGTATTGGATACCTAAAGAACAATTACTGGGACTTTTGCAAGGCCAATTCCAAAGATTTCAAATATTGAATTTTCTATACTTTAAAGCAACAGCGCATTGGTGAAACCTAGTGTTCGAAAGTCTGGTTAACTTCTATTGACTTGATTAACCATGTAAACTTAATTATAAATGTTTTATGGTGATTTTGCATCACTACTTAGGTCTTTAGCACCTAGGTCATGACAATTCAATGCCAATGTCACTATGGATTTGTTTAATGAAACGATTACACTGCATCATGATTATAGCATGAAAATTCTTAAATAAATGTTCAGTTTTAGATTTATGCTTCATCAGATATAACCATGTACAACATGAATAATTATCAATAATAATTAAAAATAATATACACCAGATAAAGAAATAACAACAAAATCACCCAAAATGTCAACATGAATTAAACCAAATGGTTCATTTCACTAATTTGTAAGGACCCAAAAAATCATAGAAAGGCAATTTGGTAAATTTCCAACATAGATTGAGGCCAGACCAGAAAATAATTAAAGATGTATCACAAAGACTGCGAAACAAGTCGATAAGTCATCAATATGACACAATAAGGCTAAAAAGGAAATTTCGATGATTTATTCAAGACTAGTATAAGCCTCGAGGCTACACACACTATAAAAAATAAGTGTTTTTACGACGCACATTATTTGCGACGCCCGTTAAGCGTCGCTAATACTGTTCTTTTGCGACGCACACAACGTGTGTCGCGAAAAAGCAACAAAAAGGGGTTTCCCGCACAGAAAAATAGGCGGGAACCTATTAGCGACGCTCCTTTGTCCATTAGCGACGCACATGTGCGTCGCTAATAGTTAAATCGTTTAGCAATGCACACGTGGGCGTCGCTAATAGTTAATGTATGTGAAACGATGTCGTCTCACTAAATGTTAGCGACGCGCAGGTGACTTATTAGCAACGCGCATTGTGCGTCAATAATAAGTCCTCTAATAAACTGAACCATCGCTCCCTCTCTACGCCGCGCGCTATTCTCTCCCCCTCTCTCTCTCGTTCGCTCTCTCGCTGATCTGATACTATTTTTTGAGTTGCCAGTGAAGAATTGATCGATCTCATGAAGAATTGATATAAGAAGGTTCATTTTACTTAAGTTTCTTAGATTGTGGATTGTGAGTTGAAAATGAACTCCATTTGATTTAAGATTGAGCATGTGATAGCTTTTATATGATTCTTATTGTCATATTCTGTGATTTTTTCATTCAAATATTGAAAGATTCTCATTTTTTAGATTTTGTTTTGTGAATTGGAAATCAAACCCCTTTGTTTTGATTGAGCATGTGATTCTTCTTCGATCTTATATTCTTTTTGTTGTGAATTGGTTAGAAAATTATTATTTTTCCAATGAGTGGACAATAATTTTTGTGTCGAATTGTGTTATGTGAGTTGCATGTGTGATGGTTAAAAAATACATCACTTATGTTTGCATCCATGGCAATACATAATTCCTTGAAAAAATTAGGCATGATGCTTCCCAGTCTTCGATTGCCTCTCTTAGCTAAGGATTACAAGCTATAGCTAATCATTTTATTTTGGCCATCCTTCACTTCACAGATTGCTACCGTGAACCATGGATTTTTATGGACATTTTTTATGTCTTCATATGTGTATTTGAATTTGATTGACTAATTTAACTGTTTATTTGAATTTTTTTTTCCAACTCCTGCCATTAATTTTTTAGCATGGCTTTTTAAGAACATATAGGTGTGCTAGTAAAGACTGGTGGTCTAGTCCATTTAAGTCCAATCGTGTTGCAATTACTGTGTCGAAGTAGATTGATTTTATCTAATTCTTGATCGAAAACAAGGTTGGTTTTCTTATCTCTGATCTGATTCTTGATTCTTGATCTGAATTTTGTTCATGACATGTAGATTCGGTGGATAAAAATTTAGATTCTTTCGCTTAATATGTTTGGATTTGAATTTTCATATTAAACCTACTTTTTTCTCCTCTGTTCGCTCTAATTTTTCTCCCCTCAAATCCCTTTTGTTTCGTCATTTCCATGTTTTATGACATAATGATAGTATGAAGATTGTTTGAGATTATATTGAGGCTATCATTTCCATGTTTTGTGACATATTAATAGGATGTTTTAACTATTAAATGACTTAAAAATTAGAAATAAAATGATTGTGATAAATAAAGATTCAATTCCGATACCATACAATGGTTACTGTCTCACACAAATTCGAACTTATAGTAGTATTTATTTTTTTATAAATAAAGATTCAATTTCAAAATTGCTTGACCACCTAGATCCTATCCATATTCCTAGTTTGAATTTTGATCATCAACATTACCCTATAATGGTAGCTCGTTATGGATAAGATTAGGATTGTTTAGACAATGAAAGGACTTCCAATTCTCTTCTCTGTTTTGACTGTCATACTTGCCAACTAGGTGAGAATATGTCTTCTTCTCGGATGGAAAGGAAGCTTCCCATTTCCAGGCATTTCTTCAAGGTCATGATACTTGGTTTCCTTACAGAACTTATATGTCCTCTCTCTCTCTCTCTCTCTCTCTCTATATATATATATATATATATATGTATATCTGCTGTTTTTGTGTGTGTGTGTGTGGTCAGTCCAAGTGTCTTTTCTCTTCTTAATGTAGCAACATTTCATAGTGACTCAATCAATCTAATATAGTTTTCTGAATTTCAAATTTGCACAGTGCATTCCACCGGCTTTCTGTAGACAACTAGGTGAAGTAAAATCGGAAGAAGCAATTCAAACAAGTTGTAAAAGGCCATGGCATGTTAAAATTGGTAAATGTGACAAAGGATTTCTTTACTTCCGAGAAGGTTGGGATAATTTTATGCTACACCATGGCCTCTGTCTCGGAGATTTTGCAATATTTGAGCGTATAGGAGACATGCATTTTAATGTGTGTGTGTTTGGTTTAAGTGCTTGCGAGAAAGAGTTTCTACTGAATTTAGCTCGTGAGATAAAAAGGGAACCCCATGTAGCGCATGAGATAAAGAGGGAACCCCACGTACCGCATGAGATAAAGAGGGAACCCCACGTAGCGGAGTAAATATCCATGAAAATGTCAAGCACATTAAGAGTAAGTTCTATTCTATTCGAATGTAGTCAAATGTCTCATCCATTTTCCATGAGTGCTTATGCTCTTAATCTCCTTTGATGTTTTTGATAATTGCAAATAGTATATCTCTTGTTTTAGCTTGTATCTCTTTTTGGTTTCAACGTCATAATAGATTTTCCTACCTTCTAGACCACTAATGGCAATGAGTATTTTTGATGATATCATGCGAAATTACTTATCAAATGTTAAACTTGACCTTAACTTTTGACCAAAAAATCACGGATAATTTTGTTCTTCTACAATTTTTTGTTTAATGGTGCTCGCAACAACAGTATAAGAGGTGCAAACAAGGAGGCTACTGTTTGCAATTCTCATGGGTTCCAAGGGAGATTAGTGTAGTTTTAGTTTTTTTTCCTCTCTAAACCAATGAAAATGGAAATTACATATTCCCTAGTCTTCTTGTCCTTGATTATGAGAGTTTCAGCTCCAAAAAGGCCCATTTTGGGGTTTTGATGGACCAAAATTCCTAATATCGGCCTCCCGACCCGAAAACCCTATCACCCACCTCACAAATGATAAAATAGACTTGCACAAACTTACAACACTCGGTTCGGATCACCGGTTTCAAACTTGTGTAACCTTTTGCTCTAAAATGCCTCTTTTTGAGGTTTTAACAGACCAAAATGTCGGATATCAGCCTACCAACCCCGAAACCCCATCACACACCTCAAAAATGATAAAATAGACTTGCACAAACTTACGGCACTCGGTTCGGATCACCGGTTTCAAACTTGTGTAACTTTTCGCTCTAAAATGCCTCTTTTTAGGGTTTTGACAGACCAAAATGCCGGATATCGGCCTACCGACCCCGAAACCCCATCACGTACCTCAAAAATGATAAAATACACTTGTAGGAACTTATGGCACTCAGTTCGGATGCCCGGTTTGAAACTTTTGCAAGTTTCTGCTCGAAAAAATGCCTATTTTAGGGTTTTGACGGACCAAAACTCCAGCTATTGGCCTAACTACCCCAAAACTCCATCACACACCCCAAAAATTATACAATAGACTTGCACGAACTTACAGCACTGTAAAGATTTGAAATTTTGGAATGGAAAATTTTTTTTTTTTGGAATGAATTTTTTTTTATTTATTTATTGCTTATTATTTAATTTTTTTCAATTTTACTTTATTATCTCTCCTTGTGTATGCATGCATATGTGATGTGTGATATATATATATATATATATAATATATTCATAATATCCTAAGCTAATGAAAAGCAAAGAAACAAGAGAAAGAAAACAGGATAAAGAAGAGAAAAGTCAAAGCAAGCTGTGAAAAATTAAAGCAAGAAAGAGAAAGAAAGTAGGCTATAGCAGGATGAGATTTGAGAGAAAAGAGAGAGCAAGGGCAGAGGGGGCAGTGCAGGAAGTAGCATAGTCGTAGGGTGCAGGAAAAATATATATATAAGTGTGTGGGTGTGAGGTTATATAATATACATATATTATACATAATATATGTATAGTATCTAAAGTAAGGAAAAGAAAAGAAGAGATGTAGCGTATGACAGAGGAGAAAAAGGGAGAAAAGGGAAGAGAAAAAGGGGGAGATGGCGAAGCGGGGGAAAGGGGCCAACAGTAGCGGCGGCGCTCCAATGACCGAGAGAGGGGGAGAAAAGAGAGAGAGAGAAACGAGAAGCAGCCGAAGCTGTTAGAACATGAGAAAGAGAGAGGAAGGCCTCTGCGACTAAATCTTTCAGTCGAGTTGAGATCGAGCGGGTTAGATTTTCTGATTTGGTCGTATCCGAGTTTGGAGGTGATCGGTGTGTGTAGTTGGTGAACGGTGTTTGTTGTGGTTCAGAATTTTGTATGTCTATCGTTACAGGGGGGATTTGTAGAGATATATATATATATACACATTTGGTTGTGTTGGTTTAGCGGTGCGGTAGGGGAGGATTCTACCGTGAGGGTTTGATAGAGAGCAGCGAGATAGGGGTGCAAATAGTCGTTGGTGGCAGCCAACTGCTATCCGTTTCGATTAGATCAGCGACCCCGTCACCACCATGAACGGCAGAGCCGCCGCAACCTAGTCGACCTTGCCTCTATCGACTAGGGTTCAAGATCGAGGACTCGACCACACTGTCGAGAGAGGGGGTAACCTCAAACCCATATTCAACCTTGAAGATTTCATCCAGTTGGAGCAGTGGCACGCAGCAACAACGCACGGCAGTAGGGGACCGTCGATCTTGGTCCGCGAGGCTGTGGCGTTAAGTTGGAGGAGCGACGCGCTGACTGGGGGTGCTTGAATCTAGTAGTGGGTTGGGTGTGCCGATCTGGTTGTGTCCATGTTGGAGGAGATGTATGTATATATATATATATATATATATATATTGGAAATTAATTATGTTGGATGATGTTGTTGATTGAAGAAATGGGAACCTTGATTCATCTGGGCTGTTCCGGCATAAATGGAAGCTTGATTGGGTTGGTTCAACAAAAATGGTGGACCATGTTGCGATCAGTGTATGTCCTATTTTTGGTGGATGTGGATTTAAGTATGAACAAGGAGTTCGGTGCCTTGTTGATATATGGCGTGCAGGTCGGGTTGGTTAATCCAGTCGTGTTATGGAGATGGTGTTTTGGAATTTTGGATGTTGGGTTGATGGGTGTGCAAATTGGAGAGAACTTGAAAAAAATAAGTGCAGCCATTGGAACAATAGGAGCTGCTGTTGAGTGAGGTTGATATGGGCAATAGCACGACTGGCACTGGATGGATTAAAGAAGCAGCAGCTGCAGGCCTTAGTTGCTGGAATTTGTGGAGAAAATGGAGGAAGCAGCAACTGTAGTGGCGCTGCAGCAGGTGAGGAGAAAAAGGGAAAAATTGGTGCAGCAATTGGAGCTGCTGCCGCGAGACCAAATGCCGCAGTTGCGGGCAGCAGACCTGGGAAGTTAGACAGAGGGATTGAAAGGGGTGGAAGCCCTGTGATGGGTGTTTTGCTGGCCAAGGCCTCAATAGCAACAGGGTAAGACACTAAATTTTAGTCTTGGATTATTAGAAGCATGAATAATTAGATTGATTGTGAGATTTTATTAAGCATCGAAATTGTTTTAGAATTGCAAATTGGAATCAAGAAAAATAATCCAGAAACTAGAGGGAAGGAAACACGGCTTAGTGACTGAGTTTTATGTTTTTATTTTGGGCCAAACCGGGTCAAGTCCGACCTGACCCACCCATTCAGATGGTTGCCCAACACTATTACTTTATGGGTAAAACTTTTAATTTGAGTTTGAGAGGTGTTTGGTTGAAAAGAAGAAGTTATCCAATGATTGGCTTGAAAATGTACAAGGAAATGAAAAAATAAAAAGGTAGTGAATTGAACCTGTGACCAAGGGAGAAAAGGTGAAAAGCTTAACCCACTGTGCCACCAAGGCACATGTGGTCTGTTTGGGCTCAAATACTATAGGTATTAGCTACACTAATTAATTTAAATAAGTAGTTTAAATTAATAAATTTCAAATAAAATCCCGAAGCGTAAATTAGTCGAATGAATAATGAAAACTTATTGTTTTGGACCTTCTAGATCTAATGGTGAGATCTGTTTCATGAGACGGAGTCCCGAAAAATAAAAGACCCGTAGGAACATTAAAAATTACTAAAATGCCCCTGAGTCAAAAACTAGTCAAACGGACTTCGATTAAAATAAAAGAATAGTGAAACTTTATTATTTCTAGCATTCCGGACTCAACCGTGGAGTCCAATTTGCAAAAAGAGGCCTCGGGATGTAAGGACCCGTAAAAGTGCAAAATGACCATTTTGCCCTTTTTAGTACAGAAGTCCAAATTGAATTCCGCGAAAGCCTAAACCTATTTTCCTCGACATTCCAGACCAAATGGTAGAATTTATTTTAGCAAAATAGAAACAAATAAAATAAAGACATAAAATTTGATGAATAGCATAATTCAAGTGGCAATAGACTGAGTTACATTTTATGATTATAGGGACACCGAAAGGCGAGGAGAAGGTGGTCTGACCTTCTGCATTCTTACTGTTAGTTCCGCTACGCTACGAGTATGACTTCTTAGGGTTGAACCCAACTCATCAAGTATGATATTTTGCTAAGTAAGAAATAGGATTAAGTTTAGGAGTAATTGACATGATTGACTTAATGATTCACATATTTGTTTGATTGCTTACATGCTTATGTGCCTCTTATTATCTTTCTGAAAGTTTAGTTAAGTGATATATGTGAGACATGACTATATGTATATTCTATGTGTTGGTGTAATATGTGACTTATGTTTTTAAAGAATTGGCAAGATAGGGAATGTGTAAACTAAGCATGCAATTAAATTGATTGTTCATGATATACAGACTTGTGGAAAGAGCTTTATGATTTAATGTCATTGTTGCTTCAAGTAGAATATGTATTACTTAAAGCATGCTTCATTTGTCGATGAATTATTTTGTTGAGATTATATCATTGCATGGTGGAATCAAAGCATATTGGAATAGTGTGATTCCTTGAAAGCATGGTGTGAGTTGAGCACTTGGTGCTATGCATTATGAGGGTGTAGATCCTGTGGTGAAAAACCCAAAATTGGCCATGGCAACTCACGCCAGCGGGGACGGACCGTAAAGTGAAACATAGTACTCAGGCTATCAGGGAAGGACCGTAAGATGAGACATGGGTGTGGCATAGAGTCTGCTTGGGTGCGTCATGCATATTGATCATGCATTGCATTGAAGACATTGGATGACATGCAGAGATAAATGTACACTTGCACATGCCACGCCTTAATTTTGTTTCTCGCATTAGCACTATATTATACCAGCAGTTAAGCTAATCCATTCATGGGGCACACATTACAGATGAGGATGCCCCTGCTACATGAGACTCGATGATGCTTGATAAGGAAGAGTGCTTGGAGAAATTTTGGCCCTTAGGGCATGTATTGAGATGTAAGGGCTTAAGCCCGAATGACACGTGAACTATGTATTGACGGGATGTGCCTTATGCTTTTATATGTATGGATGACAATGAATGCATGATTAATTAGACCGTTTAGACTGTCCTTTATTTTATTTTACTTTCTTTCTGTCTCGTCAGTTGCGCCTCGGGTTTGCAAAAATTTGGGGCATGACAAGCACTCCGTTCGAATCACCTGTTTCAAACTTATGCAAATTTTCGCTCTAAAAATGCCTAATTTGGGGTTTTGACATAAGAAAATGCCGGATGTCGGCCTAACTACCCCAAAACCCTATCACACACTTCAAAAATAATAAAATAGACTTGCACAAACTTACGACGCTCGGTTCGGATCACCGGTTTGAAACTTTTGCAAGTTTCTGCTTTAAAAGGCCCATTTTGGGGTTTTGACAGACCAAAATACCGGATATCAGCCTACCAACCTTGAAACCCCATCACACACCTCAGAAATGATAAAATAGACTTGCACGAACTTACAACACTCGGTTCGGATGCCCGGTCTGAAACTTTTGCAAGTTTCTGCTCCAAAAAGGCCCATTTTGGGGTTTTGACAGACCAAAACACCGGATACCGGCCTATTGACTCTAAAAACCCATCACACACCTCCAAATGATAAAATAAACTTGCATGAACTTATGGCACTCAGCTCGGATCACCGGTTTGAAACTTTTGTAAGTTTCTGCTCCAAAAAGGACCATTTTGGGGTTTTGACAGACCAAAACACCGAATACCGGCCTACCAACCCTGAAACCCCATAACACACCTCCCAAATGATAAAATAGACTTGCAAGAACTTACGACACTCGGTTCGGATCACCAGTTTGAAACTTTTGTAAATATCTGCTCTAAAAATGCCCATTTTGGAGTTGTGACGGACCAAAACATAGGATATCGACCTAACTACCCTGAAACCCCATCACATACCTCAAAACTGATAAAATAGACTTGCATGAACTTACGACACTCAGTTCGGATCACCGGTTTGAAACTTTTGCAAGTTTCAACTCCAAAAAGGTCCATTTTGGGGTTTTGACAGACCAAAACATCGGATATCGACCTAACTACCCCGAAACCCCATCACAAACCTCAAAAATAATAAAATAGACTTGCACAAACTTACGGCACTCACTTCGGATCACCGGTTCGAAACTTATGCAAGTTTCTGCTCCAAAAAGGTCCATTTTCGAGTTTTGACAGACCAAAATGCCGGATATCGGCCTACCGACCCCGAAACCCCATCACACACCTCACAAATGATAAAATAGACTTGCACAAACCTATGGCACTTGGTTTGGATCAATGGTTTGAAACTTATGCTACTTTATGCCGTTCTTACTATTTATGCATGGAAAAAAACAATATATTCACTTTCATATATATTTAATAAGTGTTCTAATATATATCATTTGATCTTTACTTCAAATTGATTGGGATTATTGCACTGTGGTCTTTAGGTCTTGCATCGAAACTTATTAGTTTTATTTGTTTTTTTTCCTTTTCATGGACATCTGTAGTGACAATTTTTGAGATAATTTTTTATTTTTGTATTTATGTTTAAATTATACTTTTAAAAATATAAGTAATTAATTAGTATAATATATATTTGAATATATTTTTCTTTTTCAAAATATTCATTTCAGAATGTTTGGATTAAGATGTATATCAGGATGATTGATACAGGTTTAAACAGGAATAAAACAACAAATACAACAATTAATTCAAGGAAAAAAAAACTTTTAGCGACGCACAAAAGGCATCGCTAAAAGCCAAGAACTCAATTTATAGCGACGCTTCACATTCGTTGTCACATCCCGAACCCCACCCTACACGGATGTCGAGGACGTGATGCCAGTCAGTCGCCACGCGACCAACCGAAGGCAATTTCTGAACTTTCCAGTGAATTGCACTCCGACTGTAGGGTCAGATGCAGCGGAATTTAAAACTTTTTTTTTTTGTCAAGGGAATGCAACTCATGTATCCACCGTAGGATATGTATCACACAGAGCAAGTCTAAAATCCATCAGCTAACAATTCTAACCTCAGAGCATATCTATAATCCGACATATAACAACAGAGCAGGACTATAATCTCTAGAGTACCGTTTAAATCCATGAGCCATGTCTATATCTAGTACATAACAGTCAAGTCAGTCGTATTACAACACTCACCTGATTAAACAGATTCAATCCTCAGAATCCAGTCTCCACAGATCAGTGCCATCAGATCCAATGAATATCATTCCTGAAAAATGTTAGGGAATGGGGTGAGCTTCGAAAAGCCCAATGAGTAACACAGGTTCCCTGTCAAGGGTTTCAAAACCATTTCTTGTTTACAAAGCACAAGGGTAGTTCAGTTGTTTCTGAAATAGCAGTTTTATAAATCTACTTTAAATGCAGTTTTTGTAGAATAAAGCAGGACTGAACTAAACGGAACAACAAATCAGAATAGACGGAACAGTGCATGATGCCAATATCAATGAGAGTATAGGCAATTAATTCAAATATTAGAACAGATCAGTACTGAGCGGAACATAACAGGGCATATCAATAATATATCAGTTAGGCGCGTAATCAAGCCTACTTATGCCAAACCGCTCATAAACAGAATGGTACCCAGAGTCAGACACATCATAGCAGAACAAAATTAGATAGACCATAAAACGGAACAAGACAAACCGAACAAAATAATAGTAGGACGGGACAAAATCATGCCGCGTACAATACATTATAAAAGTTTGCATTTAAAAACATGCATTCAAACAGTATAACTTTTAAAATCGTACAGTGCATCAAAATACAGTATCTATGCAGTAACTTATATACCAAGTCAAGAATTCGGACAAATCATAACGGAACTGGACCATATATCAATCAAGACGGACAGATTATTAACGGACGGTACATAACGGGATCAGACGGAACAAAACACCGGTTCGAGTCACAGGCATAATCAAGGACAGAGGCATAACAAAACGTATCATAACGGGACAAAACAGAGCAATACATCAATCAGAACAAGACATATCGGAACTGAACATGACGGAACAAAACAAAACAATATCAATCAGGACAAGTCATATCGGAACTGAACATGACGGAAACAAACGAAACAATATCAATCAGGACAAGTCATATCGGAACTGAACATGACGGAACAAGACGAAACAATATCAATCAGGACAAGTCATATCGGAACTGAATATGACGGAAACAAACGATACAATATCAATCAGGACAAGTCATATCGAAACTGAATATGACGGAACAAAATGAAACGATATCAATCAGGACAAGTCATATCGGAACTGAATATGACGGAAACAAACGATACAATATCAATCAGGACAAGTCATATCGAAACTGAACATGACGGAACAAAATGAAACGATATCAATCAGGACAAGTCATATCGGAACTGAATATGACGGAAACAAACGATACAATATCAATCAGGACAAGTCATATCGAAACTGAACATGACGGAACAAAATGAAACGATATCAATCAGGACAAGTCATATCGGAACTGAATATGACGGAAACAAACGATACAATATCAATCAGGACAAGTCATATCGAAACTGAACATGACGGAACAAAATGAAACGATATCAATCAGGACAAGTCATATCGAAACTGAATATGACGGAACAAAATGAAACAATATCAATCGGGACAAGTCATATCAAAACTGAACATGACGGAACAAAATGAAACGATATCAATCGGGACAAGTCATATCGAAACTGAACATGACGGAACAAAATGAAACGATATCAATCAGGACAAGTCATATCGGAACTGAATATGACGGAACAAAATGAAACGATATCAATCAGGACAAGTCATATCGGAACTGAATATGACGGAAACAAACGATACAATATCAATCAGGACAAGTCATATCGAAACTGAATATGACGGAACAAAATGAAACAATATCAATCGGGACAAGTCATATCGGAACTGAATATGACGAAAACAAACGATACAATATCAATCAGGACAAGTCATATCGAAACTGAATATGACGGAACAAAATGAAACAATATCAATCGGGACAAGTCATATCGGAACTGAACATGACGGAAACAAAACGGAACAATACATCCATCAGAACAAGACATATCGGAATTGAACAGGACGGAACAAACTGGTACAATATCAATCAGGACAAGGCATATGCTACTTTAAATATATGTTTTTCTTTTAAACAGTATAACGTTTCAAACAGTACAGTGCTTCAAAATACAGTATCTAGACAGAACTTATACACCAATTCAGGAGTCAGGTTTACTCGCAAGACGCAACAGTACAAAATAAAACCAGGACAGACCATACAACAGAACAAGACAGACCCAAACTGAACAGGAGAGCAGGACAGTACAAAATCATGTTACGTGTAATGCAGTATAAAAAGTATGCATTCAGACAGTACAGTATACAAAACAGTACAGTAAATCAAAATACAGTAACTAGACGGTGTACTTATACACCAAGTCAGAAGTTCCAGGTTACTCACAAACTGTTACGGTTATCTCCTTGCGCAAACAATCCGATAACCTCCAGATACGTCAGGCATCTCCATGTATATCCTGAACAATAATCATCAATCATATTCAGATCAGAACTCATCCATTCAGGTCTCATTTGTCATCTTAGGTATCTATCGGTTTACCTAAGATAGCCTAATAGCCTATCGCCCTCTCATCGGGTTTTATCCGGGGCCATTTTATTCTTAAATTAGGCTTAGCAGACATCAGGATTATATCCTAAGTCATTTAGACTTCAATCGTTATCAGTCAGTTACTTCTTCAGCCTTAGGGGCAAAATGGTCATTTTATCATTCTTGTCCCGGACCCTGTCGTGGTCTTCGGAATAGTCTCTATATCTTAAGTACAAAGTTCTACGTCCTTTGGACTCCAATCGGTATCAGTTAGGTTCTCATTTTAACCATAGGGCAAAATGGTAATTTTGTCATTCTTGCCCTGGACCCAGTCGTGGTTCTTAGAATATCCCATATATCGTATACATGAAGTTCTAAGTCTTTTAGACTCTAATCGGTATCAGTTGGGTACTTATTTAGTCTTAGGGGCAAAATGGTAATTTTGTCATTTTTGCCCCGGACCCTTATCATGGTCCTCAGAACGTCCCATATATCTCATGTATAAATTTGTAAGTCCCTTGGACTTCATTTGGTATCTGGTTTAGATCGTCGGGACACATCGGTCATTTCTCGTTTTACGCGTTAACTGTTCCGGAGTCTTACTTAGCCCTTCAGTGTTCATAATTATCCCTATGATAATTTATCAGATCAGTTTGACCTTTATTTGACCTCTACTTGCACTTACTGTGCTCAGGGGTATTTTGGTCATTTTACGTTTCGTAAGATTCTGACTCCGAATCATTATTTAATCATGTTTACAGTCTCACCAGTATCTGGGCTCCATCGCTATCAATTTCGTCCCAATCGGACTTCATTTGGGCTTCGTACAGTATCAGGGGTAATTTGGTAATTTCACGTGTCATATTTTTCGGCACGTCAGTTCATAAAACGGACCTCACCATTGGGTCCAGAGTGTCCGACATAATTAAGTTGGACTATCTGTTATGTTTAATTGACCCTAGGAATTATTAGGGGCAGTACGGTCATTTACACTTTATGTGTCTGTATTTTTCGGGACTTCGGTTCGTTATACGGACCTCACCGTTGAGTTCAGAACGCCCGACATAGTCAAAATAGACTGTCTTTTATTTTTATTTGGGTTCGGGTACTATCAGGGGCAGTACAGTAATTTATCACTTACAGGTCTGTATTTTTCGGGACTGTATTTCCAAATTTGGACTGTACCATTGAGTCCAGCATGCTTGAAATAGTGAAAATACACTATTTATTTACTTAATTTGGACTCCGTTTGACATATTTAATGTCTAGGGGTAAAATTGTAATTTTACCTATTTAATAAAATAATTAAATATTTATTTTATTATTTAATTAATTTATTCAGGGCTTAAATGAAAGAGTTTTCCAAAATCTGGGCAACTGTGTAATTCCCCAAAACTGTTGGGGTCAAAAACCAATTTCCAAAAGTTCTGGTTCAATTTTTTAATTTCAAACAGTGGACCATTGGGTTTTCAATTCAAAACCCTAAACAGGTCCCTTTATCAACTAAATCAGCCGGTTCAGGTCCCCCAGAGAACCGGGATAACATATCCCTCATATCCCAAATTGGTCCTTATCCGTATACAGGTTTAGCCCAAAATCAGATTTTAATTTCTTAGCCCCGTATCCAAACAGGTGAAATCAGTTTTAATTTAAAACAATTAGCCTCAAAACGGTGCCGTCCAACTAAAGCCCGTTTGAGCGATGGATCGGGTCCCGACCCGAACCCGAAATTGACCCGAACCGTGTCCGGTACTGTTCATCGTCTTCCTCACGACGATGAACAGTAACCCTAGTTTCCAGTTTTCTTTTCCTTCATTTTCGTAGAGTTCCCAACACCGATTCTCTCTGCCATCCATCCCAAAACATTTCTGGGAATCAAGCCAACAATTTGGCATTCGTTTTGAGCTTTGAATTTAGCTCAAATGCTTGGTTCAGGTGGGAATAACCGAACCTGTAACTGGCTAGTAAACCCTCAATTCACCATCAAATCTTGCGTGGTTTAGCCCAAACTGATCCTCGTGACATGTAGATTTAATACTCATTCTAAAAATCCAGTTTAATCGAGTTTTAGGTGAGGTTGGGTTTTAAACCCGAACCTGCAACTTCGGTTTTGAGGGTTTTAACTCGAGCGTTGGGGTCGTGGTCTAGGGTTTTTAGAACCCTCTCGAGGTCTAGATTATGTCTTGACCAACCAAATTCGGTTTAGCTTGGGTCAAATCAGACCCAGTTATCCGAGGTACATTCATGGCCGTTTTGCTACAGGTTTGGGGTTTCAGTCCTATTCGCCCCTTTCAGTTAGTTCACGACAGTTCCAGGCCTCATAGTAGTGCATATATACAATTTATATGGCTTAAAAATATCAGGAACAGATCCAAAAATTTAAACAGGAAATTTTTAGAGCAGTTTTAATGTTTTACCTCTTGGGCGATCATCGATCCTCCATAGCCCAGTCCAAGCCCCTCGGTTGCGCCTTTGGCACCTCAGAGCCTCACAATCAGTCGTGGGTCTCCCTCAGTTCCTTCCTCCTTCCTCTTGTTGCATCTCTTTCCATGGATATACACACATGCACACCCATGCTTGATCTCACACATGCAAGTCCTCACAAGGATTTTCTCCCTCTCTCACCCCCAACAAATCTGTTCCCTTCTTTTCATAGCAGACATTTTGATTTTAGAGAATCCCCCCTTTCTCCTAGTATACCACTACATATACATACATGTATACACATTTGTAGGGTTCAGTTTGAGCAGAGAGTGATGATGGGGCTAACTCAGGCAATCATGAGGGGTTTGCATGAATTGCCATTGGTCAGTTTGGGAGGTGGCCCCACCAGAATTCTGATTTATATACCTTTCATTGTATATTTGTACACAAAGGCAGTAGTGGCCTAGTTGGTTATTTTTTGGATGAGGTTTCTTTTCACTCAAAGGTCAAGGGTTCAATTCCCTTGGCCTCCCATTTGGCCATTTTTCCCATATTTTCGGTTAAGGCCACGTTTGGTTGCACAGAAATTCAGTTTCAGTATTTCCTTCATAACTTTCATTCCGTAACTCCTTTTTTGACACGGTTTGTTCCGGGAGTTTCATATTTCAGTTATCTTCAGTGTCAGAGGTTCCGTGTCATTTATTAAACGTTCGGGATTTTTCGGGTTAGCTAATTCGGATTTCGTTAGTGTTAAAGCGGTGTTATTTCGCCGAATTAATCAGTAATTTGAGTTCAGGTAAAGTACCCTTCCCTCCAGACATTTTCTTTATTTAATCGGTCTATGGCGACTGTCGGGATTATGATTAATTCCCTAAATCATTCTGTAAGTCGGTATTTAATTAATAATTAACACTCATTATTAATTACGCAAAGTCGGGGTGTTACATTCGTCTCTAAAGATTGGCTGTACACTATTAGCGACGCACAACAAGCGTCACTAAAGGTCTAAAATTTGTAACGGACTTTATGTGTCGTAAAATGTCAACATTAGCGAAGCTCATTGTGCGTCGCTAATGGTTACCTTTAGCGACGCATAATGTACCCACGCATAGTATTAGTGACGCCCCTTCCGGATTATTAGCGATACCATGTGTACGTCGCTAAAGGTAACTATTAGCGACCCTTATAGCATTGTGCGTTGCTAATAGTATTGGCGACACGACCTTCTGCGACGCATGTTACGATGCGTATTCATGTGTCGTTAAAAGCCTTTAGCGACGTATATTACCACTATTAGTGACGCACTTACGCGTCGCTAATAGTCTCTTTTCCTATAGTGACAGTCATCTACGAGATGTAGATAAATATGAAATTCAAATGATGGAATTTTGGAAAATGGACTGCATATTTGGAATTAGAGCATCAAAATTAACTAGTGTAGCAAGTTTGGTGCGTTTCCAAGATAGTTTCAATTCGGACGCATATGCACGCGTAGTTGGCCAATTGGCCACGTGGCACCTTAGAAAACATGAAAAGCTTCTCCAAGAAGTTAAGTGAGATATTCTAAAATATGGACACATGTAAATTATATGGTGGTGGAAGGGTGTGACTATGTATGGTGAAGTGCATAGAAGAGGACAAAAATGATAATGATAGGATATGAGGGAGACCCCTACCTTTTCTCTCTCTTCCCTTTTTTCCCTCATTTTTTTGATTTCCCCCACCCTCACAGATAACTCTCTCTCTCTCTCTCTCTCTCTCTCTCTCTCTCTCTCTAGTTCTTTCATTATCGCTCCCATGGCCGAAACATATGTGAGGAGTGTGTGTTTGAGTGTGTTTGTGTGTGAGAGATATGTGAAAGTGTGAGGAATACATTATGTATGTGTGTGAAACACTATATGTGTGTATATCAGTGTGTATGTTGTGTGTGTTAAACACACTATGAAACCAAGAGCAATGGAGGAAGAAAAAAGAAGAAGAGAAAGAGAATAAATAAAGGAAAAGAAGAGAAGAGGAAGACTAGAGGGGCAGGACCTGCACATGGCAGCCATGTGAGCTTGGGTTACACTCTCTCTCTAGAAACCAGAGCTATGGATAGAGGTAGGGGTTTCTGAACCTCCCATTTAGTTCAAAATCTAAATTGCAGCATATATGTATGGATATATGTGTGTTTGCCATTGCTGGTATGTATATAACAGTGTGTGTATATATATGAAGTGGGTCTTGAGATCCTTGAAGCATTCAATTTTTTTGGCACATTAAAGGAATTCTTAAAGTCTCTGTGAGAAAATTGAAGTGCTCTAAGGGTGGAATGAGTGTTTAATAGTGATTTGTTCACCTTGGGAAGGCCATGGCCGAACCTTGAAGGTTTTGGAGTTTTGGGGTTTTGATGATTTTGAACCATGAAACCTAACCTAAACACCATTAGGGAACTTGTAGTGATGATTAAGAGAGAATAGCATCAAGAACAGTGGTTAAACGATAGGAAGTCGCGAGTTTCAGAGCTCACCGAAAAAATTGGTTTCATTAGAAACTCTTCACATTGCACCTCTTAACTCCTTAAAATGCCTCTGATGGTTGGTATGAACACTTAAAAGAGGCTCAAAATAAAAAATAGGAAAAATTAGCGACAAAACAACAAGAAATGTTTTACAAAATTAGCTTTTGGGCGAACTCGCTGGAGAAGGTGACCAAAAAGTTCGTCAGCAACCGTCAATGCCGACGTTGACCGGTCAATGGGTCAATGGTTGACCGTTGACCAATCAATGGTTCAACCGAGTTGGGTCATAGGTTATGGACTGGGTCGGGTCGGATTGTATCACGGGTCTGGTCTAGTGAGTTTGGGTCTAAGGGTCCGTTTGGCTGCAGAAAAATTGGGACTTTGATTTTGAATTAAAATTGGAATAGGGATAACCCTACTCTAAAAATTAGGAATAAAATTCATTTTGGCATGTTTGGTTACAGGTTTAAGAAATTGAAATTTTATAAATTACAAAGGGGAAGACTCATTTGAGATAATTACGAATCAGTGGACAAATCTTCAAAAAATTACAAATAAGTCACTTTATTTATAAAATTGAATATGAAGCCAATTAAAATGGAAAAAGGGTCATTCTTAAGGTTTTTGGGCATTCCGAACTCAATGAAAAAGTTGGTTTGGACATTCGGGGACCCGGATGGTCCCACATGAATATGAAAAATTATAAAAATACCCCTAATTAATGATAAATTAAGAAATATGAAAGGTAATTAAAATCCAAAAATGGTTATCCCAAGGTTTTTGGATGCCTAGAATTCAAATACATGATCAAATTAAACAAATTGGGACCTAGTAATGGTCTCGCATAAAGTGAAAAAATGACGATTATATCCTTAGACTTATATTAAACAATTAAAAATCGAATTAAGATTCAGAAGAGGCATTTCCAATATTTTTGGACGACCGAAACTCAAATATGATATTAGAATAATGAAATAGGGACTCAGGGTAGTCCCACATGAATATATGAAATTACTAAAATGCTTCTAGGCATGAAATAGATATCTAGAATAATTAATATAATGGTAAATATGACATCTTTAGGATTGTTGGACCTTTTGGATCTGATTCCATGGTCGGTTTGAGAGACGGCATCTCGGTAGATGCATAACTTGTCTTGTAAATTATGAAAATTGCCTTATGGGTTTAAAAGACATTCAAATGACTTAGAAATAATACGATAGGGCTTTCTTAGGATTTTTGATACCCGGGAACATATCTTTTATATTCGTTTGGGCAAATGGGCAATTGATGCATAGGCTAACAAGTAATTAGCCGTAGAGAACATTAAGACTTGACACGATACCTTAGTGCTATGGGCCAGGGTGGTCTAGAGGATGGAACAATAGGTGCGTAAGGCAATTGACAAACATGATGAAAGACACATATAGTGTCTCCTTGTAATGGGTGATGATTGGGACTAGGGCAATGTCTTGACTCATTAATGTGTGTACTTATTATATGATCTACATGAGATGCTTGTTATCACTATTGATTACCTTGTGACTAATTTATCGAGATGATGTGATTGTTACATTGAATGTCATAATGTTGGATATTGCATGTGTCACGACTCAGAAACCCACCCTGTGCGGATTCCCGAGTCGCGACCGCCACCCCTCGACCCGGAGGCCTTAGAGCAAGGCTCACATAAGCAACAGTATCGGATGGCGGTGTGGCCTTGGTTTGCGGAAGGGTGAAAAAAAAAATTTTTCTTTCTTTTTTTTTCTTATTTAAAACTTTCGCACATCTGTCCGGTACTGTCGCTCTTCATAGTGGTACACATGAATATAACATCAGAGCATAATAAAAGTTCTAAAGTTTTATACATATTACATATTCGGTTGCCGCTCGGGCTTAAGTACATATTACCCATAATCTATTACATCAAAATCTATCCAACTACATGTTCTAATACTTCCAAAAGTCTGTGATCATAACGGAGCTACTAATCGTCATCCCAAAATGGAGCAAGGCTCCCATTCATCGTCGGTACCTGAAAAATGTTAGGGAATAGGGTGAGCTTCAAGAAGCCCAATGAGTAATTCTTGCATTTGTCATGGAGTTTTCAATTGGCAGTGGTTTAGCACATGAGAGTTTATAAAATACTCACTACCAATTGCTCGTACGTTTAGAACACAAAATATATGCATTCTTAAAACAGATAGCTTTATACATTTAAAGTATTCAAGCTAAACATACATTTCTTCAAGTAGAGTATATGCACTTCAAAAACATATAAACATGCATAATAAAAATGGGGGTAAAAACCTGCTTCCATTTTCAAAATCATTTGTCATCTTTTCTCTTTAATTAGGTGGAATCTGTTTCAAAACAAACTCCCATTTTACTTCTACAATGGAGATATCTCATTACCTAGGGGATTAGATCTTGCTACCGGGAATTGCTTCGTGTCATAGTTGAATCCCAAAGGATTTCAACGTCGTATGTGGTGCTTAAGCACCATTTATTTTATAAAACATTTATCACATGGCTTCTTCAATAAATAATTTTCATGAGTATTTAAAACATGTAATATATATAACTTCTGCAATAGGACTTCGAATACTTGGAATAATCAAATTCAGAATATTTAAGGAAATTGGCATTTTACTCAGACATGCTAAGTATTTCTAAGAAATGAACTGTATAAAAACATTTACGAAGCATGTCATAACAGAATATTTTAAAAGCAGGAATCATATAAAGACTGAATTTGATATTCAAATGCTTCACATAACTTGAACTTAAAACATTATTCAAATCCGTGGAGTTAAATCTCCACTTCAAATGCAGGGTTACTCACCTTATATGTTAGGTTGGCTCTCAAAAGGTGCTTTCCCTTTCCCCGTCTCTCTTCTTAACCTAAAATAATTTATGAAATTTTCATAAATTTCCATATGCAATTAAATCAACTCATGCTCTTAATCTATTCTTAGACTATGTAAGTCTAATTCCAAAAATCAGTCTGACTGATTACTGTATTACATATTTAGTTAGATAGTACCTCTGAAGCCATTCATTTAAGGTTTTTGTGTTTTCTCATTCTTCTTCCTCTTTCAGTTTTGCCTCAGCAAGTCTCCTTGCTACTGCTTCCTACGCGAATCGGCTCATTGGGACTATTGGGGTTTTATATATGAATGGTCTTACTGAAACGATTTCGGTTGTCTTGGCAATCACTTTTTGTTGCCACGGCAAGTCTTCCATGAACTCCTGCTGTTTTTCATCTATTGCCCTCTGAGCCTTGGTCATAATTGTAAATTCCTTCTGTTTCTTATCTATTATAATTATCATATTTGCATAGCACTCTCTCTCTCTATTCCACTATTCTGCTTCTGTTTCTAGTTTCTCTTTTCGCCTTCCTCTTCTCCTTGTACACCTCCAAGTAGTGGCACATACATGCATGCACACAAGCATACACACACACTCCCATAAGGTGTTTCTCTCTCACTCTCTCTCTCTCTAAAGTTCAAAGCTGCAGTTTCACTTTCTGGTTTCTCACCTCAAATGCCCACACGACACTGATATATCATATATATATTTTATCTACTTGGATTTAATATGATTATTTGGTTGCATGCAAAATGGTTGGTGGAGAGGTGACTGACATAAGTTGAAAGGAGATGATGTGGGCTAATGATGTGGGGATTGCATGCATGGCCATTGGCCAATTTGGGAGGTAGGCTTGGCTAAATTGGGTTTAAATACAAATTGGTTGCATATATAGGCACAAAGATGCTAATAGCCCACTTGGTAATTTTCTAGGTAATAAGAATCTTGCCCCACTTGGTCAAGGGTTCAAATCCCCTTGGCCTCACTTTTAGACATTTTTTCACATTTTGGGCTTAGGCCTTATTTGGTTGGCGCAGAATTCTATTTTGGCTATTTCCGTTATATTTTCTTTTCTAGTGCTCTTTTTACGAAACGATTTTTTCTAAGGGTTTCATATTTTGGTTAGCCTCGTTATCAAAGGCCTCGTATCAGTTATTATTTATTTTTGGCCATCATAGTTCGCTAATTCGAGTTTTCACAGTGTTAAAATAACATCATTTCACCTAATTAATTGGTAATTAGGTTCGGACATTACGCCCTCATTTCTGATGTGCTTAATTATTTTATTGGTCTATCATGACCATCATGAGGTTCCCAATTAACTTCTTAATTATTCTTTATGTCGGTTCTAATTAATAATTAGCAAACTAATTATTAATTAATTAAGGTCGGGGTGTTACAGCATGATATTACTAGATAAATGTGATCACCATATGGATGCTTATTACTATTCTACCCTTGTCGTGGATATGTATGATTATTGTTGTTTCTGTAATTATTATGAATCTAAGATCCTCTCTCATAGTTATTATTGTGGACTTGATGAGTTGTTACTTGTACTGTTGACCATACCTAAATGGTGTGAGATTTGAGAGGATATTGGTATTGACGAGCACCGTCTGTGGTGTGGATTAAGATATTGGGATTGTGAAAAAGAAAAACTTATGAGAAAAGGAATTGGGATGGGAATTAGTCACAGTCTTTTATGTGCTCTTGAGTGTGGTAAGATTACAATTTACTCGGAGTTCCATTTATAATAGGGATGGTGTCTCCCATCAGCTTGCAAGCCGTAAACCCGCACGAGTGGTCATTTGTTTCCATTTGGTTAGTAACCCATAAATCACATAGGCTTACCAGGAGCCAAATTAGGTGGATATTCATGGGATTGAGATTATTGAGACAATGAAATGAGTTGATTATGACTTTATCTCTTTTGTTATAAATTGATAAATTTAAGATTATTTCCCTTGACGCTCATGTGAAATTTCCTCATGTTTATTGATGGATTATATACTGTTAGTTTATAATCATGTGGCAATTGTGGATGGTTGCATAGCGGTGAATATATACATTGTTCTTGTGACTCTGAACAGGATATAGAGGTACATCATAGTGTTGGTAAGCTTATACTTACACATTGTGATTGGTTATGTGCATATATGCATTGTTCTTGTGGCATTAAAACAGAAAATGGAGGTGTTTCATGAAATTGTATAATTGTACTTATGTCATACGTCTGACCTTCCATATGCTGACTACTTGGGCATTATTGTTAAACCACATATAGTGGTGCCATACCATCTTGATACTTGTACTTATGCATATTTTTAGGATATATTGATATTGTGTGCTTGTGATGCATATGAGACATTAGGGTATGTACTCTTCAGACTTGCATTAGTTTTTGCACGCTACTTGCTTGTGTGTTTTGGGAAACCCTACTGAGCATTATGGCTTACCCCTGCTGTTCATAGGAATGGCAGGTATTGACTTGATGGACAACTAACGGGAAGCATTGAGAGATAGACTGAAGTCATGGTAACATTTAGTTTACATGTATGTACTTACCCATTTATTGTATTCATGTATTTATTAAAGGTGCTTATACCCATCTCAGATATTCATGTATATGGGATGTTTATTTATTGGACTATAGAGTCTACTCTGAATACCACCATATTGTTCATTGTTACTGGATGATTGGTATAAACCATTTGATTGTAATCGATTTCATTTAATCCCATTACAGGACTTGAACAAGTCTAAATCATGGAACCGAACTGAAACCAATTAAAGAAAACCAATTCAATTAAAAAAAAATGGCACGTATTTTATGTACCTAACTAGGATGGAAAGTCCTATTACCCACCTTATCAAGGTCCAATGACCCCTTAGTCCAACCATGTGAGTTAGGGGCGTGACATAATTTTTCTCATTGGGAAAGGGTAAACAAATGTGCTTAGAAAGCGTACAAATAGGGCAAAGTAAATTTAAACAATAAGAAATATCACTAAATTGCTTAGATAAATAGAAAAAGTGTGATTGGGAAAGATGCCCCAAATGCTAATGCCATAAATAAAAAATAATAAGATTTCACTATCTTAGTAACGATTTTTTTTTAAAATCTCAAATATAATATGAATCTTATTTAATAGATCTTGATTTTTGAGTGCAAATTTATAAATTTTATCACAAAATAATTTATGTATTGTAAGTTATTGAATTTTAGAATTTGAAAAAACTTTTAAAAACATGTGCTTAATTTACGTGCAAGTTTGTTATACACATGAGGAAACTATACGCAAAGGGTATTTTAATCAAAAAATGAGTGAAAGACTTTTGGGATTAAAATGATTAAGAACCTTGGACTAAATCCCCCTTAATTTAATTAGTTAATATATATATATATATATATACACACACACACATACATACGCACACACATGTCACGACCCGAAACCCACCCTATACGGATTAAGGGACGCAACGTGAAGTTTCTTCCTCAAATCAATTCCATTCATACATCACACCAAGTTCTAATATTGCAGTAGAAGTAATTACACATGTTATACTGATCCTTACAGTACCTAGATTGCCTAGAAATTATTTTTTTTTTTAAACATACATTACAATCACTGTGGGTCCCATACCCTACATCTTCATCTAAACTTCATCTTACTCTAAATGTGAGTCACATACCTCACACCCATTTCTAAACTTCATATTACTTTACCCGTAATTCCCATACCTCACGCACTTCTGAACTTCATATCACTTTACCCGTAAGTCCCATACCTCACGCACTTCTGAACTTGTACTTCACTATAGTTATGGGTTCCATACCCCATCTTTATATCACTTGTACATATCATGGATAAATTCATGTGAGCTTCACTAAGCTTATGAGTAATTCTGGTACCTTGTCATAGGTTTTCAACTGATAGTGGTCTAAGCATAAGAAAGTTTATAAAAATAACCATTACTAATTGTTCGTACACTTCAAATACAGAATACAGGAATCTTAAAATTGATAGCATGAAGCATTCAAGGCATTCAGGCTAGGCATTTAGTTCATCAAAAACAAAATACAAGAATCTTTAAAACATAAAACACGAAGCATTCAAGACATTCGAGAAAATATTTATTTCCCGATACAAAATACAAGGATTTAGTTGTTGTTATAATTGAAAACATAAATCCTTTGATCATGAAATCTGATCATGTAAATCACGTTTAGAGTAATGGGGGATAAACCTTCTACCATTTCTGAACGTAACATTTTTTTATTTTTATTTTAGTAGAATCTATTTCGAACTGGACTCCCAGCTTAACAGATCAGTAGAGATATCTTATGCCTAGGGGATAAATCTTCTACCGGGTGTTTCATAATTATGAGTGCTTATGTGCTCCTTATCTTGCATTACTAGTTCACAAACAAGAGGTATTTAAAACCTAGTTGTCAAATATATGCTTTTCAAGAACATTTTAAACATAACTTTCAAGAGTATTTAAATATAACTTTCAAGAGTACTTAAACATGGCTGGAATGAAAATATTCACTTTCGAGATGAATTTAACACAACTTTGCAGTTGAAACAAACATGCTGATGTAAGATCATTATAAACAGTTGGCATTTAAAACAAACACATTTGCAGTTCATGATAGTATTTGAAAATGAAATAAGTAGCATATTTGAAACACGAGTCATTAAAATACAGGAATTGAATTTAAAACACTTCGGAGTCACGGAGTTAAAACTTCCACTTCAAAGTCCAGGATTACTCACCTGTGGTCCAGATTCCACGGTCTTTCTTTCACTTTTCTTACTTTATTTGTCTTGGCACTTGTCTTATCCTTATCCCCTTGCCAGGTAATCCTAGTTTACAAATTAAATTGAACTCAATACCTAAATAAACATATGATTTTATTTAATCACTATCTCTTCAATGTTATTGGCCTTGACTGGTTTCATTTTCAGAATCGGTGGCCCTCTAAACCCTAAGGTAGCTCCCATACTCTCCATCGGGTCTCATTTGAAGCTTATTCTCCCTTTAAGGGTATTTTAGTAATTTTTTCTTTTACGTCTCATTTCATTCGGCTCATCGTTTGCCTATGCAGACATTTTTTTTTAGTCCAGGCGGTCTTTAAAACATGAATATATGCCTTTTAATTTCATTTATACTCTTTAGGTAGCTTTATTCAGTCGTAAGAACGTATTCTTCAATTTTTTGGTTTGTTATTGGGTCTTGTTTTTGTTAAAAGGATGTCACCGTTAGGTCCGGTGTGTCACAGATAATCAGTTTAAGCTTTTTCGGATCTCACTTTGCATCTTTATAGCTTATATTAAGCCTAGGGGTATTTTCATAATTTTATGCTTTCACGTATCATATTTTTCGGTGCATCGTTCACCATAATGGACTTTTCCATTGAGTCTGGAATGTCAAAGAAAATTAGAATATGATATCTCTAACATTTAACTGACTTTTGTGTCATTAATGGTATTTTGGTAATTATTACATTTTACGTGTCTTAGTTTTTAGTACCAAATTTAAAATGTGGACCTCATCGTTAGGTCTAGAATGTTGAAGAAAGTCAAATTTAACTCTCTCAGACTTCTATTTGGCTTCAGGCATCATTAAGGCTAAAATGATAATTATTACATTTTACGTGTCTTAATTTTTGGGATTCTCTCTCATAAAACGGACCTCACCATTGGGTCTAGAATGTCAAAAAAAGTCATAATACCCTACTCTTTTATTTTATTTGGGCAATAGAACATTTTATCATAATTAAATTAATTTAATTTAATTATTTTTATTTAATAATATATTTATATATTATTTATTTTATTACACAAGTGCCACGGTGGCATAGTGGCACACGCGTAACTCTTTAAGTCTTTCACATGCACAAGGGTTGAGGGTTCGAACCTAAGGAGCTGCAGCTGCCCCCTTTTTTTCTAATTTTTGGCTTGCCAAACAGCAAACAAGGTGGGACAATAGGGATAGGATATTCCAAGTTCGAACAGGTTTATTAAATCAAGGCTTGTCTTTGTTTCCAAACGAACCAAATTACTTAATTCTTTTAAATCAAAGGCTCAAATCATTGTAGTTTCATTTACTCATCACTGCGCCTAGGCGGGTTCCGACCCGAACCCGAAACTGACCCAACCTGTCACTGTTCATCTTTCCCATCGTCCCCATCTGTCCTAATTTCTAAGATTTTTCAATCTCTCTTTCCTGGGGTTTCGGCTAGCCTTTTACTCTGTTTTCAAGCCTAATCAACTTCAAATGACCCAACTTAGGTTTTCTTGTTGATTTAGGAGGTCGAAGTGAGTTAAATAGCTATGTTAGACTTCGATACTCGTGACTGTAACAAGCTCAATTTGAGCTTGTTTTTCACCAAATTTAATGCCTTCTGGTTTGTTGTGATCCTCTTAAGATGGGGACTTAATTCTCGTTCTAAAAATCAAGGTTAATACTTTATTTTAGAGGTTGGGTTTTTGGACCATGACCGACAACTCGGTCCTCGTCTCTTGTTCTTGGTCCGTTTTCAAATATGGTTAGTGTTTTGAAATTCTTGAGTTATCTAGTTTCTTACCCAAGTGACAGGAACCCATTTCTTCCCAGTTATTTCAGACCCACCTTTGGAGTTGCCATCAATGGCGGGTTTTTTATGGGTCTTTGTATTATAAGCACTCTTAGGTCTCATTCTCACTCCCAAAATTCCAATACAACACCAACAAAACCATGCATACATCTACACTTCGTTAAATAATGTGCAACAGCAATATTTTCCTAGAGAGAGAAAATTTAAGTTTTGGTATTTTTACCTTCAACAGGGGTACTTCACTCTCCTTGGGTTCAAGTCTGAGTTTTCTCAAGCCTTTTAAGCTTCCTTAGGTTGCATGCAAGCATTTTCTCTCCTTCTTCCTTCTTCCTTCTTTTTCTTCTTCTTCTTCTTCTTCCTTCTTCATTCTCCCCCTCTCTCTCTCTAACTGCGCACACACACAAGGTTTGATGCACCCTTACGCAAGGTCTGAATGCCTCTTTTAATTGGTTAGGGTAAAGGTGTAAAGGGGTGTTGCCACGTGTCTTCTTTTTTTGAATTTTCTACACATTTTATAAGTTATGTGTGTGTATATATATATATATCATGTGTCTGATATAGCACAAAAGTGTTGATAGTCTAGGGGTTATACTTTTTGGTATAAGTTCTTTTTTAGTTTCTTAGTCTTGGGTTCAAGACCTTGTAGGAGCATTTTGCTCTCATTCCTCTTTTCTTTTATTTTAAATCACCTTGCATTATGTCTTCTTTAATAAATTTTCATTTATTAACTTTTCGTCACTAGCTAACATTATTTGTCACTAGTACAAGTCTCTTAACTTTTGCCTTCTTATCGTAACTTGTGTCATTTTTGACAATTTGTGAAAGTATTGGTCCCGTTTGGATATATATCCAAATTTAATTTTTGGAATTCAAAAAACTGAAATGGCGTTTGGATATCCAAACGAATCTCTGAAAATTTTCCTGAAACGTATCACACTCCAGTGTTTGCGGTATTCAAAAATGCATCTTACAATCTCACAGAGATCTTCTATCACCCTATCGTTACTCTCTCTCTCTCTCTCTCTCTCTCTCTCTTTAATCCATCTCATTTTCTCTCTCACCCACCGACACTCTCATCTGAGGAAGCCCTACATCTTTCTCTCTCTCTCTCTCTCTCTCTCTCTCTCTCTCTCTCAATGTCCGAATCTCTATCTGAAACACAAGAGATCTCCCCCAAAATCTTCACTTGATAGCGTTTACTCTCTCTCTGTCCGAAACACTACTGTTGTTTACGCAGCAGCCCCCATCTCATCCATCAATCTTGACCAACAATTTTTCTATTGGGGAGGGTTTCTTCTCTATTTAAGATCAAAATTTATAGAGAGCCCACATGTATTCATCGGAGCAGATGCTAACAAGAGGGAAAAAAAAGAAAGCAAGAACAAGCCTTAGCCGATACCGAGCATAGCTACACCAACGAGAACCAAGTCCCAGTACCACCATCACCGTTCAAAAAGGTATGAAAACCCCTGATCTAACATATTTATCCATCTCTCTGTCCCAGTACCACCATAACCTTTTTTTTTTTTTTTTGCTTCTTGTACATAAATTTTGTGAGTACATATTTTTTTTCACTGGACACATGGAAGTTGGTTGTTGGTAGGGAGAGAAAGTTGGGTTTGTTGGGTTTGTTGGTGGGGAGAGAAAATTGGAAGTTGCTGTTGAGGTTAGGATTAGAATTTTGTCGGGTTTTTTCAGGGAACGAACGGCTATAGATGGGTAGAGTTTTGGCTGCCAGCATCTTTCTCGCTTGTTTTGGGTTTTAGAGATTAAAGGGAAGAAAGAAATAGAGAGCTCTGCACCTGCAATCAAGGTGCTTGTTAAAATTACCGTTGTTAATCCTGGCAATCCATCTGGTATAATAGAGTTCATAGAGTTAGGAATCCTATGGCTATTAGAAAATTTTTCTAGTGTTTGTGCCACAAACATTTCATGGTTTCCACTTTTGAAAGACTAAATTATATCTATTTTGAGATTTGAGCCAACATATCTGATTTTTTGAATTGTCCCGAGTTTGTGCAATTATCCAGTGGCTTAGGGCTACCTGGTGACTCCTAAAATAGTTCAAGAAGCATGTTTTCAGTTACTTCTGCATTGTAGATTCAGAATATGAATGTGCAAAATACTAAAAATTATTTTTATCTTAACATATAAGTTCTTGAATTTCAACAGAAACCTGGGTTGGTTATTTTTCCATTGGCAGAGCATACTTGTATTTCATTTTCTTAGGATTAAAACATTTTTTATCTTAACATATTAGTTCTTGAATTTCAACAAAAACCTGGGTTGGTTATTTTTCCATAGGCAGAGCATACTTGTATTTCTTTTTCTTAGGATTAAAACATTCTTACTTCCTGTAGTTATTATCCATATTTTTCAATAGTTTTGGTTCCTCCTCTCTTTTTCTTTTATTGTAAACTTCTTGTTAATTTCTGGTTGGTTTACTTCATTATATTTATAGTCAAATAATAGATGTTTTGATCTAGAAGTGTATCAATGGTGCCATCCATAATATATTGTTGTAAGGGAAATATTGGAGAATTGATTATCATTTTTTAATAAATAGAAAAATTGAATTATTATTCCAGTTGAGTAACACATGGCTGCAATGTTATTGATATTCAGACACATGGCTGCAATTTTTTCTAAAAAAAAAAGGGGTGAAATTTTTTTATTTTATCCTTCTCACTTATATCTTTTCCATACAAGATTAGAGAATTAAAGGGTCATTTTCTTTTTCTTCCTTTCTTAGTTATCCAAATAGGAAGAGTTAGCATTACTTTTTTTTTCATCTTAATTAATGCTAGTATTTCCTTTCCTTTCCTTTTCTTTTCTTCCTAATAAACTAAGCACATTATAAGTGGTCAAACAATTTAACTCAGCTAGTGAATTTAGGTGAACCAACGGTCATGATCAAATTGGTCAATTGACGTATTCTAATTCTTTTTCCATTGTTAAATGAACCAATAAAAATGCAAGAAAAACTGCACAAAGAATATTTCATCAAGCTATCAATTTGATTTAAAGAGCCTCAACATCATGGTCAAACAGTGGAAATTTTTGGTGTACAGTGGATACAAACAATCCAAGTCAGGCATGGAACACGAGTTAATACCATTTGACTAATTTTTTTAAAGAATTTTTTTAAAGAAAAGTGCACTGGCTGAGATTGATAGGAAAATGTTTGTAATGTTTTGATATTTTTTTTCCGGTTATGACTTATATGGTGATTTATTGGTTTCATTGAGTTGCATGATTTTACAGATATATCGAGTGTAGCCTTATTTGGTTGGTTCCAATCATGCTACTTTACAAAAGTGAGTTCTTTTATAAACATTATTTTAGTTCTTCTATATTTTATATCTCTATTTTTTTTTGTAAACCACAATTGTGTTATATGTCTAAACAAATAGATGAATTTGAGGATTCTGTGAACTGGCCTCTAAGGGTGGATGAAGCATTTATCAGAATGATGGTCGATGAGGTTCAGAAGAACCCTTTATAGAGCAGTACTTTTCATAACCGTGTGTGGCAGAAGCTAGATGAACAACTTTTTAATTTGTTTGGCAAGCGGTACACGGTTAAAAAATTGAAAACAAAGTACAGTCGGCTTAAAATGAAATATCAGGAGTTCAAAACACTGTTGGGGCCAAATGTTTCTGGATTCGGTTGGGATCCTGAAACAAACACTGTCACTGCCACTGAAGACGTATGGCAGAGACATCTTCAGGTATCTACTGCAACCTAATTTTCATACTTGTAAAAGCAATTTTTTATGGGTCAAAAGTTTGTAGATATGTTGGTTAACATGTTGCCATTTCACATCTATAGGCTTATCCTAAAGCACGTCAATTTCGACGCAAAGGGTGTGAACATTATCATTTACTATGTATAATTTTCAACAATACCAACGCAAGTGGGTCTTTAGCCAGGTCATCATCCCAGTTGCCACCAAATTCAGATGAAGAAAGGGATTTAGAGGAGGATTTTATGGGGGTTATGGCTAACGACATTTCAAATACTGGTATGCAATATGACTCTCCGGTGGATGGAAAACGTGTTTCCAGCAGTGGTAAACGTGCTTCTAGTGGGCAATCAAGTGGTAGAGCTATTAAATGTAATAAGGTGTCAAGTATGGACATCGCATTGAAAGCATTTACAGATTTTGCTAATGCCCGCAAGAAGCAAATAGAAGGCTATACCACTGTTGTTGAAGCTTCCTCCAACTTAAAAGATCGATACTCAATTCAAGCTTGTATGAATGCATTGAATAGTTTAAAAGATGTGGAGTATGATCAGTATATGAAGGCAACAAAGTCTTTCTCCGATGGCGACTGAAGGATCATGTTCACAGAAATGCGAGCATCCATGAAGCTGAAATGGGTGCAAAGGTTGTAGGGAGAGTGATGGAGACAATAACTTATTTTATTATTTGTATAAGTTTGTACTGTTTATTTTTTCAAACCCTATAGTTTATGCACAGGTATTCGTGTGGCTTTAAGTTAATTTGCATTGAATAGTTTAAATCATGTCTGTTATCATATTATTTGTGCCTTTTATCTTACCTTTTTATTATGTTACCAACTTCATTTTGATTCTCTACAAGATTGTTAATTGGAAAATACAACAAATTTTCAAATATTTTCCCAAAACTTATCTTAGGCGTTGTAAGTATATATATAATTTTTTAATGACAGTTATTTTTTCTGCTCATTTTTGTTCTTCCATTTTCTGCGCCTCAAACTTTGCTTTAGTAATTCTTGTCACGCCCCGAATTCCAATGAACCCGTGGCGCGACTGACGAGACGAAAGGAAAATAAAACAATAAAGAAATAAAGGACAATCTAATGGATTTAACCCAAACTTACATTCATTTCCTTCAATGTACATCCATGTAAAGCACAGTCAATAAAAAAAAATATTCAACATGTCATTCGGGCTTAAGCCCTACATCACAAAATATGCCCTCATGGGCCAAATATCCTCCTAAGCTCATATCTCCTTCACTCTGTAAGACTTCCTCAAGTCTCAAGTGCCGGGAACGTTATCTGAAATGTTTATCCCACGAATGGGTCAGCTCAACTGCTGGTACAATATAATGCTAATGCAAGAAACAAAATTAAGGGCGTGGCATGTGCCAGTGTACAGTTATATCTACATGACATTCAACATCATGCATGCAATGTACTAGCAATAATCTACATGTCATCCAACACATTAACATAATCTAAGACGTGGCATGTGCAAGTGTACAGTTATATCTCCATGCACAATTATAACCTACATGCCATCCTATTCACCCATACAATGCATTAACAAGATTCAAAACAATTATAACCTACACGCCATCCAATTCATCCATACAATGCATTAACAAGATTCATCACACATTCGGGAATTCATTAATACAATGCAATAAAAATATGCATGACACACCCATACAACTCTATGCCATGTCAACTCTATGTCACACCCATGTCAACTCATGTAATGTGATGTCCCTTCACGGAATCGCTCCCTATTGGTTCGGCTACCAAATGCAATATCATGTCCCTTCGCGGATCGCTCCCGCTGGTTCGGGTACCAAATGCAATATCATGTCCCTTCGCGGATCGCGCCCACTGGTTCGGGTACCAAATGCAATATCATGGCTCCCGCTGGTTCGGGTACCAAATGCAATATCATGTCCATGTCTCGTCTTCGGAACACATTTGGATGGAAACTGAGTACCATGTCTAGCACCATGTGCTCAACCCATACTATGCTTTCAATGCATCACACTATGCCAATATGTCTTGATTTCCATCATGCAATAATACAATCTCAGATAAACAATTTTACCAACACATAGAGCATGCTTTTAAACAATGTATTCCACTTAAAGCAATCACAACATCTGAATAACAAAACATCCTCCACATGAATGTATGCAATACATGATCAACGAAAATACATACTCAAGCCATGTGTTCACAATCTTAACGACTCCCCAAAAATATAGATCACATACAACCCAACACATAGAACAAATCATATCCCCATAGAGTAGCAAGAAACGCATAAGTAACGTAAACAATCAACTCAAGATTTCATGGTTTTAAAGCAACATTCCTTATGTGATTTTCTGACATTAAACAATTAAACATATGATCCATTCAATCAATATGCAAATCATTCCTAAACTTAATTCTATTTCTTACTTAGCACAATATATCGTACCTGATGGGTCAGTTTCAACTCAGGGAGACGTACTTGTAGTGTAGCGGAACTATAGTGAAAATATAGAAGGTCAGATCACCTTCTCCTTGCCTTTCCGTGTTCCTAAAATCATGAAACACAACTTAGTTCAATTGCTACTTGAATTATGCTATTCAACAAATTTTATGTCTTTATTTTATGAGTTTCTATCTTGCCAAATTAAACTCTACTGTTGAGTCCAGAACATCGAAGAAAATAGGTTTAGGTTTTCGTAGAATTCAATTCGGACATCTTAGCCAAAAAGGGTAAAACAGACATTTTGTACTTTTTACGGGCCCTTACATCCCGAGACCTTTTCTCACAAATCGGACTCTACGGTTGAGTCTGGAATGCTCGAAATAATAAAGTTTCACTATCTGTTTACTTAATTCGGAGTTCGTTTGACAGTATTTCAATTCAGCGGCATTTTGGTAATTTTCAATGTTACTACGGTCTTTTATTTTTTAGGAACCCGTCTCATAAAACGGACCTCACCATTGGCCTCAGGAGGCCCAAGATAGTCAAAAAACATATATGACTTGTCTTATTTGGACTTCAGGCCATTTTGGGGCATTTAATTTTAATTAAACAAATTTAATTCACTAAATTAGGTTAGGTTACAGTATACATATACATATTGTTGCGTTATATGAACAGGTGAGAAACGGGTGGCACGTTGGCAGCGTGCCACCTCCTCAACCTTCACGTCCTGGCTTCGATTCCCCTGGTCCGCACTTCCCCCCCTTTTTATTTTTCTTTCTTTTTTTTCTTTTTGTTTCCTTTCAATTGTTGGCCCAAAATGGTTTTAAACAAAACAGCCCCAATGGCCTTTTAACAGAACAGGCCCCAAGCCCAATCAACAGGCCCAATTTTCCTTTTAAATTAAAACCAACTAGCCCAGTGGGTTTCAAATAAAGTAGGTCCAAAACCGGCCCAACCGGAAGCCCTTTTTAAAATGAACCAGGCCCAACCACCCCAGGTCCAACTCTCAGCCGTTTTCCCCCACGACAATCCGGTCTTCTTCCCCGGCCAAAATTTCGGCCGGTCGCCGGAACCGGGACCAACTCTCACGTTTTTCTCACAATTTTAACGTCCGTCTTTGCATGGTTTTTCACGTAGATCACATTTGTAAAGTTTGTTTTTAGTTTAACTAGTTCAATCCCCATTAAGCAGCCATGAACCGTAGCTCCGGCTACCCCAAGCCCAAATTCCGGCGAGTTCAAACCTCCATTTTTCCATGGCTTCTCGACCACGGTTTCCCCCCATTTTGACTCTAATGTTTCCTACGCCCAAGGGGGACACTCCCCCACTAATCCACACCAAGTTTCATACACATGAAATACCAAACCCGTCCTATGGCCGTGACCTGTAACTCCCTATTTCTCCCACATTTCTCACCCATTTTGGTCGATTCTTTTTGCAAAATGTTCCATTTTTCATGTGCTACAAGACCCAAGAATTAAATCTAAATAATACGCTACAAAACAGATTTGATATGTATGAAATTCCTAGAGAGAGAAAGCAAATGGGTTTCGGATTCTTACCTCAACAGTGATGCCTTCTCTCCCCTTGGTTGGTTCCTAACTCCTCCCTGATGTGTCTAAAGTGGTTTAAGGTGGCATGCAACCTCTCATCCTTCTCCTCCCTTCTCTCTTCACTTCACAGCCTTCACTCTCTCTCTCTCTCTCTATATCCCTCTCTCTCTCTCTAATCTACGGTTGGGTCTGCACACTCATGCCCTGAAATCCTCTTACACACACAACCACCTACTGCCAGCCCACTACCCTGACCTCTTCTCTGTTCAAGCCACCTTTCCCTTCACCAACGTAACTTTGCATTAAATGCAAAGTTGACATTTGGTAATTTATATATATTTATATATTACACCTCTCATGCACGCACATCAGGCCACGTACAGCCACACATATACCTGTATTTAGCCACCTCTCTATATATATATATATATATATATATATATGTTCACATACACCCATGCATACACATAGCATGCATACATACTTACCCAATATAAAATTAAAAAAAAAATTTCATGCACCCATGTCCCATTGAATTAACTAACAATAATAATAATAATAATAATAATAATAAATACTAATAACAATAATAACCAACAAAATTATTTTTTAAAAAAAAAATTGAGGTTATTACAATTCTGGTATAGAATACGATACAAAATTTAGTATACAGCAGCAAACTCCACGTTGCTGAAATTTGACTCAAAGTTATAGGTAGTGTGTGTTAAAGATATTTGATATTGTGATGAGATTGGGTGTCACGACCCGAAATCCACCCTATGCGGATCTCGTGTCGCGGGGCCGACCCGAAGGCCGTCCCTACTTTTTCCATTCCTGTATCATAGTACTAATATGCAAAGTACTAAAACCTCAATACAATAACAGCGGAAGTCTTATCAGTAATAGTACATCAGCGGAAGTCTTTCCATACACAATGTTAGCGAAAGTCTTTACAATACATAATATGGTTCTACATAAACAAAATAAGAACCAAACATGACCAGCACCCGAGGGTGGTGAATACATGGGAGAACTAAAACATAAACTGATGCATTTCCCCAAATGTCCTTCTATGTCTTTAAACTCCTACCAGGGTCTCGCGGCATCAGTACCTGAAATGGGGGTGAGGAGGGTGGAATGAGCTACAAGAGCCCAGCAAGTAAATACAGATCTCCGACACTGGTATCGAGGATCATAAAAGAATATGAATCCAAGAATAAGAATATGATAGCCAATCATAAGAAATAAGATGCTATGATAGCCAATGGGAACAGTTGCCATAAGGGCCAATAAACAATAGAATACAATGTACAATTAGGAGTAAGGGACATAACATCAACATGAAACTCTTAACATGTGAACAGTGGCAAATGAACAGTGGGATCACAATGTGTAATCAGTAGGAATGGCATAACAATGTCCTGGAATTCTCGACGATAATACAATAACAAGAAAGTACTACCATTATAATTGATCACAATAAATCAATAAAGGAATATCTCACAATACTAGATAATCACAAGAACAATGTAATTCAACAATTATAGTTGAGCAATCGTATAAGAGATGCTTTTGTTCTGTGTCAGGGCTTGATATGCCCTCGGTCCTTGGGGGCCCGGTTTACCCCCTTCAGTGCATTCTAGTGTATGGCCATATGTCCGTTCACGGACTCGACCCGAAGGTCTTCAGTGAATTTAAAAGCATCGGATGGATATTGTGACTGAGCACAAATCCAGTATACATAAACATTTCATGATCATAAATGATTCCATAGGAGTATATAAAAATGGAATATCATCAATTCAATGGAAACATAACAATAGGCATTTCAAAACATGATAACAATGGTACAACAATAAATCAATGTCCACCAGATAGAACAATATCACATTGTGGAGACAATAACATCAGATACGCTCAGGAGTACAAGTTTGGCAGTAAAAGAATGAACTTGGCTTGATAACACCACATGGAAGAGAAAGGGTATCTACTTACCTCTAATGCGTTGCTAAATCAGTCTCCTGTAGATTTGCCTTTTCCCCATTGAGTTCCCTATATATCAGTAAATACGTTTCAGAATAATTTCTATTCACCAAACTCTATGCCTTGCTATGATCAGTATTTCTAATACTTATTTAGACTTTTATATGTCCGTTGTTCTCGGAACCTCTTTTCATAATTTGGACATTTCCAATAGATTCGGAAGGTTCAGAATAATAAAAATTCACTAGTTATTTAATTCAATTGAAGTCCATTTGGCTCACCTATGAAGCAGGGATATTTTGGTCATTTTTACATGTCTTTATCTTTTGGGGCCCCGTCTCGTGAAACGGACCTCACCATTGGACTTAGAGCATCCGAGATAATAAAAATTGACTATTCATTTGCCCTATTTGGACCTCGTTTGACCCACTTTTGAGTCAGGGGTATTTTTGTAAAATTAACATTTCTCTGTTGGGCCTTAGTGGAATTATCTATAACTTTTGGGGTCAAAATGTAATTATGCAGAGTTGCGGTCTGAACCTGTTGGTTCAGAACCAGAAACCCTAAACCGGTTCCATTCCACTGTGAACCAACCGGTTCAGTTAACTTCAGAGAACCGGATTGAGATATCCAATTCTCTCACCCTATCCACGGTTTGGACAACTCCAATCCAATTCCAATCCCTTATATCCATGACCAAACAAGCCCAATTGATTTTAAATTTACATTCAAAACGACACAGTGTTGGTACCTGTATTGCAGTCGGTCGGATCTCAACCCGACCCGACCCAGACCCGATCTCATCCTGACCCGAAGAAGCCCCCGTTAATCCGGTCGTCTTCTCCGGTGGGTTTTCCGGCCACGGTCGCCGGAATAGTGCAGTTCCTCACGGATCTTCATGGTTTTACGTCCAAACTTTACTGTTTTTCTTCCCAATGAATTCTAAGATTGTAAGAAATATTTTAGGACTGATTTTAACCTCCAACATCACCGGTTTCACACACCCATTCCCAGTTTCCGGCGTTGCACCGGTGAGGGAATAACTGGCCACAGAATGGCCATTTCTTGACCATTTAAGCTGATTCGAAGTGCGTTGGGTCCCTGGAGACGTTTTCTATCCATATTATGGTTCAAATCTTGATTTGATTTCACCTATTTTTAAATCACCATTTCCAGCCATCAACCCAGTTCTGGTTTTTCTTGTTTTTCTTTTCTATTTCGTGTCCTACCAATTCAGTAATCAAAGTCTATGATAACAGGGAATAAAACTAAAGAGGTGAAGATGAAATAGGTTACCTATTTTAGTTGTTGATTTCCTTCAACTGCTTCAATCGGTTCTCTCTCTCTCTAACTTCTTGCGATTCAGTTTTATCTCTCTTCCAATCTCTTTCTAACTCTCTCTTCCTTAACCCTTTCTTTCTTCCCTTAACCGACCCCCCCAAGTCGGTGGCCCTTGCCACCTGTAGCTGCGGTGGCAGCATATCCATGCACAAACAACACCTCACACATAGCTTTCTCTCTCTCTCTCCTCCTCACACGTTGCACCCTAGCCCTCTCTTGCTGATTTCCCACTCGGTGGCTTTGCCACCTCCTTATCATGCAAGGCCCACATGGCACACACTTTACATACCTATTATATATATATATATATATGCAACCGTATACACATATATACATATATAAATAATATTACATTGATACATTACGTATGTATAGATATTACATATACATCTCCATTTAATTTTGTGCATGCACGTATTACATACGAGATTCAAATGTTGGTTTATTCGGGTGTTTAAATATTCCGATTTAACTTTAAACTTTGTTCTTGTAATAAATTCTCTTATAGTCCGGGGTTTCATGTTTTGGCCCAACCCAACTCAGGTCGGTATCGCCTAGCTCGGGATACGTGTCATATCCCAAGTCAGGATATTACATTCTTACCCCCTTAAAAAGAAGTTTGTCCGCAAACTTAGCAGTTCTAACTCGGTGGTTTTTGTGGTTCCTTTAACATCACGATATAACTTAAATAGGCTGTTACATTAACTAGATAAAGATTTTCTACTGAGAATCAAGTTTTACCGTCACATTAGATCAAGTTTTATAGTCACATCAAATCAAGTTTTACTGTCACATCTGTAACTGTACTACCCTCTTTATAATTCCATGTATGCTTCAAAACCTTCTCATGAAACACAATTTCCTTCCTATGGTTCTTTTCGGCTTCTGTAATTTAAGATATCTTTTGATGAAGGAAATTTTAAAATTTCTAAACGTAGCTTGACAAAACTCTATCCATTCAGTCTACTAATATATCTAGGGTATATATATCATTTGAAATGACATTATGTGGAACTCATAGAGTTCGCATCGGCTTCTATGTATCATTTCCTCTACAATAAATCTGTTATTCTACTAATCGTTCCTTGACCTCAAGTCAGCTATGTAAGAGTATTTGTATCCCTAGTCTATATTTCACATGTCCTGTATCTAACACGTTTCAATGATAGTTCTCTTGACGGTCACGTAAGCAATGAGTCAATGGTCCAGGCGTTCAGTTTCTACATTCAATTAGTAACATATGGGAACACATTAAATGTGTAACATAACATAGCAGATAGACCAATCATAAGTAACCCTAAAAGTATCATTTTCCAATAATGTATTTTGATTAACTGTTACTCATCACCTGTATCACCTTTCAAGGTGTCATTCCCTTATCTAGATATCACCATTAATTTTGCTACCTTTCCAAGGCATTTTCCTGTCAGTTAGATATTACTATTAGATTCACTACTTTTCAAAGCGTCATGTTTCCAATTCTATATTACATTCTATCCCTCAATGAGCACTAATCGTTTCCCTCGTTTATTATGAAACATAATTTAATTCTCACAGATTTTCACTGTATAAAAAAAAAAATCAACAAGTTCCTAATCCGTAATTAGAATTTCAATTCTCAATAACTCTCGTAATATAGATTGACCGTCCAACCATAAACATCAAGTCTGTAGACTAGATATAGTAATTTATTTCATTATTGCTATGATTCCCTCCAATTTCTTTTAAGTATGACTACTATTTCCTACTCAAGTTTCTCTTATCTGTCTATATCATTTATCGAAACCTCCTTCAGTATTGTCAATGTCAAATTTCAAGAATTCTCATCACTTATCCTTAAGTACACTACTATCCTTAAGGGTCACTAGTCAATAATCATCAATTTTCATTTTAATATGTAGTCGTTTTCCAAGACTAGTTGGCTTTTAATATCTTAACTTGCTCTTGTCTTTGGACAGTCCCAATTCATTTAATGTGTTTCAATACACCAAGTTCTTTCTTGGATCAGTTAAACTATACACTTATGATCTGTACCTCCCAAATTCTATGTATATTGTTCATTTCTAATGATTCCCTAGTGTATAGTATTCAGTGATAATGACTCTTTCAAGAGTTGACATTTATTCAATCTTATCTATCCAGTAATCATTCCTATCTATAACAGTATGTAATTCATTTTAAAGATTATAAATCTTATATTTATTCTATCATTATTCCCTGAAATTTATTAATTATGAAATCACTTGGCTCATCAATGTCTTTTAATTTTACAAGTGAATAATATGTCAATCTAACACCCGTATATCTATGTTACATACTCTACTTATTTCATGCATAACATCTATCATCAATCATCATCCCTGAACAGTTAACATATAACCTCAGAGTTCTGTCTCTATGTTCAGCTAGCAGTAAATGTTGAAATTATAAATCAGTATGTAGAGTAATATTTAACAATATTGAGCATTTGCAAACAACTATAAATAATACCTGCGACTACTGGTACAGTAGCCTAATCATCTCCCAATTCGCTGTAAAAGATCAATGGTCAGAATTCACATACAAGTCTATTTATCATGTCAGGATTTACTCTATTTGACATTAGTAATACCGGTGCATCAATCTCATCTCCCATGAACCATTATTACAAAACTGTTTCAACACCAAATCTTTTGATATCACTGAGCTTAAGAATTTGACTTAATGCTCCAATCGTTTCCTAGCATCACTAGGTTTGGTAGGATAGATGTAGTGATATTGTAGCATTCTAATCCTCAAGTCCTCTGGGGTATACGTCGTTCTAACAGTATCATAAAGGATTCCTAGTATCCAGATTGGGTAAGGTAGCACTGTGTGTTTCTCAGTTACCCTAGTTACATGATAAGGCGGCCGTTCCTCACCGGTAACAGAGGTCCTGATAGCACATCAGTGACTGTCAATTTTCCACATTTTCTCTTTTACCGTTTATAATCACCGTTATTCACTTTCATAATTTATATTCACTCCTGATCTTCAGTCTCGATTTCTTCTACATCACAAGACCTAACTTCCAAGTATAGGTCACTTGTTGATAATACTCGTGATTTTGCTCCGTATCTCGTGTTCTATTCTCAATATTTCGAAACAATAATCCTCAAGGTAACCATAAAATAGTCCAGTAACTAGCCTAGAGTTCTCGTGTTTCTCTGTCTAACATTCTCCAATAATAACCTTCCAAATGTAATAGAATCAGTAAATCAATCATCCAAATGTTCAGTTACTAAGTTCAGTTCAGCAATTACATGGAAACACAATCAAGTGTGTAAAGATCTCTTAAGATCTAAACAGGTTAGAGATAACTGGAAGGGTACCTATGGCTATCTGGGTAGTAGTTTAATCTTTCCTTGACACCAACAAAACTGGTGAGATAGGTGTGGCATTGGCCATAGCCTTAGCTTTCCGAGGGCAATTCCTTGTTCACCCTGTGGGGTGATCCTTAACGGTGCCACTATTTCGATGCACATAGTTATCTGTTGGGGTGAGCTTGAGGCAAAGATTTAAGAATCTCTTCTATAAGGTGCTCAATTCTGTCTAATTGATCCTTCCCTATCCCAATATTCCTAGTATACACCATTGCTCTAAACCATAAGTGTTAGACAAGTATTTCCATAAAAGTCTACTCATCTATGGTCTAACTGAGTCAATATAATCTATTGAGATATTCCTTTTTGTTAACCTTGTCTATAAAATAACCATCAATGCTCAAAATAACAATCAATGTTCACATGAAATCTATATCATAGAGACTTCAATTCTATCTATTGATTCTAACTCTAAGTGATCTATGTGATTCATAATTGTCGATGTATTCCTTGGAATAACCATGTCTATAAAAATAACAAGTAAGGATAACCCGTAAGATGTCCAGTCAATCATTAAGAGAAAAATCAAGGATCGTATGAACTCTATGTAAGGAAGGTCAGTTACATCTATTCATTCTATTTCTAGTCCTATCTCCCATGACTCACAATCGAACCTATAGCTCTGATACCAAGCTGTCACGACCCGAAATCCACCCTATGCGGATCTCGTGTCGCGGGGCCGACCCGAAGGCCGTCCCTACTTTTTCCATTCCTGTATCATAGTACTAATATGCAAAGTACTAAAACCTCAATACAATAACAGCGAAAGTCTTATCAGTAATAGTACATCAGCGGAAGTCTTTCCATACACGATGTTAGCGAAAGTCTTTACAATACATAATATGGTTCTACATAAACAAAATAAGAACCAAACATGACCAGCACCCGAGGGTGGTGAATACATGGGAGAACTAAAACATAAACTGATGCATTTCCCCAAATGTCCTTCTATGTCTTTAAACTCCTACCAGGGTCTCGCGGCATCAGTACCTGAAATGGGGGTGAGGAGGGTGGAATGAGCTACAAGAGCCCAGCAAGTAAATACAGATCTCCGACACTGGTATCGAGGATCATAAAAGAATATGAATCCAAGAATAAGAATATGATAGCCAATCATAAGAAATAAGATGCTATGATAGCCAATGGGAACAGTTGCCATAAGGGCCAATAAACAATAGAATACAATGTACAATTAGGAGTAAGGGACATAACATCAACATGAAACTCTTAACATGTGAACAGTGGCAAATGAACAGTGGGATCACAATGTGTAATCAGTAGGAATGGCATAACAATGTCCTGGAATTCTCGACGATAATACAATAACAAGAAAGTACTGCCATTATAATTGATCACAATAAATCAATAAAGGAATATCTCACAATACTAGATAATCACAAGAACAATGTAATTCAACAATTATAGTTGAGCAATCGTATAAGAAATGCTTTTGTTCTGTGTCAGGGCTTGATATGCCCTCGGTCCTTGGGGGCCCGGTTTACCCCCTTCAGTGCATTCTAGTGTATGGCCATATGTCCGTTCACGGACTCGACCCGAAGGTCTTCAGTGAATTTAAAAGCATCGAATGGATATTGTGACTGAGCACAAATCCAGTATACATAAACATTTCATGATCATAAATGATTCCATAGGAGTATATAAAAATGGAATATCATCAATTCAATGGAAACATAACAATAGGCATTTCAAAACATGATAACAATGGTACAACAATAAATCAATGTCCACCGGATAGAACAATATCACATTGTGGAGACAATAACATCAGATACGCTCAGGAGTACAAGTTTGGCAGTAAAAGAATGAACTTGGCTTGATAACACCACATGGAAGAGAAAGGGTATCTACTTACCTCTAATGCGTTGCTAAATCAGTCTTCTGTAGATTTGCCTTTTCCCCGTTGAGTTCCCTATATATCAGTAAATACGTTTCAGAATAATTTCTATTCACCAAACTCTATGCCTTGCTATGATCAGTATTTCTAATACTTATTTAGACTTTTATATGTCCGTTGTTCTCGGAACCTCTTTTCATAATTTGGACATTTCCAATAGATTCGGAAGGTTCAGAATAATAAAAATTCACTAGTTATTTAATTCAATTGAAGTCCATTTGGCTCACCTATGAAGCAGGGGTATTTTGGTCATTTTTACATGTCTTTATCTTTTGGGGCCCCGTCTCGTGAAACGGACCTCACCATTGGACTTAGAGCATCCGAGATAATAAAAATTGACTATTCATTTGCCCTATTTGGACCTCGTTTGACCCACTTTTGAGTCAGGGGTATTTTTGTAAAATTAACATTTCTCTGTTGGGCCTTAGTGGAATTATCTATAACTTTTGGGGTCAAAATGTAATTATGCAGAGTTACGGTCTGAACCAGTTGGTTCAGAACCAGAAACCCTAAACCGGTTCCATTCCACTATGAACCAACCGGTTCAGTTAACTTCAGAGAACCGGATTGAGATATCCAATTCTCTCACCCTATCCACGGTTTGGACAACTCCAATCCAATTCCAATCTCTTATATCCATGACCAAACAAGCCCAATTGATTTTAAATTTACATTCAAAACGACACAGTGTTGGTACCTGTATTGCAGTCGGTCGGATCTCAACCCGACCCGACCCAGACCCGATCTCATCCTGACCCGAAGAAGCCCCCGTTAATCCGGTCGTCTTCTCCGGTGGGTTTTCCGGCCACGGTCGCCGGAATAGTGCAGTTCCTCACGGATCTTCATGGTTTTACGTCCAAACTTTACTGTTTTTCTTCCCAATGAATTCTAAGATTGTAAGAAATATTTTAGGACTGATTTTAACCTCCAACATCACCGGTTTCACACACCCATTCCCAGTTTCCGGCGTTGCACCGGTGAGGGAATAACTGGCCACAGAATGTCCATTTCTTGACCATTTAAGCTGATTCGAAGTGCGTTGGGTCCCTGGAGACGTTTCCTATCCATATTATGGTTCAAATCTTGATTTGATTTCACCTATTTTTAAATCACCATTTCCAGCCGTAAACCCAGTTCTGGTTTTTCTTGTTTTTCTTTTCTATTTCGTGTCCTACCAATTCAGTAATCAAAGTCTATGATAACAGGGAATAAAACTAAAGAGGTGAAGATGAAATATGTTACCTATTTTAGTTGCTGATTTCCTTCAACTGCTTCAATCGGTTCTCTCTCTCTAACTTCTTGCGATTCAGTTTTATCTCTCTTCCAATCTCTTTCTAACTCTCTCTTCCTTAACCCTTTCTTTCTTCCCTTAACTGACCCCCCCCAGTCGGTGGCCCTTGCCACCTGTAGCTGCGGTGGCAGCATATCCATGCACAAACAACACCTCACACATAGCTTTCTCTCTCTCTCTCTCCTCCTCACACGTTGCACCCTAGCCCTCTCTTGCTGATTTCCCACTCGGGGCTTTGCCACCTCCTCATCATGCAAGGCCCACATGGCACACACTTTACATACCTATTATATATATATATATATATATATGCAACCGTATACACATATATACATATATAAATAATATTACATTGATACATTACGTATGTATAGATATTACATATACATCTCCATTTAATTTTGTGCATGCACGTATTACATACAAGATTCAAATGTTGGTTTATTCGGGTGTTTAAATATTCCGATTTAACTTTAAACTTTGTTCTTGTAATAAATTCTCTTATAGTCCGGGGTTTCATGTTTTGGCCCAACCCAACTCAGGTCGGTATCGCCTAGCTCGGGATACGTGTCATATCCCAAGTCGGGATATTACATTGGGCATTGGTTTACTAATATAAAGTGAGAGTACAAAATTGACCCAAATGTCAAAAAGTTTTATTATAAAATGGCTATAAATTAATTTTTTTTCAAAAAAAAAAAAAAGGCATACATTTCCTCAACTAATTGCATACTCATGCGGGCGGATGCTTACAGGATCCAATAGCAATGCCAAACGAACTGCGGTGATTGCTTCGGTATCAGCAATTTTAGGGGTTATTATCCTAGGTTTAATCAGCTGCTTGTCATTTGGAAAAGGTCATCTCGACAAAGCGGAGGTAAGTATTTAAACAGAAAATTGCCATTTGCAAAAAAATTTGCAATGTCATCCAACTGTTTGACATAATGTTTAGTTGACATAATTAAAGATTCATAGAAACTACCACTCTGTCATGATCCACATTCAAGATTTCAACGTCTTTTGAGCCCCACAAACTTTGTAATTTATATATAGTTTGGTGACTTTGTTGTTGTTTTCTAAATAACATCTCATATAAGATAGATATCGCATTCATTGACCAGAGTTTAGCCGCAACTATCAAAAACAATTTTTTTTCCCAAGCAATATTCAAGTTCTTTAGATTTATGTTCTATGCTCCACAAATATTGTCACGACCAAAATCCGCCTCGAGCGGACCCCAAGTCGCGACCGCCGCCCCTCGGCCCGGGGGCCTCAGGATAAGGCTCGCATCTGCAGCAGTATCGAATAGATGTGCTTCATGTGGTTGCGAAAGCATGAAAAACTTTTTCTTTTCTTTTCTCATTTTGAAATTTGCACATCCGTCCGATACTGCCGCTATTCACAATGGTACACATGATCACACATTTAGAGCATAACTAAAAACTTAAAGGCTTCATAATTACATATTTAACTGTTCCATGGGACTTAATACACAATAACGCAATACTTCCTAATATAAAATATTGCCAACTTCATAGTACATCCCCAAGAGAATTGCTAGTCCTGTGATTAGTTGCCTAACTCTTCTTCCAAAATAGATAGGCTTATCATCATCGCCATCAAGATCAAGCTGCCATCATTTACCTGAAAGGGGGGTCCGAATAAAAATTCGGGTAAGCTAATCTAAGCTTGTGAGTAATTCCTGCATTCGTCATGGGGTTTTCAACTGGTAGTGGTTTAGCACATGGGAGTTTATAAAATACTCACTACCAATTGCTCGTACATTTTGGAACACAGAGTATATGTATTCTTAAAACAGATAGCTTTGAAACATTTAAAGTATTCAAGCTAAATACACATTTCTTCAAGTAGAGCATATGCAATTTAAAAGCATATAAACACGTATAATAAAATGGGGGTAAAAACCTGCTTCCATTTTCGAAATCATTTTGTCATCTTTTCTCTTTAATTAGGTGGAATCTGTTTCAAACCAGACTCTAGTTTTACTACAATGCTGCAATGCTATAATGGAGATATCCCATACCAAGGGGATCAGATCCTGCTACCTGGCAATTGAGTTCCGTACAACCCAAAATCCCATCATATTTTTACAGATTAATTGAGTTCCATACAACCCAAAAATTTGTGGGTTCTTATGCACAATTTATCTTATAAAACATTTATCACATGGCTTCTTCAATAGGTATTTTTCATGAATATTTAAAACATGAAACATATATAACTTATCACATGGCTTCTTCAATAGGTATTTTTCATGAATTTTTAAAACATGAAATATATATAACTTATCACATGGCTTCTTCAATAGATATTTTTCATGAATATTTAAAACATGAAATATATAACTTCTGCAATAAAACTTCAATATTTGGAATAATCAAATTCAGAACATTTTTGAAAATTTAGCATTTTAAACCCAAACATGATGAAACATAATTAAAAAGGAAAACCGTGATTCAAACCAATCACCCAGCATGTCACAATACAGTTTATGAAAGCAGAAAACATTTTAAAACAAGAATCATATGATACTGAATTTGATATTCGAGGCTTCAAATAAATTGAACTTAAAACTTCTTCAAATTCATGGAGTTAAATCTCCACTTCAAAGGCAGGGTTACTCACCTCAGTCCTTTAGGCTTAGTGCTAAAAATGCGTTGTCCCACTCCTCCGTAGTTCCTAAGAATAATTCATATACATTCTCATTAACTTCACATCACTGCAATATCACCTATTGATGCTTCTTTATTTATGCTTAGTTCGTATTAAGTCCTAACCTATTTACGAATATCCCATAAATTTCATGCGTACTTAATTTAACTCGTATCCTCAACCTACAACACAGTTTAATGTGTTAGGAGTTCATTTCACTTTGAACTATACTCTTCTGGTAGCTCCATTAACTTTAATTTAATTACTTCACATGTCGATTTGTCGTGTCTAGTACTTCAGCAATATTACAGATTTATAGTCACCTGACTGATGCTATTCACCAAATTTTATGTCTTTTTTATTTTAGACATCTCTTTTGGTTGAATAGACTCTACCATTGAGTCCGGAACGTTGAAGAAAGTCGGTTTAGGCTTTCTTAGAATTTAATTCGGCTTTGGACATGTTAGGGGCAATTTGGTAATTTATACCTCAACGTGTCTAAATTTTTTGGAGTCCTATCTCATGAAACGGACCCCACCATTAGATTCAGAATGTTTAAATTAGTCAAAATCCACTATTTGTTTATTTAATTTGGACCTCGTTTGACTCATTTATGGCGTGGGGCGTTTTGGTCATTTTGACATTTTTACGTGTCTTAAACTTTTCGGGACCTTATCCCATGTCGTGGACCTCACCATTGGACTCAGGAGGTCCAAGATAGTACGATTACATATATAACTTATCAAATTTGGGCTTCTGGCTATTTGGAGTATTTAATTTAATTAAATTAAATTCATAAAGTATAGTATATATATATATATATATATATTTAGTGCGCAAATATGGTTGGGTGTGTCACGCCCCGAATTCCAGCGAACCCGAGGCGCGAGTAACGAGACAAAAGAAAATAAAATAATAAAGAAATAAAGACAATTAAGGACAATCACATACATTCCATATACTGTCCTCATACATTACATAGGGTCTGATCCATTTGTTCACGACATACAAAATAAGAAATAGTCTCGCGCTTATGCCCTTATACAACATTACATACGCCCCTCGGGCCAAACATAATCCCCAATCATATCATCTCTAAATCTCGCCAGCTGGAGCGTCATCTGAAATGTTTGTCCCACGAATGGGTCAGCTCAATTGCTGGTACAATATAATGCTAATGCAAGAAACAAAATTAAGGGCGTGGCATGTGCAAGTGTACAGTTATTTCTATATGGCATTCAATATCATCATGGCAGTATATGAACAGTATACAGTATATAAACAAGATGCGTGACACACCCATGCAACTCTATGCCCACCCATGTCTCGCTTTACGGATCTTCCCCGATGGCATGCCAGTACCATGTATGTCTCGTTTCACGGTCCGGAATCCGTCAGGCCTGCAAGTACCTAATGGCCGATTTTGGGTTTTTCACCACAGAATCTGCACCCTCATAATGCAAAGCACCAAGTGCTTGACTCACGCCATGTCCAAGGAATCACATTATGCCAATATGCTCTAATTCATTCATGCCACAATGTAATCTCAATGATGCATCTCATTCATACATGAAGCATGCTTTCAATCACATATTTCATAGTCTCAACAGTTCTCAAGGAATATAATTCACACACACTATACTAACACATGCGATATACACATAATCATTATTCACATTATCATCCAACTTACAGCAAGATAGCATGAAGCACATAAGCATGTGAACAATCAAGCAAACATGTGAAGCATCAAGTCAGCAGAACAAGCATTCCTAATCTCAATTCTATTTTTTACTTAGCACAATATATCGTACCTGATAATCGACCTCAACTCGGGAAGGTGTACTCGTAGTATAGTAGGATCACTGTGAGAATACCGAAGGTCAGATCGCCTTCTCCTTGCCTTTTCGTGTCCCTAAAATCATAACATGTGACTCAGTTCATTTGTTTCTTAAATGATGCTATTCAACAAATTTTATGCCTTTATTTTATAAGTTGCTAGTTTGCTAAATTAAACTCTTGAGTCCGGAACGTCAAAGAAAATAAGTTTAGGTTTTCGTAGAATTCAATTCGGACATCTGGGTTCAAAAGGGCAAAACAGTCATTTTGCACTTTTCATAGGTCCTTACATTTCGATACCTCTTTTCACAAATTGGACTCCACGGTTGAGTCCGGAATGCTCGAGATAATAAAGTTTCACTATTTGTTTACTTAATTTAGAGTTCGTTTGACTGTGTTTCAATTCAGGGGCATTTTGGTAATTTTAAAGGTTACTACGGGTCTTTTATTTTTTTGGACCCTGTCTCGTAAAACGGACCTCACCATTGGCCTCAGAATGGTCGAGATAGTCAAAATACACTAATGACTTGTCCCATTTGGACTCCGGGTTATTTTAGAATATTTAAATAATTTAATTAATTAATTAATTTAATTAATATTTTATTCTGGTGTGTCAGATTATAATTTTCCTAAAGTTCAGGGGTCAAAGTGAAATTTTCAAAAGTTCTGGGGCCAAGTTTAATTTCCAAAAAGTCCAAGGGTCAATTTGTAATTTTCCAATTTCCTTATTCCCAATCCGGTTAACCAAACAGGGGCCAATCCAAAAATAGGGATAGGATATCCCTGTTTCCAATTTAATTCAAATTTTCAATTTCATAAACCTGTAGCCAAACAGTCATATTCCCATTTTAATTTAAAACTAGAAGATGACACGTGGCAGGGGCGGGTCGCCCAAGCCCAACCCGAACCTGGACCGGACCGGACCCAGACCCGGACCCGAACACCCCCCTTCTTCCCCGTTTTTTCGACGACGCACCAGTAGGGTTCCGGTGCCCTCTCCGGCGCCGGCGACCTTTTTCCAGCAGATTTTTCTAGTTTTAAAAATGCTATATTTTTTCATTTTTCTTGTAGATTCCATATCCAACCTTCATTTTTGGTTTGGGTCACTCAAACGCCACGAATAGAGGGTCAAAGTGCCATGGCCGAATCTCTGGCCAACTTTTCTTTTTGGTTTCTACGTCTATTCTTTTACTGTTTTTGGCCCAAGCAATTCCCTTTAGCCTTCTGCACCTAAGAGGGTTATTTTACTCCCATTTAAACCAAGTTCTACACATAAAATGTCAAGATCCACTTCCCATAACCGAGACCTTCAACTCGAGTTTTCTCCCTAGTTTCTTGGTTATTTTCTTTCATTATTTTTGCAAAATGAACCTTACAACATGCTCTATAAGACCCTATACATCAAATTAATTATCGTGCTTTAAAAAAAATAAAACAGAAGCTAAGCTACTTACCCCAGTTTCTGATTTCTCCCTGTTGTAGCTCCTCCCCTCTTCCTTTCTCCTCTTGGGTCACCTCTCGAGCTTCCTCTCCGTTCTCACAGTCCCCTCTCAGCCTCTCCCTTGCCCACGGTTTCTTTTTTCTTTCTTTCCTTCCAACCGAGACATATACAATCACACACTTCCACTCTCTCACATCACCCCCTGCACAGCCCCTTTCCTTGACCCTTCTCCCCTCTGCTCAGCCACCTTTCTCCCTCTACAAGGCAGCTTTGCATTAAATGCAAAGCTGCCCTACATCTATACCTACATATCCACTCATATACACACACCCTAGACACACACACTTACACGACACCACACATACACACGGTCTATCACACACACACACATACCAGACTTGTTGCACTCACACAGTGCACACATGCACTGTTCTACACATACATATACCTATACACATATACATGTTCATATATTGTCCCACACATATATATACTATATATACATAACACACATGCATCCATTCATTTAATATTTTTAATAATAATAATAATAATATTAATAATAACAACAACAAATAATAATAATAACCAACAAAATTTTATATAAAAAAAAAAAATTGAGGTTATTACAGGGTGTGTATTGGTGGCACGCTGGCCAGGGCCAGCGTGCCACCTCCCCTCCATATCAGTCCTTGGTTCGAATCCTACTAGGTGCAGAATACACCATTTTATTTTTTATTTTTTTTTTATTTTATTTAATACATAATATATATATATATATATATATATATTGTCACAGTATTTGGCAACACGCACGCGCGTGGCCGAGTGGAAAGTGTGGCGGTTGGGTGCGTGAGGTCAGGGTTCGAACCCCACCGACCACAAATTTTCCTCTTTTCTCAGTTCTTATATATATACATCAGGCCCCTAAACGACGTCGCTACATTTATTCGGTGGCAGCTCCGGATGCTGCCACGTGTCCAAGTCAACCCATTCAACTCGAAAGACGACGAGTCGACTCAGCGTCGTTTTCCTCATCAACCCACGACTGTTGCCCTAATTCCTGCGTTACATTTCTTCCATTTTCGTGGATTTTGGTTCAGGGAAATCCTAATGTTTTTAATCCAAATAGTTTCTGAGACAGTAAGGATCATTTTGGCATTCGTTTTAGAGGTTGTATTGGCCTCACGAGTTCGGGCAGAGGGTTGATAATCCAATCTGTAACTCGTTCGTAAATGCTCATTTTTTAGCCAAATCACATGAGGTTTGTTTTGTTGTGATCCCCAGATCATAAGGTATCAGTTTTCATTCATAAAAGTGCATTTTTCATCGAGTTTGAGGGGTTGGGTTTCACACCCGTAACCTGCAACTCGATTTTTTTAGGGTTCATTTCTTTACAATTCTGATCGCGGTCATGTGTTTTGGGGATGCTTATAGGGTCTACTTGAAGTCTCTATACACCAAAAATGGTTTGGTTTCCATCGGATCAGACCTGCTATAAGCAAAGTCTTCAATGGCTGCCACTTCTGGGTTTCATGTTTTTGGGTGTTTTCATGACCTGATCTTATGCTTAATCATGTCTTAAACGTATAATAAACATCATATATACAAATCAAAAACTAAAACAGTTCATACGTCGGTAAAAATTCTAGAGAGAGAAAATCTAATATTTTGTAGTTTTTACCTCCGAAATGGTACTCTCTCTTCTTCCTTCTGTTCCTTCTTCCTTCTTCTCCTTCTCAGAACTTCCTCTTTCTCTCTCTATTTCTATTTCTCTCCCTCTGTGTGGCTAAATAACTGTGTGTATCCAAAATGTATATAAGTGTATATAAGTATACACTTGATTAGTTTTCTGATTTCCCCACCAACTAGGTTAACTTATGGCAGCATCTATGCTCAGGTTTTTACTATTTTGGGGCAGGCCATGATGGTCGGGTGTGTGTGTTTTTGTTTGTTTTGTATATGTATATATATATATATATGCATACCATGTCACACACACACACCCTTCACAATCGACACACACACACACCCTTTTTACACCTTGGACAATGGCATGTCTTCATATAATGTGTGTATATATATATATATATATGTAGTTAATTAATTATTTCATGTATACACTTGCATACATACATGTACTTGGCCATATACATATACACACATAATACACTTTTAAAGTGTGTATTTTTTTATTTAATAATTAATTTCATATATTTAATTAATTAATTATTTTAATTTAATTAATTGTTTTCTTAAGTGTAGATATCTTTTCACTAATTCCTCGTAACCTCGTAATGCGTGCCCAAATCTCGTACTCGTATCGATGATCGGAGGTTGACGTGAAAATATAATTATCACGGAACCGACAGGTTGGTGATTACAACGAAAGTGATGTATAATTGTCCTGGTTTTCAGGATTATTACTAAAAGTCCTCGTATTGGGTTGAAACCGACCTTGTCACTTAAGGCGTCGATTACTAATTTAATACCAACGGCTTAATAGTCCTTAATTCAGGTCGGGGTGTTACAAATATTTAGCTGGCAACAGAGTAGGAGTACGCGTCTCTCTCTTATCAAATGTTATCGGCCCAAAAGTTGAACAATTAATAGCTTGATACATATAAAAAAAATTTGCCAAATTCCCCATTATTGAGTTTTTTTAACCCATAACATTGTCTATTTGTTTTGGATGTCATGTGAAACACTGAAATATATTAGTATAATTTGTTTTAGTCATTCCAGGAAAGAATATTACTGTTCTTAGATGATAAATTTGTGACGAGAGCTTGTACAAAATGATGGGGCCAAAATGAATGGAATTATATTAATATTTAATAATACTCATGCTTGTTTTGAAACTAAAACATTGTTTTTAGTCAGTATAAGAATGTGGTATGAAAAATTGTAGAAAAATAAAATAAATGGTGTAGTATCATTTTCATGTTACTCGTGTCACAATTGTCTTTTATAGAAAAATAAAATAAAGGGTGCATATGATGTTGGAAACCATGAAAGCAAGTTGTTATGTAAACAAACAATGCTTTCCCAACAGTGATTAGATGCAAAATCTTTGACCTCTTTTAATCCAAAATTGAGAATTCAATTGCTTGTATATCCTTTATTTGTTGTGATCGTGAAAGGAAAAAATAAATAAAAGTAGCACAATGAAAAGCAGAATTGCTTAATCAGAGGATGATATGAGATTGTTAAACCAGGAGAGTGGTTCATGTTTATTAAATTTTCTTGAAAGGGCGTCATTTTTTTTTTGTTTTTTCCCCAAATGTATCAGCCTACTATATATTTGCTTAATCAAAGGATGCAGAATCTTTGACAATACCCCCAGTTGGACCTCCCAGCATAGATCACCTTGGATTCTCATTTCCTTTTAGATCGCAAAAATTTCTGAAATGAATGAAATTTGTATTCAATAAATAAATTAACATTTTTACTGTCTTTTATATATTATATTATTAAATATGTTATAAATACTTATATAAAATAAATAATGTCACGCCCCGAATTCCAGCGAACCCGAGGCGAGAGTAACGAGATAAGGGAAAATAAAATAATAGCGAAATAAAGTACAATCAAAGACATTCCAAACACTAACTAAATTCCCTGTTCTGTACAATCAATAGTTGCCAGCTAAACAAGGTGTTTTACACACTTAACAGTCCTTTAATTTTTCAGAAAATTTTGACAGAACCTTCCTTTGTTTTTTGAGCCTTTTTCCCTCTGATAATCGCAATACATCATATATATACAAACACATCACAATCATCCTCACTCGATGGCCACAATTCATGAAAATTAAACACGCATTCTTTTCCTTTAACATATATATACATATAAGATACACTCAATAGTTGTCTCCTCCATACTATTTGGGCTAAAGCCCTCATATTACAAAAGTATACCTCAAGGGCAAAATACTCTTCCAAATTTATTTCCTCTCCTTTCTCCAAGACTTCATCAAGTCCCACGTACCAGGAGCTTTATCTGAAACCTGTGCCCACGAATGGGTCAGCGCCAACATGCTGGTATGATATAATACTAATGTAGGAAACAAAATTAAGGCGTGGCATGTGCAAGTGTACATTTATATCTACATGTCATGCAATGTCTGTCACACCCTGAATTCTGGCGAACTCGAGGCACGACTAACGAGACAAAAGAGAAATAAAATAATAAGGAAATAAAGGACAATCAAGTATAGATTAATACTAATTTAATACACCATTCTGATACAATGCATGAAGTCTGGTCCCTTAATTCAAAACTTTCAATGACAGGAAATAGTCTAGGGCTTATGCCCTTGTACAATATTAAATACGCCCCGCGGGCCAAATATAATCCTCAAATCAAAGCATCTCTAAGTCTCGCACAGTTGGAGTGTCATCTGAAATGTTTGTCCCACGAATGGGTCAGCTCAACTGCTGGTACAATATAATGCTAATGCAAGAAACAAAATTAAGGGTGTGGCATGTGCAAGTGTACAGTTATATCTATATGGCATTCAATATCATTAAGGCAGTACATGAACAGTATGCAGTATATGAGCAGTATGCGTGACACACCCATGCAACTCTATGCCCACCCATGTCTCGCTTTACGAACCTTCCCCGATGGCCTGCAAGTACCATGTATGTCTCGCTTCACGGTCCGGATCCCTTCAGGCATGCGAGTACCTAATGGCTAATTTTGGGTTTTTCACTACAGGATCTGCACCCTCATAATGCACAGTACCACGTGCTCAACTCACACCATGTCCAAGGAATCACACTATGCCAATATGCTCTTATTCTATCATGCCACAATGTAATCTCAATAATGCATCTCAGCCACACATGAAGCATGCTTTAAATCACGCATTTCATAATCTTAACAATTCTCAAAGAATACAATCCACACATTATACTAACACATGCGATATACACATAATCATGATCCACATTATCACCCAACTTTTAGCGAGATAGCATGAAGCACATAAGCATGTGAACAATCAAACAAACATGTGAATCATCAAGTCAACATGGCAGTTATTCCTAAACTCAATTCTATTTCTTACTTAGCACAATATATCGTACTTGATGGGTCAATCTCAACTCAGGAAAGTGTACTCGTAGTATAGCAGAACCACAGTAAGAATACAGAAGGTCAAACCACCTTTTCCTTGCCTTTCTGTGTCCCTAAAATCATAGCATGTGACTTAGTCCATTTGTTACTTGAATTATGCTATTCATCAAATTTTATGTCTTTATTTTATAAGTTTCTATTTTTCTAAATTAAGCCCTACTATTGAGTCCGGAACGTCGAAGAAAATAAGTTTAGGCTTTCGTGGAATTCAATTCGGACATCTGGGCTAAAAAGGACAAAACAATCATTTTGTACTTTTTACGGGTCCTTACATCTCGAGACCTCTTTTCATAAATCAGAATCCACGGTTGAGTCTGGAATGCTCGAAACAATAAAGTTTCACTATTCATTTACTTCATTCGGAGTTCGTTTGACTATGTTTCAATTCAGGGGCATTTTGGTAATTTTAAATGTTATTACGGGTCTTTATTTTTCATGACCCCGTCTCGTAAAACGAACCTCACCATTGGCCTCAGAATGGTCGAGATAGTCAAAATACACTAATGACTTGTCCCATTTGGACTCCGGATTATTTTGGAATATTTAAATAATTAAATTAATTAATTAATTTAATTAATATTTTATTAATATTTTACTCTGGTGGGTCAGTTCGTAAGATTTCAAAATTTTAGGGGTCAAAGTGAAATTTTCGAAAGTTCTGGGGTCAAACTCAATTTCCAAAAAGTCTAGGGGTAAATTTGTAAATTCTAAATCTCTTATTCTTAATTCGGATAGCCAAACAGTGGCTAATCCAAAACAGGGATAGGATATCCCTGTTTTTCAATTTAATTTCAATTTCTAATTTTATAACCCTGTAGCCAAACAGCCCCTAACCCATTTTTAATTTAAAACATAAGGCCGACACGTGGCAGGGGCGGGTCGGCCTTAGCCCGACCCGAACCCGGACCCTGAGTGCACAGTACCTTCTTCCCCGTTTTTTCCGGTAGGGTTCCGGCGCCTTCTCTGGCGCTGGTGACAATTTTTCGGTGGATTTTCACCGTTTCAAAAATGCAGTTCTCTTCATTTTCTCCCAAGGATTCCATATATAGGTTCGATTTTGGATTTAAGCCACTAAATTTTCATGAATAGGGGGTCAAACATCTCGGTCAACTCTCCGGCCGACCCTTCTCCTTCATTTTCGTGACTGTTTGGTCACTGTTTGGACTCCCCCTTTAACCCAATGTATTTCTGCACTCATGGGGATCATTTTCCCAACATCCAAACAAGGTTTTAAACAATTTCTTATGGCCAACCGATTATCGACCCTCACCTGCTACTCACCTTTTCTCCCTCATTCCCCAACCATTTTAACTCATTCTTGTTGTGTTAGACTCCATTTTTCATTCTCAATATGACCCTACCATTTAAATAAATTAACATGCTAAAAGAAAAGAAAAACAGATTGTGCATATATGAGATTTCTAGACAGAGGAAGTAAATGGGTTGAGGTGTTTACCTCAACAATGGTGTCTCCCCTTTCCCTCCTTAGTGTGTTTCTGACCTCTTAACCTCACTGCCCTTCACTTTGCTTCCTCTTCTAACTGGATCCGCACACACACATCACACTCTCCCTTTCTCTTTACTTTCTCTCTCTATATATCTCTCTCTCTTTCTCTAATCTCACGACTGGTCTGCTCCTCTCTCAACTCCCACCACACACATATACATACAGACCACTCTCTCACGTAACCACCAGCATAGCCCCTACTATTCTGACCTTTCCCCCTCAATCCCAACGGACACACACTCATATACACTCAAGTTTTTTCACCCTCTCACGCCACCACCTGCAACCTGAGACCTGCTGTAGCAGCCATCTTTCTCTCTTTCCATGCTTCTTCAGCTTTCTTTCTTTTCCATCAACTTTGCATTTAATGCAAAGTTGACCTTGTGTATTTTATATATACACATATATTATATCATATACACATGCACCCTGTTGCACCTCACCACATACACATCCACTTGGCTGGCACACCTACACACTGCCACACACAGTCCTACATATATATATATATATATATACCTATAAATATTTAAACACACACATATATATATATATATACTCATCACATACATACCTGCACACCACACATGCATAATAATAATAACAATGATAATAATAATAACAACAATAATAATAAAAATTGGTTTATATAAAAAAAAAAAAAAAATTCATGTCATTACAGTGTCATCCATGCAATCCATGATCAATATGCATGACGCACCCATGCAAACTCTATGTCACACCCATGTCTCACTTTACGGTCCTTCCCCGAAGGCATGAGTATACCTTGTTCTCACTTTACGGTCCGTCCCCGTTGGCATGAGTACCATGGCCGATTTTGGGTTTTTTACCACAGGATCTACACCCTCATAATACATAGCACCACGTGCTCAACTCACACTATGCTTTCAAGGAATCACACTATGCCAATATGCCCTGATTCCGCCATACAATGATATGATCTTAACGAAACAATTTATCAATACATGAAGCATGCTTTAAGTTATGCATATTCTACTTAAAGCAATAAACAAATCACACAACTCAAGTCCACAAGTCCACATATCATGAACAACCCATTTGATCAGATGCTCGGTTTTCACATTCATCATCTTAACAATTCCATAAATCACACACAATGATAACACATGGAATACACATATAGTCATGGCTCACATCTGTCATTCAATCAAATATTCAAGAAAATAATAAGAAACACATAGGCATAGAACCAATCAACAATATAGCAATTACCCCTAAATTCAATTCTATTTCTTACTTAGCAAAATACCATACTTCTCATTCAAATAAATTTCCTAACAATTCAAAGAAATACGTAAGTGCACAAACAACCAATCTAGGGTTATCAAGACAAACAAATTCTAAGTGATTTTCCTAATAGCAATTAAGCACAGAGAACATTCAATCATCTTACCAAATACTCCTAAGCTTAACCTTATTTCTCACATTAGTAAAATATCATACCTGAAGGGTTTGTCTCAACCCTCGGGAGTCGTGTCTGCCACGAAGTCAAACCAATCGGTGATAATGTACTACTGTGGTGGTCAGCTTCAAAACATTTCTCAAATTCCATGGCATCCTTGAAACCAATCCAAATCATTGTCAATATCACAATAACTTGGGCAGTTTGGTAACCATCATCCCAGAAGACTTCAACTTCTACAAGTTTATATTTAGAGAACTTCTTCAACCAATATTCACTACTGCCAAAAATATCTCTACTCTAGCTTCGCTCATCCAACACCCTTCCAACAGCACTGATTTGTTCGGTTCCTCAAGATTCAACACAAATTCATTAGCGAAAATTCCCTTCCTCCATTGTATATTTTCCCTCTCAATCCGTTCAAGTTTTACTTCAAGATTCACACAAAGCTAACTCTATAACAGAAAAATCAAAATAAAAGTCTCCCACCTTCAATCTCAAAATCTACTAAAAAAACGAACCGGCCTATACTTGATGCTTCAATAGCATCCAAACTGACCCAATCCACATCCCTGATTCGCATCAGGTTTTGCAACAACTCCACTTGCTGCAGGTTTCCAAAACCCATAGCTCCTAAAACTCCTTCAAAGTTTCCATCGCTTTCTAACACCACAACATCACCAAATCTGGAATCAATTCCATTCGTGAGCATCACATGACCATCCTTGAATTTCCATTCATCATCACTGCATAAATGGAGTGACAACCCCTGCTAAACTGACCCTCACCTGAATGCACTAACAGAGTCTCCTCTCTTTGATCTCTCTCAAAACCAGTAGGTCCTGAACCTGACCCATTCGAATCGGCCAGCAATTTGGAATCCAACCGCCAATGCAACCCACAAACCTCTACCAATTTCTTCTTGCCGCAACTGCTTCCCATCAACAAGCTGCTCTGTTTCTTTACAATTTGCCCAACAGTCTGTTCCTATTTTTAAACACAAATCTCCTAACGGAAGTAGCTCCACAACCACAGATACCATCCCTAGTCCTATTCAGACCAACCTCAACTTCACAACATCCAAACCTGCTGCATCGCTACACAAACACACACACACACACATGGATATATATTTTACATTACTCTAGATGCTGCAATTTCATCACAACAATCACAACCCCGGTATCAACGACTCCATCTTTAATGGCTGAGGCAGCCTGAACCTAAGGTTGGGCAGAACAAAAGAAGAACCAGGTAGTAAAGAAAACTTGTTCAGGTTTGAGGATGAGCCAAATGAACCTTGCTGAATTCGATGAGAGAACCGATCTGATCGGAACAATAGAAATCCGGGCAGGGATCGACCGTAGCAATTGAACTTAGCGTAACCAATTCGTTCACTGCCGATTTCAGGGTTGATGGTTGGGTCGGCAGTCGCAAAACATGGGTTGATCATCTCCCCAAAAAGGATATTGAACGCCTTGTATGCTTTCACAATCGTAGGGACGACTGAAGATGCCGGAGGTGGCTGAGTCTCCGATCTTCATGGTGATGTCACCGTCGGCGTCATGACCTGTTACGCAATCTGCGCCTCGCTGTCCACAAAGGTCATAAGGGCTGTGGATTTACTGAGGGTTTGATTTCCATAATCGTAACCCCAGGTTTCTGTTGAATCAACCCATGACCACCGAATCATCACAACCTAAAGCAAAAACCGAATTCAGATCACTATCTAGTGGTATGGCCAAAGTCGACAACTCCCCGACAGATCTGCCCCAACCCATCGCTGCTGCTTCGTGTCCCTCCAATCCGCAACACACAGCTCTAATCGCTCCAGGAAATCCAAAACCCATCGCCACTTCGTCGACAACAACCTCGGTGACGTACGAAACTTGGCACGTCGTTAGGTGCCGTCCCCACCTCCATCGTCGCCCTTGCGCAACCTCCCCCTTTCTTTCTCTCTTTCCTTTTCTCCCCTTTTCTCTTTCTACTGACTCTCCCTTCTTTATTCTGATTTCTTTTTTTTTTCACCTTTCATTAGCTTAGTATTATATATATATATATATATGACTCATGTACACTAATGGGTCCACATCTAAACATTTCAACATCCTAATTGCTTTCTTTAAAAGCTTCATTAATTATATATTTAAATATTGCTCTATAAAAAAAAAAATTTACCCCCAGTTTTTAGGTCTTTACAAATAAATTAATAGATTTATGAAAATCTTGAGTCCTCAGGGTGTGAACATTTGTTTTTGTCTAACTATATATTTAATGCAGTAAAATGTCTTCAGAGCCTTCAACTGAATCTGATACAGAGGATGTAGATATGATGATGGATTTTATTATGTTAAATCAAATGCATAATCAACTGACAAATAGTCTTCAAAAGCAACCATGTAGGACATCGGCCTTAACAGGGGTTGAGTATGTACATGAGTTATTATCTGGCCACCCAACGCGAATATATGACATGCTGCGAATGGATGCACCTACTTTCATGTCACTTTGTAACACATTAAGGAACGGGTTCCTTGATGAAGGTCCTCATCGTCATGTGCGAATTGAAGAATCGTTAGCAATATTCTTGCTAACTGTAGGTCATAGTACTAGACAAAGAGTTGTGGCTGAAAGATTTCAACATTCAAATGAAATAATAAATCGTCATATCAAATGGGTTATAAGGGCTTTGGATAAATTAAGAGTGTTAATAATTCGACCGAAGGACCCACACGAAACAGCCCTAGAAATTGTGGAAAATCCGAAGTTTAACCCATATTTTCTGGTATGTACCATGATTTAATTTCACAGCGATTAAGATTTCATTCATCTTTGATTATTTTTTTCATACTTCCCCTCTTATATTGATAGGATTACCTGGGTGCAATTGACGGAACGCATATATCTGTATGGGCACCTGCTTCTAAATAGACAGCATTTCGAGGGCGCAAATCAACAGTCACACAAAATGTGTTGGCTGCCTGTTCTTTTGATATGCTATTCACATTTGTATACACAAGTTGGGAGAGTAGTGTACATGACTCTCATGTATTCTTAAATGCTATAACATCGCCTGAAGTCAAATTTCCTATGCCACTTGCTGGTAAGAAAATGTGTACCATTACGCTCAATTAGTAATAAAGATCTAAAACAATCTATATACAATTTTTGTCTAACCTCGCGTAAATTAATTTTTTTTTTTTGTTTATTAGGTAAATATTACGTAGTTGATGTTGGATTCACCAATGTAGGTGGATTTTTATCCCCATATTGTGGTGAGAGATACCACATGCAGGATTTTTGAGGCAGGACTCGTGCGTTTAGTGGGCATCGGGAGTTATTTAATTATAGACATTCCTCTTTGCGTAATGTAATTGAGAGATGTTTTGGCGTACTGAAGGCCCGTTTTCCGCTACTTAAGAGTATGCCAAATTACAAGCTCGTTCGACAAGGACCATTAGTGGTAGCTTGTTGCACAATTCATAACTTTATTCGTTTAAATGCAAGTGCGGACGGGCTATTTATTGAATTTCAAGCAAATGACATAGAGTTAGAAATGACCAATCATCCTCCTTATCCTGATGTTGACATGTCACAAGAACAAATGAATGCTATGACGCACTTACGCGATGAAATAGCCATGCAAATATGGTTGAATTATGTAAGCAATAATTAAGGAGCAGTATCTATATTTATATTAACTGTTTTTATAATTTGGTTAACATATATAAATTTTTCCTATTCATGTTAGTTTATTTTAAAATAACTTGAAATATGTTGGATGCATTTAATATTGAATCGTATAAATTAATATATCATACGTTGAAAAAAAAAAAAACCTAAAAATATGTTGGATTTATTTCTTTCATAAATTAATTTTGAATAAACGGATTAAGAGTTAAGCTTGAGTAATTTAATATTTTATATAATATTAAAATACTTACTTATTTATTAAATTAAATTAATGAAATTTACAATATGTTCGAACTTAATAAATTATAAGTTAGAATTGGACAGAGGTAAATAATACTTCTTGTTTTTGGTGTATATAAATTCAAAAAAAATTTATATCCAAACGCATTTTCACAGTTTTTAACTCAGAATCTGAATTCTGATTAGCATAACCAAACGAATTTTCACAGTTTTCAAAAATCAATTACAAAATTCTGAAACACATTTCAGAAATATTTTTTAGAAAATTATATCTGAATCACTATCCAAACATAGCCATTGTTTCCTAATACTTAACACGGTAAGATTATGCGTTAATGCTATTAACATCTTTTTAATTGACACTAATTATTGGTAATTAGGTCAGGGGTGTTACAACACACACACACATACATATATATATATATATATTTATTTATCTTTAATATATTTATTTTAATTTAATTTACAATACCAATTAAATAATTTTTGTACATTTAAATTGTAACTTTTAATTGATTGTGAACAATTTGACATTCTATTTGATTAAATATTAATCATATCATCTCAAATATTTAGTGATTATAGACATTTAAAGTTAAGGGTAAAATAATAATTAAAATATTTAGTAATAACATATAATAAAATGTTGAAATGGTTTTGTATCTTTCAAGTGGGACATATAGTGATTTATTGGTTTTTCCCTTTTTTGACAGGCCTTATTTTTTCTGACAAAGGACTCTAGTAACATTTTTAAATATATAGAGAATGCTTTTTTTATTTTGGAAATACCTCATGAAAAATCATTGTAATTGATCGTCTGTTTAGTGGAGGGGTGGTTTGCTCCCAATTTATGCCTTTTGGGTCAAATACAGTTGAAGCACCTCATAAATTAGTTGTTTGAGGGAACTTATTTGTAAAATCATTTGATGGTATTTATAGTAAGGATGTTATTTTGAGCATATCACATGAAGTAGTTTTGAATTTTTTTTTTTTCCAAGTTTGAGCCCAAAAATTACAAATGAGCAAAATGATTTGATTTCCTTTTAAGTAATAATTGTGGTGATGTGATTATGTGATTATGTGTGTGTGTGTGTGTGTGTGTGTATATATATATATATTAGGGTTAATTATCCAAGATTTAATTCTTTTCTCACATAATAAGTGTTTTTAAGTTAAACGATATGCTCAAATAGTTTAACATCTTAAGTATATTAATTTTTAGATTTTTTTTAGACTAAATCCACTTTCCGTGATGTGTCATTAAGGTATGTTTGTATGACAGTTTTACCCTTAAATTACTCTCATATTGTGCTAATTCCTTTGTTATTATTTTTCTATTAGGGTTTGTTCTATCTTTTCTCTATCTCCATAACTTATTTCTTTATCTAAGTTCTGTAATACTTTTCCCACTTATGTTGTTGTGCCCCTAACCCGCAGAGCCGGACTAAGGGGTCATTGGACCCCGATAAGGTAGGTAATAAGACTAACCATCCTATTTAAGTGCATAAAATATAGGACATTTTTTTCTTTCAAACAACTTCCTTTAATTAGTTTAGGTTCAATTCCCTAATTAGGCTTGTTCAAGTCACGTAACGGGATTAAGTGAAAATGATTACTATCACAATGTAACTATATGAAAAATTCATCAACTGTATTAAATAAGGTATGTCCAAAACTGACTTTAATAGTCCTTATATACATATATACAACAACAATCTAAATAGCACATGCACCCTTAATAAACATAACTGAATAAATACATGAACGAAATTAAATACTGTGATGATTTCAGTCCATCTTGTACTGCTCCTACAGCTATCTTCCATGAAATCAATACCTGTCATTCCTATGAAGAGGCAGGGGTGAGCCATAATGCTCAATAGGGTTTTCCAAAATGCACAAGCAAACAGCATGCAAAAACTAATGCAAGTCCGAAAAGGACACACCCTATAATCCAGTATGCATCACAAGCACACCACATCATCATATCCCAAACACAAGCATAAACATAAGTATCAAAGAGTATCGCACCATTACATGTGGTTTAAAAATAACAACCAGGTAGTCGACATATGGAAGGTCGAGCACATGACATAATTAGAAGCATATAATCTCACAAAGCACCTCTATTTCCTATTTTAATGCCACAAGAACAATGTATATAATTATATAACCAATCACAAGATGTAAATGTAAGCTCACCCAACCCACGAAACACCTCTATTTCTTGTTCAAAGCCACAAGAACAATGTATGCATTCACAGCTAAGAAAGCATTCACAAATGCCACAGTATCATAAACTAGCAGTATACAATTCATCAATAATCATAATGAAATATCAAAGATGAATCAAGGGAAATAATCTCAAGAAATTCCACCCACAATAAAAGGGGATAAAACCTTATTCATCTCATTCCATTCTCTCAATAATCTCAATCCTATGAGTATTCACCTAATTTGGCTCCTGATAAACGTAAGAGCTTTATGGACTACTAACCCGATGGAGGCAAACGACTACCCGTGCAGGTTTACAACTCGCAAGCCGAGGGGAGACACCATCCCTATCATAAATTGTAAAGACCAGTAAAGTTTTTTTTTTTGGAATAAATAAATTTTCCTGTTCTTTGATTTAATTAGTTATTTTTATTTTTATTATTATTATTATTATTATTATTATTATTATTATTATTATTATTATTATTGTTACTGTTATTAAATGATGTAAGTGTGTGCATGTGTGCATATATGTGTTGTCACGACCCGAAACCCACCCTAAGCGGATTGCCGGATCGCGATCGCCGCCCCGAGACCCGAGGGCCCCGAGACAAGGCTCGCATATGCAGCGGTATCGAATAGATGTGCAACATACGTTTTGCGGAAGCGTGAAAAAAACTTTTTCTTTTCTTTTCTCATTTTTAAATTTTGCACATCCGTTCGGTACTGCCGCTCCATACATAGCATACATGGTTACACATTCAGAGTATAACTAAAACTTAAAAACTTATAACATTAATACAATACATGTTCAGTTGCCCTGAGGGCTTAATACATATTCTTACATTATCTACTAATACAAAATGTACTACTAGAGTTCATAGGTTTCTCAAGAGAAACTACTTAAACATATCTTCCCAAAATCAGCAGATTCATCATCAACGTCCTCAAGTCAAGACTGCTGCTAATTACCTGAAAGGGGGGTCCGAACAAAGTCCGGGTAAGCTAATCTAAGCTTGTGAGCAATTCCAGCATTCGTCATGGGGTTTTCAATTAGCAGTGGTTTAGTACATAAGAGTTTGTAAAATAATCACCGCCAATTGTTCGTATACTTTGAATACAGAATATATGTATTCCTTAAATCATGTAGCTTTGAAACATTTAAAGTATTCAAGCTAAAACTCATACTTTGTCAATAGAGTATATAACTCAAAACATATTGCGTTTCGTAAAACAATAGCTTTGAAACATTTGAAGTATTCAAGCTATACTTATACATGTGAACTTTTAAAACATTTTTCATATCATGTATTTCTTAAATAGAGTATATAAAACTCAACATATGCATATTGAAAATGAGAGTAAAAACTTGCTTCCATTTTCAAACCATTTATCATCTTATCACTTCCATTAGTGGAATCCGTTTCGAACCGGACTCCCATTTTGCTTATCAATAGAGATATCTCATGCCTGGGGGATTAGATCCTGCTACCTGGCATTTTACAGGGCAATTGGGTTCCGTACAACCCAAAATCCTGCCTATTTTACAGGGCAACTGAAAACTCAGAATCCTGTCTAAGTGCTTATGCACCATTCATCTTGTAAAACATTTATCATGTGACTTGTCTTATAGATACTTTTCATAAATTCGTAATAAACATTCGTATACTTGAAATAAGCAAATTCAGAATATTTAACAATAATTGCATTTTAACTAGACATGCTGGAAAGTATTTGAAGGAAAAACTGTTGCAGAAACCAATCACTAAGCATGTCACAATGAATTTCTAAAACAGAACAATTAAAAACTGAATCATGTAAACACTGAATTTGAAACTTCAAATACTTCATATCTTATACTTTAAACTCTTTATAAATCATGGAGTTAAATCTCCAATTCAAACACAGGGTTACTCACCTTGATTCTTTAGGGTTAGTGCTAAAAATGCGCTTTCCCACTTTCCTGGTAGTTCCTAAGAACAATTCATAAACATCTCATCAACTTCATATTCATCGTAATATCATTTTGATATTCCTTAACTTATGCTTAAATCGTATTTGATCCTACAATGATTTCATAAATTCATATGTACTTAACGTAACTCGTATTCTTAACGTATGACACAATTTAATGTGTTAGAAATTGAATCTATTTCAATTTATACTCTTCTGGGAGTTCCATTAACTTTAATGTAAAGTTATTTATTTGACGTGTTTACGTGTCGTGTCTTTTCGTATTTCGTTTCTTGTACTTGCCTTAGTATTAGTACTTTGGCATCATTTCAATTCATAGTCGTCTAACAGATGCTATTCCTCAAATTTTATGTCTTTTTATTTTAGACATTTCTTTTGGTCGAATAGACTCTACCATTGAGTCCAGAGTGTCGAAGAAAGTCGGTTTAGGCTTTCGTAACTTTTAATTCGGACTGTTATATGTAAAAGGGCAAAATGGTCATTTACCGTTTTACATGTCATATTTTTCTGTACTTCGTTTCGTAATTTGGACTCCATTTTTGAGTCCGGGATGTCAAGGAAAGTTAATTTAGACCTTCTCTGATTTCATTTTGGCTTTAGGGGTACCAGGGGTATTTTGGTCATTTTACCCCTTTACGTGTCTTTATTTTTCGGGACCCCGTCTCGTGTCGTGGACCTCACCATTGGACTCAGAAGGTCCAAGATAGTAAGAATACACTAATAACTTGTTAAATTTTGGTCAAGGGGTATTTTGGTCATTTACCCCTTACGTGTATTTATTTTTCGGGCTCCGTCTCGTAAAACGGTCCCTACCATAAATCTCAGAATGTCCAAAATAGTAAAAATACACTATTCATATGCTTAATTTGGACTTCATTTACTCTATTTATGACCCAAGGGCAAAATAGTCATTTTACTTTATTTATTAAATAATTAAATTAATTATTTAATTATTTAATTATTTTTCCAGGGGTCTAAATGCATAAAACTTCCATAAATTGGGCAACAGTAGGATTGTCCAGAAGTTCTGGGGTCAATCCGCAAATAAGGAAAGTATTGGTTTTATTTTATTTTAAATAACTTGAAAACCAAAGGGTTTGGTTTAATTTTAAGTGAACCGTCCGGTCTGGTTGAAAACCAACCGGTTTAGCCGGTCTGCTTACATGTGGCTGACGTCATCATGACGTCAGCCCTAATCTCATTTACATATACCGACATTACCAAAACGGTGGCGTTTCAATAAATCGGTGGCAAGCCCAGAGGCTGCCACCTGTCCGAGTCAACTCGGCCATTTTAAACCGAGTTAACTCATCGTCATCTTCTTCATTTCGCCTCTACGTTGCCCTAATTTGCAGGTTTTCTTTTCCTTCTATTTCGTGACATTTTACTCTTCTATTTTTTCTGCTTTTCTTCCCAATCACTTCCTATCATCTAAATGCATGTTTTAGCATTGATTTGAAGCTTCGAATATGGCTCAAAGTCTCGGTTTTGGTCGCGATAGCTAAACCTGTGTTAGCCTCGGTTCACACTCGTTTCTTGACCATTTTCGATGAGGCTTGGCTTGTTTTGTTCCTCTACTCAAGAGGTTTCATATTCCGTTCATAAGGGTCGATTAAATAGTGAGGTTCAAGAACTGGGTCTTGTAACCCGTACCTGCAACTCCATTTTTGGAAGGCTTTCCCTTTGATTTTTGATCGCGTACATAGGTCTTTATAACCCTCATGACTTTATCTTGAGGTCTTGGTAGGTTAAAACCTATTTGATTTCACCCATTTCAGACCTGCTTTCTTGAAGGTCATCCATGGCAGCCGACCTCGGGTTTCATGTTTTTAGGTGTTCTAATACTAGATTTTCATGCTTGGTTCAACTTTAAACGTATATTGAACATCATATAATGAAAACAAATTCTAAAACAGTTCATATCCATTCTATATTTTTAGAGAGAGAAAATACCTATTTTTGATATTCTGTATCCTTCTCTCTCTCTGATTCTCTACTTCTTCTTCCTTTAGCTTCTGATTCTTCCTCTATTCTCCTTCTCTGCTTCCTTAAGGTTCAAACATACAAGATATGTATTGGTTTTCTTTTAAAGAGAAGGAACCGACCCTTCTCTCTCTTCACTTCCTCTCTCTCTCTCTACACGTTTGCAGCCCTCATTCTTGACCTTATCATCCCATCTTACACTCCATAATTTCTACTTTTTCATCTTTGGCAATTTACATTAAATGGCCCTTGATATTTTGGGTGTTATATGTATATTATATATACACACACAAACTTATCTACACACACTCACACACACAGCCGACACACACACACCTCTTCACACTAAATTTTAGATATTTTCACTTATATATATTTAATTTAATCATATACATACATGCATACTTACATGAAATCATATACATACATGCATACATACTTATATATATATAATAGTATGTTATATTTTATACTTTATACTTTATACATGTATCTAGGTATATATATACATAATATATATATATATACCCACTTGTCCACTTATACTTGCCTATATATACTTGATAGCATACACACATAATACACATAATGTGTGTATATGTGTGTTCATGTAAAATCAATTTTAATAATAATTTTATACACATATAATAAATTAATTAATTATTTAATTAATTAATCATTTTTAATGAAAAATTTTTACATAATTTTTGTTGCTTCGTAAGGCGTGCCATATGACCCGGTATCCCGGGTCGGGATATTACATGTGTGGGTGTATTGAATGTATGCATGCATGTAGGATATTATATATATATATATATATATATGATGCTGCACTTTTTGACTCGCAACACGTGAGGACTCCGTGACCTGTAGAACACTCAGAGAGATGATCAGAGGACCACCGGATTGGCTCCGGCGGTAGCCGCTCCGATGCTTAAATAAGTAAGGGAATTGAAAGACTGTATTGAAAGCTAAAGAATGAGCATAAGAAAATAAAGCGTACCTCTAGGGTTTAATATATAAGCCGTGGCTCTCTTAATTTGATTAGGTTTTGCCGCCATGAATATAGGGATTTGATCATTGGAGATTTGCAGTTACCTTGTGGAGCATTGAGTCGTAGATGGAGATAATCATAGATAGTAGTTTCCGTGTTGAAGTCTGTTTCCTTATTCGCCGCTTAACAGTTGTTAAGGAAACCATATATGAAGTGTTGAATAAATACTGTCCAGAACAGGAGGTCTGGAAGATGTACACGAGAATATCCTTAATGCTTCATCCGCACTGTATGACCGAGTTTATCGGTTCTGAATGGTATGTAAATAAGAATGCCCCGAAGGCTTGTGGCTGCTCTGTATGATAGACATATATGAGAATACCCTGAAGGCTTGTGGCTGTTCTGTATGTCCGAAATATATGAGCTCTGTAGGATCGAGATTTGTTAATCTGATGGGCACACGTGTCTCAAAGTGATTGGTGTGTCTGTTTGTGGTATATCAGCTACTCCCCCCCCCCCCCCGAGCCCTTGTTAAAAGCTAGGGTTTTAACTAAGGTTGAGGGTTTTGTGAAGAGTCATACGTTTTGCTTTCCCATTTCTCAAGATGTCGGTTTAACGTGTTACTTATTGCGCAGCCGATACTTGAGAATTCATCATTACTCTCAACCGTTGTGTCGGCTCGTCTTGGGAGGCTCATATTTCGAACGTGTATATAAAGAGAGGGAAAGGTCTTTCATACCTTTCTTCTGCATTTACTTCTACAGTATCAGACCGCCATTTGACATATCTTGGAGTTTTGGAGGATCTCCGGCGTTCATAACCCTTTCTTGATCTCAGGTTCGACTTTTAGTCCCCTTCTTCATTCCTTCTCGTTTGTTTCATTTCTTTCTCTTGTTCGCCATGTCTGGCTTAGAATCACACTCTGGTTTGGGAAGTCCTTCTGAGGCCGATCCTCAAATGCAATTAGTGAATGTTGACGAAAATAGAATGGTAGATCCTCCCTCTAGTCCGGGGGTTAGGATTGTCGATGCTTTTGATGATCCCCTGAACAGGGCTGGCGAGACCTCTGGTCGGTCTGGTCGCAGAGAGGAGGGTGAGAGCGTAATTACTGGAAGTATGTTGAAGGAGTTATGGGCGAAGTTCAAACTTCCCAAAAATGTTACTTTCAGGGTCCCAGATTCTCAAGATCGCCCGGGCGATGTTAGAGATGGGGAAATCTGTGCCTATCTGGCCTAGTTTGAATTGGGTCTTACACTCCCCTTTCCAGATATAATAAAACAATTCTTTTGTTGGTTCGACCTTTGCCCCGCAGACCTGAACCTTAACAGTTGGAGACATCTGTTGAGCTTTATTGTATTAGGGCATATGAATAATGTCGAGGTGTCACTTGACCTGATCCGTAGCAATATGGATCTAAAACTTCAAAAGGCGGAGGGCCTTTATTATATGTCTTTTGATAGTGGGTTCAGACCCCTTACTTCTGTGCCCTCCTCCAACAAGACTTGGAAGAAATGGTACTTTTTATTAGAGGTAGATGGGAATTCAAGAACTTCGAGGGTCAACCTTCCACATTCCCTCGGATCACTGGGCCAAGGGGTGAGGCTTCAACTTTCCTGTGGCTGTGTTGATTCTGTTTTGTTTGCCAATTGTTGAACTGATCAATTTCTGTGCTTGTTTTGTAGTTAGAAGGGCGTGGAAGAGACCGGATTTCTCTCCCGCGATTCAGAAGCAGTATAAGAAGCTTTTGAAGCCCAGCAGCCGGGATCATTCTTCCATTGTTAACCCTGACAAACTGATGGCTGCCAGGGGAAGTATTGAGGAAATTACTGGCAATGTGATGGCTCAGTGGGAGTCCGGGCCATCACCGCCTGTGGTGGGGGAGGCTTCTTCTCCAGCGGTTCCTCCCGGTCCGAAGAAGTGGAGGCTGATTTCGTCCTCTCTCGGGCCTGCTGAGAGGGAGGAAGAGGCTCTTGTCCCTATTACGGTGGTTCCCCCAGTCCCGTCTCGTCGAGCGGGTAAGGGGGCAGTCATCATCCGTGGCTCCTGATGTTGCTGATCAGGGGGCCAAGAAGATTCTGAGTGACTTCTGGGCCAAAGGCTCTGTTAAAATCAAGCCTCAGACGTCGGGGAAGCTTCTTGCTAACTTGACTGCCCTTCAGGTCAAGGTGAGTTCGTCGGGTTCTTATTTCCCTTTTCTTCGAGCGTTTGTACTGGTGTTGAATTGTTTTCCCTGTATTATGCAGACCCTGCACACCCTTTCTGCTCTGGTAGAGGTCTCTCCATCTGCGGAGGAGTTGGACCAACTGAAGGCTGCTCTGGATGACTTGGGGCTTCAACTCAGTACTGCTCAGTCGGAGGCACAGCACTCCACAGAGAAACTGAAGGAGTGTCAGAATTCCTTAATCGTGATGGAGTCGGAGAAGAACCTTGCCGTTGAGCGAGCAAGGAGGTTGCAGGTGGAGATGAACGGCATGCGGTATCAGTACCGTAGACAGATTGATGAGGCTATGGAACAGGCATTGGTGGACAATGAGGAGGAGATGAAGTCAAAGCTGGAGGGAATGACTCATCAATTGATTACGTTTGGGTTTAACAACTTCCGCTCCCGGCTTCTGACCAAGTTTCCTGACCTTGATGTCTCCTCAATTGTGCCGCCTGGATCTGAACCTTCAGAGGTTATCCAGGATGAAGTGGCTGATGTCCTCCCTGCCGATCCCACGGAAGTGGTTGTACCGACTGAGGTGGTTGATACTGCACCTGCCGAACCTTCTCCTGTCGTTGATCCTGTTCCTGCTGATCAGGCTTAGGATCTATATTTTGTTATCTTTCAATGTACTTGAAACATACATTTGTTTAATGGATCAGTCTTTTGGTTAATGCTCGCCTCTTTGGTTATATTGCTCTGTAGCATTTGTGCATATCTTTGAGTTATGTGGCTCTGTAGTGCCTTAACATGTAGTCGATGGTAATAATCGTTGCAAGTAGCACTGCTCTGGAGTTTAGTGTATACCAGATCAGATTTTCCTCTGTAGGTAGCTGTGTTCCGAACTTCTTTACTTGCCTTAGGTCAGTAATTGGAGACTTCTTTTTTGAAGTATTTCAAAGCTGACCGTTCTGAATCCGGGGACATAATAATAAGTGGATACCTTGTGATTGTAGTTTGGTTGATTAGAACTTCTGCCTCCAGACCTGTTAGAAATCAAGAAACGTCATAGTTGATGGACCTCTGTTGTATACGTGGCCCTGTAAGTGTTAATGACATGGAGAAACCGTCACGTCATGTACGTGAAAAAGATTAAAAGCCTGTGTATTACGTGTATGGCCCTGCCTTTTGCTTCTCCCGAGAGGGTGGTTTAATACTCCATTTATTGCACCTCCGCCGTTTGGGATTTTGAAGCTAGCACTTCGCTTAACCGTTGTGATGGTTCAACTGGGTGGCCTTTGGTCTTCCAGTGTCTATATATATGGAAACGAGGGCATATGGTTGTGCTCAACCCTTTTGCTCCCCGAATTGTTTGTAAGAGAGATTTTTATATGCTACCGGAGTTCTTCCACTCGTCCGGAGATGATGGATGATTCCTTGAGTTAGGAATAATTAAACTGTGGCCAAGAGTTAACCTTCCCTTATTTTCAGTCTCCAAGGGAGGATTGAAGGAAATACAAGTCTTCTTGTTTCCTCTGGCATTCGGTCGAGATTTCTCCGATTGGTGGTGGCCCCTCCCTGATTCAACCGAGGCCTGGAGCGTTGGTGATGAAGACGAAGGTGAGTTGCCTCCTCTTCCTCGCGCCCTGTCAGAGACCCTTGCTCCAAGTGGCTGGGGTGAAACAGACGGTGTGAAGAAGAAGATTGAAGGTGGGTTGCCTCCTCCCGCTTATGACTTGACAGGAACCCTTGCTTCAATTGGCTAGGGCGTTATGCCGATTACAAAGGTGGAGAATGAAAAAGTCTCCTGAGGCTCAGAGCCCTCATCATCCGTTGGTCATGGGACCAGTGATAGTGATGATGAAATGGCCTGGGCACTTCTTGATGCAGATTGGGGTTCAGGGCCCCTTCCTTTTAAACGAAGCCGGTGGCGGCGGTTATGGAAGTTGTGGTTCCTGTGCCCCTTTATCATCCCAGGAGAAGAGCCATTATGTTGCCAAGCGTAGCTTCTGTAATAGCTTCTGTAGTAGCTTCTGTAGTAGCTTCTGTAATAGTGTCTTTGTACTGATGTAAATCTTTTGAGTTATCAATAAAGTTGAATTTCTTCTTCTCAGATCTGATATTTTTTGTGAATGTGCTCTTTTGAAGCTTAAGCGCCTTCTCATGCATTTCTGATTGTTCTGAAAATAAATCAAAAAACTTAGAAAAATGCCAGAATCGAAGTACTTTACCTTTGGTTGAAACCATAGTACTGGTTTGTTTGGCAGATAAGCCAAATAATATAAGTATCAGATCCGAGGTGTTTCGATCTGGGAAACTTTAGTTTATAGATGCTCGGAACTTCTGCCTTTGGATAGACTGGATCACAGAATCTGCTAATTGAAGACGGACCAGGCTCGGAAGGCCTGTGCATTAAAGTAGTCTCGGCTCGGTAGGCCTGCATATTTTAAGTATTTAAGATCTGTATAGCATGGACCAGACTCTGAAGGTCTGTGCATTATGGATGGACCAAGTCATAAGACTTGTGCATTAATAGATGGACCAGGCTCTGGAGGCCTGTGCATTTATTGATGGACCAAGTCATAAGACTTGTGCATTAATAGATGGACCAGGCTCTGGAGGCCTGTGCATTTATTGATGGACCAAGTCATAAGACTTGTGCATTAATAGATGGACCGAGTAAAAACTCGTACATTATGGACCAGGCTCTGGAGGCCTGTGCATTAATAGATGGACCAAGTCATAAGACTTGTGCATTAATAGATGGACCGAGTGAAAACTCGTCCATTATGGACCAAGCTCTGGAGGCCTGTGCATTAATAGATGGACCAAGCCATAAGACTTGTGCATTAATAGATGGACCGAGTGAAAACTCGTACATTATGGACAAGGCTCTAGAGGCCTGTGCATTAATAGATGGACCAAGTCATAAGACTTGTGCGTTAATAGATGGACCGAGTGAAAACTCGTACATTATGGACCAGGCTCTGGAGGCCTGTGCATTAATAGATGGACCAAGTCATAAGACTTGTGCATTAATAGACGGACCGAGTGAAAACTCGTACATTATGGACCAGGCTCTGGAGGCCTGTGCATTAATAGATGGACCAAGTCATAAGACTTGTGCATTAATAGATGGACCGAGTGAAAACTCGTACATTATGGACCAGGCTCTGGAGGCCTGTGCATTTATAGATGAACAGTTTCATAGAAGTAAAAGAAAAGAAATCTTCATTGATAGTACTTCCGCAAGTGTTCTACGTTCCATGGCCTAGGAACAGGTTTCCCAGTCATGTCTTCAAGCCAGTAAATGGTAGGTCGAATGACCTTTGTTACTTTGTAGGGGCCTTCCCAGTTTGGTGACAACTTTCCCATGGTAGGATCCTTGGTGTTTTGAAAGACTCTTCTTAAGACGAAGTCTCCAACTTGAAAGTTGACTGTCTTGAGTCCTACCTTGGATTTGTTGACCATTCTTTGCTGATAAGCTTCCATCCTGATGCTGGCTTGATCCCTTCTCTCTTCGAGCAAGTCCAAGTTTTCCATCAGCTGCTGATCATTGGATTCTTGCTCAAAGGCCTCAGTCCTCAGAGTTGGCATACCGATCTCAACCGGAATTACTGCTTCTGTCCCATAGGCTAAGGAGAAGGGTGTTTCAGAGGTGGGAGTTCTTCTGGTTGTACGGTAGGCCCAAAGGACTCCTGGGAGCTCTTCTGCCCACTTCCCTTTGGCCTGTTCCAACCTTTTCTTTAACCCTTCAAGGATTGTTCGGTTGGTGACCCCTGCCTGCCCATTTGCTTGTGGATGGCCTGGAGAGGCGAAGTGCTGCCTGATGTTGAGATTTTCACAGAATGCCTTGAAGCCTTTACCAGTGAATTGAGTCCCATTGTCCGAGATAATTACACGTGGTATGCCGAACCTGCATACGATGTTCTTCCAGGTGAAGTTCTCGACTTCCTTTTCTGTGATATGCGTCAAAGGTTCGGCTTCAGCCCATTTAGAGAAATAGTCGATGGCCACCAGGAGATATTTCCTACTAGGAGGTGCCTTCGGTAATGGACCTACTATATCCATCCCCCACTGAGCAAAGGGCCAAGGACTAGGAATCGGGATAAGCTCGTGCTGAGGCTGATGTTGGTACGGGGCAAATCGCTGGCATTTGTCACACTTCCGAACATACTCTTTAGCCTGTTTCAGCATGCCGGGCCAGTAGTAGCCCTGTGATAGAGCTCGGTGGGCTATAGTTCTGCCCCCATTGTGATTCCCGCAAATTCCCTCGTGAATTTCAGCCAAAACATATTGCGACTCGTCTGGAGCCAAACACTTTAACAGAGGTTGAGAATACGACCTCCTGTAAAGTTTGTTGTTCAAGATCAGGTACCGAGCCGCTCTGATTCGGATTCTCCTGGCTTTGTTTTTATCCTCTGGGAGGAGCCCGGATCTTAGATACTGGAGGATTGGGGTCATCCAGTTCTGGGTCTGTTCATCAATTTGAGCAACTGATGCTTCCTCAATGCTGGATCCTGGCTGAAAAGAGATTTTAACTGTGGAGTCTGTTTCGGACTTGAGGCGGGAGGCCATGTTGGCCAGAGCATCTGCTCTACAGTTCTGACTTCTCTCAATCTTCTGGATAGTGAAAGTCTGGAAGGAATGCTTTAAGTGGTTCACCAGTTCGGAGTACCGAAGCATCCTGTCATCCTTAATGGCAAACTCTCCCAAAACTTGGCTTACTACCAGTTGGGAGTCAGAGAAGACATTGAGGTTCTGAGCCTCGCATTCCAGGGCAAGCTTCATCCCTAAGATTAGGGCCTCATATTCGGCTTCATTATTAGAAGCTCTAAATCCCAGGCTGACTGCTTTTTCCGATGTGAGTCCATCAAGGGACTGTAGTACCAGTCCTACCCCTGATCCTTGATCGGTTGACGATCCATCAATATACAGCAGCCAGGTTCCCGTAGTTTCGGTGATTTGTGCTTCGTTCTGTAGTGCCGGGGTGAACTCGGCTACAAAGTCGGCTAAGGCCTGCCCTTTAATGGAGTTTCGGGGTACATATGCTATGTCAAACTCCCCTAGCTCCACTGACCACTTGACCAATCTTCCCGATACCTCAGGTTTCCTCAATATTGACTTTAGAGGATAGGCAGTTGGAATCTCAATTGGATGGGCCTGGAAGTAAGGTCGAAGCTTCCGAGCTGATATGACCAAGGCATAGGCCAGCTTCTCTACTTCTGGGTATCTTTTCTCCGTGTCAAATAGTGCCCTACTGACGTAGAATATAGGCCTCTGTACTCCTCTGTCCTGTCTGATCAGTGCGGAGCTAACCGCGTTCTCAGAGACTGCAAGGTACAGGAGCAGCTTTTCTCCTTGTACTGGTTTTGACAAGAGCTCTGGAGAGGCTAGATACTCATTTAGTTCTTGGAAGGAATGCTCGCATTCTTCTGTCCATTGCAAGGCCTTGCTGCCCTTTAGAGCTTTAAAGAAAGGTAGGCAGCGATCGGTGGACTTGGATATAAACCTGCTCAATGCGGCGATTCTGCCATTCAGTGCCTGAATCTCCTTTCTGGTCTTTGGCGACTTCAGTCCAATCAGGGCTTGGATCTGAGTGGGATCTGCTTCGATACCTCTTTGAGAGATGATGTACCCCAAGAATTTTCCCTTCGTAACTCCGAAGGTACATTTCGAGGGGTTGAGCTTCATTTTGTGCTGTCTGAGGATATCGAAGGTCTGGGCCAAGTGCTGGAGGTGGCTGCCTTTCTGAAGGCTCTTTACCAGCATGTCGTCGATGTATACCTCCATGGTGCTACCAAGTAGTGGGCTGAACATCTTGTTCACCAACCGTTGGTAAGTGGCTCCAGCATTCTTCAAACCGAAAGGCATCACTCTGTAGCAGTAGAGTCCTCTCTCGGTTATGAAGGCAGTCTTTTCTTGATCTGGAGGGTACATCTGGATCTGGTTGTATCCAGAGTAGGCATCCATGAAACTCATAAGCTCATGCCCTGCAGTGGCGTCAACCAGTTGATCTATTCTCGACAATGGAAAGCTGTCCTTGGGGCATGCTTTGTTGAGGTCTGTATAGTCAACACAGACTCTCCACTTGCCGTTCTTCTTTTTGACAAGCACCGTGTTGGCTAGCCACTCGGCATAGAAAACTTCCCGTATCATCCTGGCGTCCAGCAGCCTCTGGACTTCTTCATCTATAATCCGATGCCGTTCGGGAGCGATCGGCCTTCTCTTCTGTCTGACTGGGGGGTGATCCGGATCTACCATCAGTTTGTGAGTTATCAGATTAGGATCTATTCCCTCCATGTCCCTGGTCTCCCAAGCAAAGATAGAGAGGTTGTTCTTCAGAAACCTGACTATCTTTTCCTGCTCGGTGGGCGTAAGGTCCGGGCCGATGTACAAATAACACTCCCCTGCTTCTGAACTGACCAGTACTTTGATGGGCTCGCCAACAGGCTTGGCTCGGCTGTCACGTCCCCTTGGGCTCAGGGGCTCTTCAACGCCGGATGGGCAATCTTCCACCTCGGGAATGTGAGTGAAAACCGGATCTGCACAGTCCCGAGTGTACTGTAATTGCTATTTCGGAGCTGTCTCCTTGAGGGTAATAGCGTGACATTCTCGTGAGGTTGGCTGACATCCTCTGACCGAGTGTACGCTCTGATTGTGGACGTACTTCAGACACTGATGAAGGGTCGAAGTGACTGCCCCTATCTGGTGTAACCAGGGTCTCCCGATGATGACGTTGTATGGAGACTTCATGTTCAACACCATGTATTCAGAGATGGTGGTCTTCCGCCCTTCACCTTCTCCTACAGTGGTAGGAAGGTCAACTCTCCCCAGTGGGGTGCTGAGGTTGCCATCAAAAGCTGCCATTACGGTAGTGGTGGGCTTGACGCTGTCCTGGTCTATGCCCATCCGCTTAAGCGGTTCATAGAATAGAATGTTGACTGAGCTGCCAGTGTCGACCAGGACTCTTCTAGTCTCGAAGTTGGCGATTCTGAGGGTGATAACAAGGGCATCACTGTGAGGGCAGTGTACCCCTGCTAGAACTTGGTCGGTGAACTGGATCTCCGGCCCTGGCTTGAACCTCTTTTCGACGTTGGACACCTGCAAGATGTTTGGGGCGGTTCTGGCCTCCCGAGCATATCTTTTTCTTGCCCTGTTAGACATTCCTGTAATATGGGAGTCAGCATGGAGGACGTAGATAACATGGTTGTTCTGCCTCTAAGGCTCGTTTCGTCCTTCCCGCTGCTCTTGCCTCTGTTCGGGCCTCTGATCTAGCTGCTGCTAAGGCTTGTCTTCTTGGGGGTTCTGCCTTCCGTCTTGTTTGACGAACTCCCGAAGACGTCCCTTCTTTATGAGCTGTTCTATCTCATATCGGAGGGTCCTGCAAGCGTTAGTAGTATGTCCATGATCTTTATGGAAATTGCAATACTTACTTTGGTCCCGCAGGCTGGGATCTCCTTTGATTGGCTCTGGCCACCTCAGGTTCTCCCGATATCTAATCTGCCGGAGTACCTGGTTCAGAGTGGTGTTCAAAGGCATGAAGTTGGTGAACTCCCTTGGTGCGGAGTTGTACACAGCTCTAGGAGCTGTTCTCTTCTTTGGGCTCCTAGCCCTCTTTTTGTTGGGGTCTCTCCTGTGATCCTCCTTCTTGTGATCCTCCCGCTTCGGATTATCCCTCTGGGTCTGATCCTTGCCCTTCTAGGCTGAGCGGTTGGCCTCTTCCAGGTTGATGTATTTTTTGGCCCGATCCATCAATGCCGCCATATCGGCTGGAGGGCTCTTTGTCAAGGAATCTCTGAAGCCGCCTTGGGCAAGCCCGGCAGTAAGGGCTGCAACGAGGAATTTCGGGCTGCAATCCGTGATCTCAGTGAGCTCGGTGTTGAAGCGGGCAATGTAGGCTCGGAGGGATTCCTCCCTGGTCTGCTTAACATTCAGCAGGAATTCTGGCCACCTTCTGAGCCTCCTGCTGGTCATAAACCTATCCAAGAACTGCCTACCGAGCTCGTAGAAGCTGGTAACGGAGTTCGGAGGGAGGTTGTGGAACCACTTCAGAGCTGTTCCCTTCAGGCTGGTGATGAACGTTTGGCACATGAAAGCGTCTGAGGCTCCATGAAGGGCCATCGTATGCTGATAATGAGATAGGTGATCTCCTGGATCTCCAGATCCGTCGTAGAGAGTGAACTTGGGCACCATGAACTTTCTGGGCCTCTCTTCGGACATGATGGCGTGAGTGAACGGAGTGGCTAGTCTTCCGAGCAGCCTAGCCAGTTCGTCCTGCTCTGGAGGGTTCTGAGGTCCTCTTAAGCCGATTGTCCGGTCCATAGACTCGGCAATCTCCTCTACCCTTCGCGGGTCTCTGAGTCTGACATCTTGTGAACCCTGCCTGACAGCCTCGGCTTCAGGGTAGTAGGGTGGAGTACGCCCTTCGGATGGAAGAGGAATCCGAACCGGAGGGACTGGTGCTGCATGATAAGGTTCCTGCGGTGCCGGTGGTGCTCCCGAAACCCTAGGAGTTGAGGCTCGAGTAGTGCTTCGGTAATGCACGTCGGGAACAAAAGCAGATGTTCCCCAGCCAGGGACTGTTGATGGCTGTGGATCTCGGCCAATGTGAGCAACGCCTGAGGGGTGCCCAGGCTGGTTAGTGGGGGCCTGCCCACGAAGTTCTTCATTCTCTGTGGCAACCGGGGGTTGCGTTCCTGCAACGAAGTTGACCGGCGGGCTAGGAGAAGCCGCCGCTTGGTTCTGCGTGAGCGTTGCCAGCGTTCTAGTGATGGCCAGCAATTGCTCCTGCACCAGTTCATTGTGCCGATTTATCGCTTCGATCTCTTGTCGCATAGGGTTGGCCGCTGGTCCCTTAGTGCGGGGAGCAGGCGGCTGACGCTGAGCGTTTTGTGAATTCTGAGTATTCTGTCGTGGTCGGAGATTTGGTGCCATGGTTTTCCGGTGGGGAAAAAGATGAGTTTAAGAATAAAGCACGTAGAGATTAGTCATTTCCCACAGACGGCGCCAAACTGATGCTACACTTTTTGACTCGCAACACGTGAGGACTCCGTGACCTGTAGAACACTCAGAGAGATGATCAGAGGACCACCGGATTGGCTCCGGCGGTAGCCGCTCCGATGCTTAAGTAAGTAAGGGAATTGAAAGACTGTATTGAAAGCCAAAGAATGAGCATAAGAAAATAAAGCGTACCTCTAGGGTTTAATATATAAGCCGTGGCTCTCCTAATTTGATTAGGTTTTGCCGCCATGAATATAGGGATTTGATCATCGGAGATTTGCAGTTACCTTGTGGAGCATTGAGTCGTTGATGGAGATAATCATAGATAGTAGTTTCCGTGTTAGAAGTCTGTTTCCTTATTCCCCGCTTAACAGTTGTTAAGGAAACCATATATAAAGTGTTGAATAAATACTGTCCAGAACAGGAGGTCTGGAAGATGTACACGAGAATATCCTTAATGCTTCATCCGCACTATATGACCGAGTTTATCGGTTCTGAATGGTATGTAAATAAGAATGCCCCGAAGGCTTGTGGCTGCTCTGTATGATAGACATATATGAGAATACCCTGAAGGCTTGTGGCTGTTCTGTATGTCCGAAATATATGAGCTCTGTAGGATCGAGATTTGTTAATCTGATGGGCACACGTGTCTCAAAGTGATTGGTGTGTCTGTTTGTGGTATATCAATATATATATATATATATCTATGTGTGCATGCCAGCCGTTGGGTGGCAGTGTGACTGATGTATATATATATATATATATATATATATTAAGTCAACTTTGCATTTAATGCAAAGTTGCTTGTGGTGGAGAATAGGGTGGCTTGAATCAGGAGAGGTCAGAAAAATAGGATGGAGGATGGTGGCTGTGACAGGAGCTGGCGTGTAGATATATGTGTATATATGTATTAAGTGTCCGTTGGGTTAGGAAAGAAGAATCAAAGAGAAATAGGGACAGAGGGAGAGAAGGAGTTCTGGAAAGGGAGCAAGAGATCTGGGAGCTGGGATCGAGGGTCAGAATAGAAGGGAAGAAAGAACCTGTAACCAGCGAAGAGGAAAAACCAGAAAGTTGGTAAGAACTTTATTTTCTCTCTCTAAAACTCCTCTATATGCATGATATGTTTTTAGCATATTAATTAGTATGGATTCGAGGGCCTTGTAGAGTATGAAACATAAATTGTTTTGCAAAAAGAATCAAGTGAAATGGGTAAGAGATGGCCGAGAAATCTCCAGTTGCAGGTCATGGCCAAGGGTTGATGGGTTGTCATTGTATGTGTTAAACTCAAAAATAAAGGAAGGGAGTTGATGAGGTGAGTTAGAAAAACGTTTTGGAATTTAAAAGGGGTTAAAACAGTAAGGAAATAGTCAAGAAATTGGGAAAAATCAGATGATCGGAATCTGGGTTTTTGGCCGGAAAAGGGACATGCGCAGGTCGAAAAACCATGGGTTAAGGGGTTGAAATGTGCTCTAAATTGTTGCCTAAAATCCCAGATTTATTTTAGTGTAAAAATAATGAAATTCGAACGTAAAACGTGAGAAAAATGGGGGGGGAAAGTCGCGGTCTCTGGCGACTTGGCCGGAGAAGACAACCGGAGTGTTGGTCGGAAAGCCGAAGGAGCGCAGAGACAACTGGGACCGTTTCTGATTTTGGATTGGGCCTCTTTTTATTTTAAACAGTAGGCTGTTGGGTTGTTTTAATTGGGAAAGGAAATTGGGCCTGTTCAAGTCTTGGGCCTGTTCAATTAATGGTCATTGGGTTCTCTTGGTGTGGGCCTGTTTTGATTTCTTTTGGGTTAGGGCTTGGTAGGGTTTAAAAAGGATAGTTGGGCCTATTTGATTTTGGGTTGAACCTGTTTATTTTCTTAAAAACTGTTGGGCCGTTTTCGTTTTAAAAGAAAATTGGGCCTGATTTGGTTTTGGGGCCCAAAGGTTTCAAAAAAAAAAATGGAAAGGGACGCATAGTGGCATCCCTGAGGTTCGAACTCAGGAGATATGGGAAGGGGGGTGACACCTGGCCAGAGCGCCACCCTGTGCGCGCCTGCCTTAATGTGTAACAAATATATATATATATATATATATATATATATACACACACACGTTATATCTTACTTAATTTAATGAATTAAATTAATTTAATTGAATTAAATGCCCCGAAATGGCCCGAAGCCCAAACAAGGCAAGTCATATATGTTTTCTTACTATCTTGGACCTACTAAGACCAATGGTGAGGTCTGTGATGCGATACGAGGCCCCGAAAAAATAAAAGACCCATGGAACCCTTAAAAACTACCAAAATGCCCCTGAGTCAAAACGCAGTCAAACGAACCTCGATTTGAGTAAACAAATAGTGAAATCTTATTATCTCGAACATTCTGGATTCAACTGTAGAGTCCAATTTATGAGGAGAGATCTCGGGAAATGGAGAACCGTGGAAGTGCAGAATGACCGTTTTGCCCTCTTAGCCCGGATGTCCAAATTAAATTCCCCGAAGGCCCAAACTTATTTTCTTCGACGTTTCGGACACAATGATAGAACTTAATCTACCAAAATAGAAACTTATAAATTAAAGACATAAAATTTGATGAATAGCATCATTAAAGTGACAAACGGACTGAGTTGCATTTTGTGATTTTAGGGACACCGAAAGGCAAGGAGAAGGTGGCCTGATCCTTCCACATTCTCATTGCTAGCCACTACATTACGAGCGCAGTTTACTTGGGTTGAGACCAACCCGTCAGGTATGGTGTTTTGCTAATGTTAGAAATGAAGTTAAGTTAGGAATATTCTGTGAATGACTGGAATGACTTATGTGTTTATTTGGAATGTGTTTACTTGATGATTTGGAGTTGGTTGTTCACATGCTTACGTGTTACTTGCATTCTATGAGAATTTAGTGAAATGATGAACGTGAATCATGACATGTGTTTAAGTTGATTATATGAGATATGCTTGCATGTGGAACTGGTTGGTGATATACATATTATTATCTCGAGCATGCTATATTAATGAAACCTTGTTGCATTGAGATTGCATGAGCATATTGGCATATGGTGAATTCCTTGGGCATATGGCGTGAGTTGAGCACGTGGTGCTTTGCATTATGAGGGTGCAGATCCTGTAATGAAAAACCCAAAATTGGCCATTGCATTGGTACTTCGAGCCATCGGGCGAGACCCGTAAATGAGACATTGGTACTTCGAGCCATCGGGGAGTACCCGTAAATGAGACATGGGTGTGGCATTGAGTGCATGGGTGCGTCATGCATGCTTTTATTGTAACATATTAATGGAACTGGAATGCATTTAGAGATAAATGTACACTTTGCACATGTCACGCCTTAGCTTTACTTCTTGCATTAGCACTTCATCATACCAGCAGTTGAGCTGACCCATTCGTGGGCAACATTTTTCAAATGAGGGATGCTCCAGCTACTTGAGACTCAATGATACCTTGATAGGATGAAGCACTTGGTATATTTTTGGTCCATGGGACTTATGTTTTGTAATGTAAGGGCTTAAGCCCGAATAACCTATGAACAATGCAGTTGTGAAATGTATTTTATGTTTCTGTATGTATTGATGGGAATCGAAGCATGTTTAGTTAAATTTGTTTAAGTTGTCCTTTATTTTATTTTAATTACTGTCTCGATAGTCGCGCCTCGGGTTCAGTGAAAATTCGGGGCGTGACATAAATAGAATCCCAGAATCTCACCACGCTCAATAGCACACAAAAGATGTGACTAATTCTCATCCCAACTCTTTTACTCATATGTGTTCTTTTCCACAATAACAATATCTCAATCCACACCACAAACGGTGCTCATCAACGTTAATATCCTCTCAAATCTCACACCGTTCAGGTATAGTCAACAATGTGCATATCAACATCATTCATATCAACAATGTGCATATCAGCATCATTCATATTCACAATAATACTAACAATCATAAGAGATGATATATGATTTAACGAATGGATACAGGAGTAACAACAGTCATATATATTCTTGACAGAAATAGAAATCATGATAAATATCAACATAGCAATCACATGTATCTAATACCATCATGCAAATATCCAACATCATAACATTCAATATAACAATCACATCACACTGATAATGTAATGGCAAGGTGTCAAATAATACAGATAAACTTATCATATGAATAACATGGCAAGTATACACATCGACACATCAAGACATTGTCCTAGTCCCAATCTTCACTCCACTACAATGAGATACCACATGTGTCTTTCATAATATTTGTCAATTGTCTTACCTATTTCTTATTCTATTCCTAGGACCACTATCGCCCATAGCACTAAGGTATCGTGTAAAGTCTTAAGATTCTCTATGCCCAATTACTCTTTAGCCTACATCTTGGGTACCTGTTTACCAAACGGATATCAAAAACATGTTCTCGGGCATAAAAAAAACCCTAAAAAAGACCTATCGTATTGTCTTTAACTTATTTAGCTATCTTTTAAGCCCATAAGGGCATTTTCATAATTTACTAGATAAGTTATGCGTCTATCAAGATGACATATCTCAAAACTGACCTTGAAATCAGATCCAAAAGGTCCAATAATCTTAAAGGTATCATCTTTATATTTTATCAACGTTTCTACTTATTTGTTCCATGTATAGGGGCATTTTAGTATTTTCAAATTTTCATGTGGGACTACCCCGAATCCTCATTTCATTAATTTGATGTCAAAGTTGAATTCCTGATGCCCAAAAACATTGAAAATGCCTCTTCTGGATCTCAATTCGGCTTTCAATTGCTTAATGTAAGTCTAGAGGTATTTTAGTACTTTCACATTTTCATGCGAGACTACCCCGAGCCCTCATTTCATTAATTTGATGTCATATTTGAATTTCTAGCACCCAAAAAATATTGGAAACACCTCTTTCGGATCTTAATTTGGCTTTCAATTTCTTAATATAAGTCTAGGGGTATAATTGTCACTACCCGTAACCCGTCCTGTGCGGATCAAGGGCCTACGACTGGGGGTAGCGACCCGCGATCTATCCCCCGCTAAAGGATCTCAAACACCAATTAATTAATTATTTTATACATGTCATGACATTGGTTAATTTAGTATCATCATCAGAGTTTAATTATACATGCCATAATAAAAGTGAGTGTTTAGTTTACAGATCCTCAAATACAAAAACGTAGCCAGGACGTGGATACATAGGAGAGCTAAGACTACATTACGCTTAGTCTATTATAATTATAGCAAAAACGTCCACCATTACTTGTAAAAGAGCGATCTGTGGGCTAAGTGAGGCACCTACTTGTAGTGCACGCCCTATGGTCCCTCTGCAGTATCCTGCCTTGAAAAAAATGACATATCTAGAGTGAGCTAACTTAGCTCAGTAAGTAAATCCCCTCGCTCTGCCATGGGTCAAGGTTAGTCCAAATAGAAAGATATGAATAATAGCAAGCAAAAAATACAATATCACAATAGCCAGTCACCAAGATTGTGAATCACTATAATGACCCGTAGGTCCAAAAGGCACATCCCAAGATAGCATGATACAAATGATGCAATCGGTACAACAAATTAATAATAGGGATTGGGCTATACAATAGTCAACTGTCACAAATTACAAGATAGCAATTCGAGTCCAAAGACAGGCATGCAAAGCATATCAACAACCAAAGAGTACATCATTAGATAATCCAAAGAGAGGCTTGCAAGGTGTATCAATAATCAAAGAGTGCATCATCAGATAATCCAAAGATAGGCTTGCAAGGCGTATCAATAACCAAAAAGTGCATTATCAAAATATGTTCAATAAAAGATATGAGATACTAACAAAATAGATGCTATCAAATAAAAGAGCTCGGCAACCCTCAAAAGCACTCACTCAGGTTCACCCCTCTATTGGGTTCCTGAATAGCACTAGAGCTTTTTACATATATCATGTCTTCCATGGACTAAGTGTTAGGCAACATTCTCAATCACCGACCCATAGGTCCAAAAGCATCTATAGAATCAGATGGATGTTATGACAGACACAACTCCCAACACTCATAATAATATCATGATCAACAAAATTCCACACGAGATGTACATATATGTGGAATAACAAATTCTCAACAATGAGAAACATGGAAATTTTTCAATATCCAAGCAAGATATAGAAATGAAAAACAAATCACTTTAGGATATTGACAATCAAATTGTCATCATGTCCACAAGGTAAAACATGCATCAAATTATGAAAATCAATAATATCAGGTGTGTATGGAATACAAATTGGCAGCATCAAGGAAATAAAATTGTGACATGCCTAAGAATTACCACATGTTAGAGTTCGGGTTTTACTTACCTCAAAATAGTCCCTCCTCCCTTCAAGAGGAAATCAAACCTCCTTTTTTTTCCCTTTTGATGTCTTTATAAACCAAGAAATATTATTTAGTTCAATATTATTCATAGACTTAATTTAATTTTATTAATGAATTTACAGTCTTTTAGTCTTGAGTGTCGTATTTTAAGTCTATGAACTCATTTACCCCCTGGTCTCATCGTTGTACCTTCACGGTGTCCTAAAAATAGCCAATATCATATTTCACTATTTTAGGTATTTTATTCAGCAAAACAGACTCCACCGTTGAGTCCGGAACGTTGAAAAACCTTAAGGTAAGTACTCTCATAATTTTTGGGGGTTGTTTGGTATCTTCATTTAGCCTTTAGGACATTTTTGAGATTAACCTAGTTTGTCTGTTCATATTTTTTGATATTTAATTTTGGAATTTGGACTCCGCCATTGAGTTTGGAATGTCAAAAAATATTGGGTCACACTATTTTTTTATTTTATTTGGATACAGGGAATAATTTACTAAATTAAATTTATTAAATTAATTTAATTACATTATTTTTTATTTATATATATATATATATTCGGGTATTATTTTAATCAAAGTGCCTTAGTGGCACAGTGGTTCACACGTGGGGTTTAAGACCCTCACGCGCGGATAGTCCTAGGTTCGAGTCTGAGGAGTTGCGGCTCCCCTTTATTTTTTTGATTTTTTATAAGCCAAACAACGGACATGGGGTCAATTCAGGGATAGGTTATTCCTATTCCATCTGTGGCTATTAAATCAAATCCCCTATCTGTGTAACCAAACAGATTGGTTTTGTTTTAAAATTTAGAACTTAATAACCCTAAATGACGCCGTCCTACTTAATCAAATTTGTGACTCGATGAGTCCCGACCTGAACCCGAACTGACCGAAACCTGACCTATCACTATTCTTCTTCTTCCCCTTTCCCATGCGACTGTTGCCCTAATTTTTGCAAATGTTCAAGTTCTATTTCATGGAGTTCTGGGTAGCCATTTCTCCTGTGGTTTGTTCTTGTCGATTCTTAGGACTCCAAGGGAGGTTTTGGTGTTGGTTAGGGGGGTTAACTTGAGCTTAAAAGCTCAGTTAGAAGTTTAGTGCAGGTCTGGTTATGTGCTCGTTCATGGCCATTTCTTCACCAAAGTTAATGGGGTTGGGCTTGTTGTGATCGTGCCATTATAGGCTTTAAATCACCGTTCTAAAATAGAGCTTTGAGCTCTTTTGGTGAGGTTGGGTTTCTAGGCCGTGACCTACAACTCAAGATTCTAAGCTCATATTTGAGCTTTATGGTCGCGGACCATTGTTTTCACGACTCTCACAAGACCTAGTTTAGGTCCCAACAAACCAAACTCAACTTAGTTTCAGTTGTTTAAAGTCTGAACTTTTTGAAGGTCCATTAATGGCGTCCACTGCGTTTTCCTAGCTTAGACTATGCCAAATTATTCCTATTTACTGGTAATATACACTACAATTACATGCATGCACACAGGTTTCATTTAACACCCTAAAATAGTGATGAACGCACTTTTTTTTTGTTTTTCCTAAAAGAGAAAATTGGAATTGTGAGCTTTTTATACCTTCAAACAGTAGCCTTCTTCTCCTTAGGCTTAGTTGAGTTCTAAGGGAGCTTAGGGTTGAGCATGCTCAGCCTCTTCTTCCTTTCTCCCACTTCTCCTTCTTCTTCTTCTTCTTCTTCTTCTTCTTCTTCTTCTTCTTCTTCTCTCTCTATGAGCTCACTTTACGTAAGCATGACATATATGTCTATCACACCCACACATCACACACATATATATATATATAGGGCTGAGGTGTTGCATGAAAAGTGATTGGGTGTTGGGGTGGTAGAGGGAAATTTTATACAACATATATACATCTTATGCATTATATAACACAAAAGTGTTTGTAGCCCAACTGATAATCTTTTTAGACTTTAAGTCTTTCCTCTTTTTGGTCTAGGGTTCAAACCTTTTGGCTATCAATTTGGCCTTATTTTCTCCCCCTTTTTCTTCTTGTGCCTTGTTTGGCAATTTGGGTATTGTTTGTCAAATTTTTGAAGTTGTGTTTCAATTACTTTAAAAACCTCTTGGTATTCTCACCGGGTTTTTTATTTTTGTGTGCTTCTTTTTTTAACGTCATAAATTTTAGTTTTGACCCGTTACATCGTGTTTTATTTATACTAAAAATGTATCGTATTTATCATAAAATTTTGATTAAATTTTTTTTATTCGCGTATCGCACTAATTCACCCAATTTCACTTCATGTACTAATTTTAATATTTACGGGCTACTAATTTCAATTTAACATTTCTAATTAATAAACATATAATTACTTCCATAAAAATGGCATTAATGTAAATTAATTTTCCTAATTAGGTCGGGATATTACAATAATTGTCATTTTCTCATTTTATGTGGGACCATCACCGCGTCCTAATTTGTTCAGTTTGATCATATATTTGAATCCTGGGCATCCAACAACTTTGGAATAGACCCTTCTGGATTTTAATTTACCTTCAAGTTGCTTAAATTATCATTATGGGTATTTTCATATTCATGTAGGACCACCCCAAGTCCTCGAATGTTCAAACCGACTCTGCCATTGAGTACGGAATGCCCAAAAACCTTAAAAGTGGCCCTTCTTTCATTTTAATTAGCTTTGTTTTCAATTTTATTAACAAGTAGGTTTTTTTGCAATTTCTCTAAAATTAGTTCACTAGTTTGTAAATAACTCAAATAAGTCAACCCTTTTTTAATTTTTTTCTAAATCAATTTTCAATCCCTGTTGCCAAACAGGCCTTAATCAATTTCAATTTCAAATTTTGGAATAGGTATAACCATATTCTAGTTCCAATCACTTTTGGGTTTTCAATTCAGTTGTGACCAAACAACCCCTTAGACCCATCAAACCATGGACCCGACCCAAACCCAAGACCCGACCCTGTCCATGACCCGAGACCAAATTTGACTGACCCGATTCAATGTTTGACCGTTGACCGGTCAACGTTGACTCACCGCCGATCAGCCTCCGATCTTTTTCTCTGACCTACTCGTTTAGTTTTTCACCCTCATTTTTCTTAGTCGTTTTTCACCCGTTTTTCATTCTAAACACCCCTATGAGTCTTATAACATCATTTCGGATCATTTTTTATGATTGAAACCGGCCAACACACTAGAAAACTGCCATTCGCAATTTTCTAACGAGGTACTGTTCACCCTCTATTCCCTTCTCATTTTCCATGGTTTGCATGCCCAATTGATTCTAATCACAGTCCTTGAACGTCATGAAAACTAAATCAAAGGTTTAATGAGACCAAATCATGGAACTCAACGATTTTGGGAAATTCAAAGTTTTCGATTCTCCTCTCATTCTACAGTGTCCCTATGCACACACATATGTACATATATAATTTACACTACACACATATACATGCATTCCCAATTTCAAAGAAACTCAAACCAAACTAGAAAAATGTCTAGAAGGTCCCCACCTCGTTGTTCGGCTAGAGAGAGGAAATCTAGAGGAGAGAGAGAAAGCTTATCTCCTTCGTCCATGGCCGCTGCTTCCTTGGCCCTCCAGCCCAACCCATATGCTCCTCTTTCCTTCCTTCTTTTTTTCTTTTCTTTTTCCTCCTCCCTTTCTTTTCTTCTTCTTTTTTTTCGGTCCTCCATTGTGTTTCATACACAAATACACAGTTTCACACATTGTGTACTACACATACACAGAAATACACACTTACGTATAAACACACCACTCTCACACACTTATAGTCACTCTTTTTGTATCTCTCACTCTTTGTCTCAATGCACACACATTGCACACAAACATACACTTATTGCACCCTCAAACATACACACACTAGGCTAGAGAGAGAAAGTGAGAAAGATGGAGGGAATTATAGAGGGGGAGAGAGAGAGAGAGAGAGAGAGAGAGAAAGTGAGGGAAGAATTTTTGAAAAAGGGTTGAATGCCTTTTCTTTCTCTTCCTTGTCTCTTTCAAGTCCCATCAACACATCACACACCTCATCTTTTTGTCTCCCTACCATGCATTTGCACACACATTATCACACCTCCTTCCACCACCCAATTCTTCACATAGATCCCTCTTCTAGAAGCTTTTAGCAATTTCTTGGAGAAGTTTCTCAAGTTTTTCGAGGCGTCACGTGGCTAGTTGGCCAACTGTGCACGCACACTAGCCCGAATTGAAACTGTCTCAAAATCACACCAAAATTGGTACACCAGCTAATTTTGGTGCTCTAATTCTAAATATGTAGTCTTTTTCCCAAGATTCCATTGTTTAATTTTTATATTTATCTGCATCCTGTAAATGACTGTGTAGTCCCGAGGCTCACACCAGTCCTGAATAATTACCAAAAATTCCTTTTTAGCCTCACTGTGTCATACTGATGACTTATCAACTCATTTTATAATTTATCTAACTCATCTCTAATTTATCTCTAGTTTGTCCTTAGCCTATGCTAGCAATTTAACGAATTACCCTTGATGATTTTCTAGGTCCTTACATATGTGATGGATCAAAATTCACTATAGTCTAATCCCTATTGCGATCTCCAGGCTAAGACATTAATGATGCAATAAACCATAAGGAATTTTAATAGAATCCAATTTTTTATCCACATATGTGGTTGTATTCTTATCGATTTTTTTTTATACGAAACTTAGTGGGGCCTTCAAATAGATTTGGATGTAATTAATTTTGGGGATACAACTATTGTATATCTCTTCTAAGATAGAAGAAAGATTGCTACTATTTAACAACAGTGTTTATTTTGTTTTTATTTGTTAATTGTTTAAGCAATTGTACTGGAATGGATTGGATTGGATTTAGTGCATTACATGAGGTTGAATTTTTCAATAATTGGTTGTGATAATTGGAGGAAATTGTGGTGATACAATGGATTGGAAAGTGCCAAGTGTATGTTGTTATTCTAACTTATTTGTTATCCATTAAAATAAATTAGTGGTGAATTGAGATTTGTCTATTTGGCTATTGCACATTGAATATATTTGAGATGGATTTTACAATAGTGGATCACAGAACTTTGCAAATGTATGTTATATGTAAAAAAATTGTTGGTTTATATCTAACAAATTGATGACATGGTTACTGTCACGCCCCAAGTCCCAAGGACCCAAGAGTGACCCTACTTACTAGGTTCCTTAGATCATTTAGATTTATCTAAGGCCACTCCTCAATAATTCTTAATCACTGCATTGATTTAGCCCAATGTTCACTTCACTTAATCTTACATTGAATTTCTAAGCAAGATAAAAGTAAATAAATTTCATTCCAATTATACACATTATACGAGTGTTAGGAGTATTGTACAGCTTGATTTCAAACTCAGTTTATTATATATAAGTGTTAGCCCTAAAGGTTTCAACCAAGGACATCTCAATAATTTGGAGGATTGCAAGGCATTAATTATGAGGATTAATGTTTTATCTAGTGGTAATGCAAATAAGTCATCTAGATCAAAGAGAATGATTGGCCAAGAAATAACAAAGTTCGTCAAATAAAGAAATTCACTCAACCACAAGCTCCAAGGCTAAATTCAATCAAGTGGATACATTTAAATCCAAGAAATCAAGAAAATTCAAAAAAAGACTTGGTTTTTATAATTTTTAGGTTGTTAAATGAATTGGGTTTGATTGCTCATATGCATAAGCTCTATAATATTTAAATGATCAACTAAAACCAATAATAAAATTATTTTTCAAAACACTATATTGACATATCTTAAGTGTTGAAAATTCAAGTTATTTGAAAAATAAATCATGGTGACAATAGGAAAATAAGCTTATTCTGTCAAAACTAGTTAACTATTTCCAATAACTAGTCGACTGATTTTTAAGCTTATTTTTCACACTAAGTAAATGAGTTAACCAACTTTCATATCCAGTTGGCTAATTAACTATTTTATACATAAATTGAACTCACCATCAACACTAGTTGACCATTTGATAAAGCCAGTAGACTAATTCTCTGAAAGGAATTTTTTGCACTAAAAAACCAGTTGATTGATTCTCAAGACTAGTCGACTAATTGTTTTGAACAAAAAGAACCTCAAGCCCTTAGACAAATTAGATGAGCTTATTAGTCTATTGGATTGTGATCTAGTCGACTGATTGATGAAACCAGTTGAATGATTTTTTCGATCTGACAATTGTAAATTCAAATTTTGAACATATCAAAAAGAGGGGAATGACTAGTTTTTAAATCTAACGGCTATATTTTTCACTCCCCGAATTTCTACGAACCCGAGGCGCGAGTAACGAAACTAAAAGAAAATAGAATAAAGGATAATCTAAACGGATTTAGCATGCATTCATTTTCATCAATATATAAGAGCATAAAAACACGTCCCATAAATACATCGTTCATATGTCATTTGGACTTAAGCCCTTACATCTCAAGATATGCCCCAAGGGCCAAAACACTTCAAGTTCTTTCTTTCACTAAGGCACCACTGAATCTCATGTAGCTGGAGCATCATCTGAAATGTTATTCCACGAATGGGTCAGCTCAACTGTTGGTATAATATATTGCTAATGCAAGAAACAAAATTAAGGCGTGGCATGTGCAAGTGTACATTTATCTCTACATGTCATCCAATGTCTTCAATGTAATACATGATCAATATACATGACGCACCCATGCAAACTCTATGCCACACCCATGTCTCATTTTACGGTCCTTCCCCGATAGCCTAAGTACTATGTTCTCACTTTACGGTCTGTCCCCTCTACCGTGAGTCGTCATGGCCAATTTTGGGTTTTTTACCACAGGATCTACACCCTCATAATGCATAGCACCAAGTGCTCAACTCACACCATGCTTTCAAGGAATCACACTATGCCAATATGCCCTGATTCCACCATGCAATGACGTAATCTCAACGAAACAATTTATCAACTCATGAAGCATGCTTTGAGTTATGCATATTCTACTTAAGCAATAATGACATTTAAATCACACAGCTCGGTCCACAAATCCACATATCATGAACAATCCACTTAATTATATGCTTGGTTTTCACATTCATCATCTTAACAATTCCATAAATCACACATAATGACAACTCATGGAATATGCATATAGTCATGGTCCACATCTATCATTCAACCAAACATTCAGAAAGGTAACAAGAAACACATAGGCATAAAACAAATCAAACAACATAGCAATTACTCCTAAACTCAATTCTATTTCTTACTTAGCAAAATATCATACCTGATGGGTTGGTCTCAACCCTAAGGAGTCGCACTCGCAGTGTTCCTAAAACCATGCAGAAGGTCAGACCGCCTTCTCTTTGCCTTTCAGTGTTCCTAAAATCATGGAACATAACTCAGTTCATTTGCTACTTGAATGATGTTATTCATCAAATTTTATGTCTTTATTTCATGAGTTTCTATTTGTCAAAATAAACTCTACCATTGAGTCCGGAACGTCGAAGAAAATAGGTTTAGGCTTTCGCGGAATTTAGTTTGGACATTTGTACCAAGAAGGGCAAAATAGTCATTTTGCACTTCACGGTTTCCTATTTTTCGAGACCTCTTATCATAAATCGGACTCCACAGTTGAGTCTGGGATGCTCAAAATAATAAAAATTCACTATTCTTTTATTTAAATCGAAACCCGTTTGACTACTCTTCGACTTAGGGTCATTTCACAATTAACCGTAAATTCTGGGTACAATTTCTAATTTCACAAAGTTCTATTCTAATTCGAAATAGCTAAAAACATTGACCAAGTCTAACCTTTGAAGAATTTGCAGTCAAGTGTCACAAGTCCCCACTCATGTGTCTTACTTCGGCCTTCAATTGGTTAGCCATCTTTCCCTTGAGGAAACTACATTTGTTTGCCCAACTAATTTTCTATACTGAACTTCTCAACCAAACCCTTTAAGTCTATCCCTATACCAGGACATAACACTCCCAATATAGCAGCTCACTCCACCATATCCCTGTTGCAACTGCTGCCTGTAACTTCCTCTATTTTGTTTTCACTAAACACAACAGATAGTGATAACAGTACACTGATCAGTATTGCAATTGTTTAAGCTATTGTTCCACTACAACTGGCAGTGCATTTCCTACTTCAATCACTCACAGTAATTCCCTTGAATATGCCCAACAACCTATCTTCAAAACTTCTACAAGATATTTCCAAACGTCTGCTAGAAATGTTCCCCACGACAGGACTGAACTTTATTGTCAAGATTTGCACCTTCATGTGCAGGAAATTCTTGTCTTGCACAAGGAGAGGAAATCCTTCAACCCCATCAATCAATCACAAGGCTCTAGTTCAATTCATCACCAAGCATTCTAACCTAAATCAGTTCATCAACACATTTGTATCCTCAAAGTTCTAAACGTTCTCAGCCAAGCCCCATTTGAACAATCTACATCCCTTGCAAATCAACCCAACGCCACAGCCCAATGAAACCAGAAACAGTGACACCCAACTAAACATCAGGTCAACTAATTTTCATCAATCTCCATATAAAAACCAACAGACTTTGGAAGTGGGTCTTCCAAATTTTAATCTAAAATCCATACCAGACCAAAACTAAACCAAAATCAAATCTGAAATTTGAATTACAACATCTTCCTTCCAGTTTCTCAAAAAAACAAATCTATCAAGACAAAAATGAACTGATGGGAAAACAGAACAAAGAAAGAAAGGATTAACATCACCAGCTCAGAGACAACTAGCGATCTCATCACGGTAAGTCCATAACTGCTGTTTCAACACGTTGCTGCTTCGTGCTTGAGCACACACACACCCAATCGTGATTCAGCCCCTCTGCTCAAATGCCACACAAATACACACACATCAATCACCACCAAGACCATCTTCACCGTCGCAACACCCATCAATCCTCGATCAGAAAACCCAGCAATACCCCATCATTTTTCACCCTTAATTGTTCAAAATCAAACAATCTGTGTGAATTCAACGACACTACAGGCTTACCTCCATTCTCACTAACGCAGACTTCTAGTAACATTGAAACCCCCAACCAAATTGACACACAAAAACCCCCAAAGACCGTAACTCAATATCTCATCCATCGATCACAGATTCGAAGCCATTCATGTGAAAAACACAGCTCCCCTATTCATCCATGATTTTTCAACAAAAATCAACAAGGAAAGAATAGTCTTTTGAGCAACAAATTGTTCATAAACCCAATCAAAAGCACCAAAACAGTACATGACTAACGCCCAAACAAAGACCCAACATCACAGCATCAGTAGATCGACTGCCCCTGCCATCATCCCCGTAACCAGGTACAGAGCGTCGGGCGCAACGCCACTAACGCCGATCTACTCCCCGCTTTATAGAACCCATTTTTTTTCTCAAACCACGATCAAACCCAACAGGCTGCTGAAACCCATCCGCTAACATCGCCGCCTTCCCCATTAACCCATTGTTGCTCCATCGCCTTCGCGATCCCCCGTCGCCGACTCGAGCTTGAACACGCGAGACGCAATGGCCATCGACATGGTCCTCATTTTCTCTCTCTCTTTCCCTTTTTTTTTCCTTCTTCTTTTTCTACCGACTCTCCTCTTTTTCTTTTCTTTCTTCCCAGCTTCCTCAAGAAGCTTTCTCAAATATATCTTTGTATATACCTATATCAGCCCCTCACGTGCCCAGCAGCTTTGGCTGCTCTTATATTTACATTTACACACATGTGGCCTGCTAGCTTCCATTAAGGTTTCTAGTTTTATAATTATAATATTATACATTATATATATATTTATATATCACATATGAGTAGCCCATTTTTCTTTTATAACCCTTCAGCTTTATGTGTATATATATATATATATACACATATATATACATATATTTTTATAATGCCTGCCAATTCCATAAATATTAATTATGAGATGCTAGTAAATTTGGCTTAAGGCCGATGCTCGGTATAATTATTTATTTTATCAATGTTAGGTCTTCATTAACACCTTATTCCCTCTTCACATTATTTCCACGGTCTAACTTGAATAAAATTAATAACAATAATAAATAAAAATAAATAAATAAAATATTAAGGACATTTAAATATCGCTCTATCACACAAAAAAAAAAAATTATCCCCATTTTTCAGGTCTTTACAGTATTCGTCAAAGGCCTATAAATAAAAGTTCTCTATAGTATATATTGCTAACAACTTACATGCTTTAACTTCATGATCCATTATTTTACTTTAGATCTCATTTATTGTAAATCTAGATCTAAGAGTTCTTTTCATCTTAAATCCTCAAAGTTTATCTTGATCAATCATTTAGTGAGTGAACATTTATTGCACCAATCAGCTTTACAAGAGAGAATGTCACATCCCAAAACCCACCTTATGCGGATTAAGAAATGCAACCGGCCATAAGGCCTTCAATTCAATTCCAAGTTAATTGCATTCTTTTAACTTTTAGTTAGCAGCAAAATTTCATATGTTTTATTTTTGGAATGCAAATACACTTGACAAAGCAGAACTAAATCAAAATCTATACAATATTCATGTCTTGTCACGCCCCGAATTCCAACGAACCCGAGGCGCGAGTAACGAGACAGAAAGAAATAAAATAATAAGGAAATAAAGGACAATCCAGTACAGTTCAACACAAATTTAATTCACCATTCTGATACAATGCAATTAATCTTGTCCATTAGCTCACGACATACAATAATAAGAAATAGTCTAGGGCTTATGCCCTTGTACAAAATTAAGTGCGCCCCTCGGGCCAAACATAATCCACAATCATAGCATCTCTATGTCTCGCACAGCTGGGGTGTCATCTGAAACGTTGTCCCACGAATGGGTCAGCTCAACTGCTGGTACAATATAATGCTAATGCAAGAAACAAAATTAAGGGCGTGGAATGTGCAAGTGTACAGTTATGTCTACATGGCATTCAACATCATGCATACAATGTACTAGCAATAATCTACATGTCATCCAACTCATTAACATAATCTAAGGCGTGGCATGTGCAAGTGTACAGTTATATCTCCATGCACAATTATAACCTACATGCCATCCTATTCATCCATATAATGCATTAACAAGATTCAAAACAATTATAACCTACATGCCATCCAATTCATCCATACAATGCATTAACAAGATTCATCACACATTCGGGAATTCATTAATACAATGCAATAAAATATGCATGACACACCCATGCAACTCCATGCCACCATGTCTCGTCTTACGGTCCTTCTCCGATAGCCCGAGTACTAATATATGCCTCGCTTCACGGTCCGGAACCCGTCAGGCATGCGAGTACCTAATGGCCGATTTTGGGTTTTTCACCACAAGATCTGCACCCTCATAATGCATAGCACCACGTGCTCAACTCACACCATGCCCAAGGAATCACACTATGCCAATATGCTCTGATTCATTCATGCCACAATATAATCTTAATGATGCATCTCATCCACACATGAAGCATGCTTTCAATCACACATTTCATAGTCTCAACAGTTCTCAAAGAATATAATCCACACATTATACTAACACATGCGATATACACATAATCATCATCCACATTATCACCCAACTTTCAGCAAGATAGCATGAAACATATAAGCATGTGAACAATCAAACAAACATGTGAATCATCAAGTCAACAGAACAGTTATTCCTAAACTCAATTCTATTTCTTACTTAGCACAATATATCGTACCTGATGGGTCAATATCAACTCAGGAAAGTGTACTCGTAGTATAGCAGAACCACAGTAAGAATACAAAAGGTCAGACCACCTTCTCCTTGCCTTTCCGTGTCCCTAAAATCATAACATGTGACTCAGTCCATTTGTTACTTGAATTATGCTATTCATCAAATTTTATGCCTTTATTTTATAAGTTTCTATTTTGCTAAATTAAACCCTACTATTGAGTCCAGAACGTCGAAGAAAATAAGTTTAGGCTTTCGTGGAATTCAATTCGGACATCCGAGCTGAAAAGGGCAAAACAGTCATTTTACACTTTTTACGGGTCCTCACATCCCGAGACCTCTTTCCATAAATTGGACTCCACGGTTGAGTCCGGAATGCTTGAAATTATAAAGTTTCACTATTTGTTTACTTAATTCGGAGTTCGTTTGACTGTGTTTCAATTCAGGGGTATTTTGGTAATTTCAAATGTTATTACTGGTCTTTTAATTTTTGGGACCCTGTCTCATAAAACGGACCTCACCATTGGCCTCAAAATGGTCGAGATAGTCAAAATGCACTAATGACTTGTCCCATTTGGACTCCGGATTATTTTGGAATATTTAAATAATTTAATTAATTTATTAATTTAATTAATATTTTATTAATATTTTATTCTGGTGGGTCAGTTCATAATTTCTCAAAAGTCTAGGGGTCAAAGTGAAATTTTTGAAAGTTCTGGGGTCAAGTTTAATTTCCAAAAAGTCCAGGGGTTAATTTGTAATTTTTTCCAATTCCCTATTCCTAATTCGGATAGCCAAACAGAGGCTAATCCAAAACAGGGATAGGATATCCATGTTTCCAATTTAATTCCAATTTTAATTTCATACACTCGTAGCCAAACAACCCCTAACCCATTTTAATTTAAAACCAGAAGCTGACACGTGGCAGGGGTGTGTCGGCCCAAGCCCTACTCGAACCCAAACCGACCCTGACCCGACCCGACCCGACCCGAGCAGAACCCCCTTCTTCCCTGTTTTTCTGGCGAGGCTCCAGTAGGGTTCTGGCGCCGGAGACCATTTTTTGATGAGTTTTTCACGTTTCAAAAATGCAGTTCCCTTCGTTTTCTCCCAAGGATTCCATATATAGGCTTAGTTTTGGATTTAAACCATTGTATCATCACGAATAGAGGGTCAAACCCCTCGATCAACTCTCCGGCTAACTCTCCTTTTTTCCATTTTCGTGACTGTTTGGTCACGATTTGACCTCCATTTTTGTCTTAACGTGTTTCTGCACCATGGAGGAACAATCCCTCCTCCCCACAACCAAGTTTTTAACCAATATTCTCCAACCACCCAATTATCCACCCTACCTGTAACTCACTTTTTCTCTCTATTCTCCCACCCATTTTAACTCATTCTTGTTGTGTTATTTTCTACTTTTCATACTCTTCAAGACCCTACAATTAAATCAAAATAATATGCTCAAAGGTGAAAGATCAAAGTTGAGTCACTTACCAAGCTTTTCGGGTTTCTCTCTCTAGTCGTGTGCCTTCTTCACCTTCTTGGCCCAAGCTTGATTCAAGCTCCTCTCAATGCTTATAGTCTCCTTCACTTGGCCTTTCCCTCCTTGTTTCCTCTCAAAATCCAGCCCACCCATATGCTTTTTCCTTCACTTTCTCTCTCTATATTTCTCTCTCTCTCTCTCTCTAAATCCCACGATTATTCTGCTCCTCTCAACTCCCACCACACACATGTACATACAGACTACTCTCTCACACTTTCACCCACCCCTCTTACACATACCATGCCCCTTTGAGTGATCTTCACTCAACCTGCACACACCCACTCCCTGTACACTATACACACACTCACACACGGCATTACACAGTGCACTCTCTTACCCACAATCTGATTTATATACATATATATATATATATACACACCCATATATATACATATATAATTTATACACATGTATATTTATACACACACTTAACAATTTATATAAGCACACACACATTTACACATCCATAAATATACACATGTCCACACACATATGTTTACACATAATAATAATAATAATAATAACCAACAAAATTTTATATAAAAATTTTTTTTGAGGTTATTACATGTCCGATCAAAGTTACAATCATGCGGGCCCATAATATACATATTAAAGACTAACAACCTAACTACAAGTCTACTAGTCATTCCTTTCTTCAAATTGCTCTAAGTTGTCGTTCAAATTCCCGATGCATATGATCCTTAAGACACAGGAACATATCTAGGCTACACTTCTACAGGTTCCATCAATGCTAGAGTCTCTTCATTATAGCTTACGTCATTAGAATCTTGTATGCTTCTTGAGCATACCTAAAAGATTTGTAGGTAACTAGGGTGAGCTAACTTAAGCTCCGTAAGTAATACATATGCTCTGTTGTGGGTTTTCACAAATCCAAAACATTGTTTCCTATGGATAACATTTAAAAGCTTTAATAAAATATTGGCATTCAAAAACTTACTTGTAACAAAATCCAAAATTAATTATCTTGAATTAGTTGTTTATATTGTGAAACTCATGTAAATGAGCAATTACCCTAATAAAAAAGAAGAAGAATAACATAAATATTTATTTTTGTTAATGTTTTGATTAAGGACAATATAAGTAGCAAACACAAAAAAGGGAACAAATATATTTATAATTATTTTTATCACATGAATAACTTTTAAATTATTAAACAAATATTTATTTACTTTTGATCAATCATTTTGTTAACTTCTTTTGATACCATTTCATTAAAAATTCGAATAATCTAAAAATATTTCTATCTTCGTCAAACCAGTGTAAGTTTCAAAACAATAAAAGTAGTAGTCATTCACATGAAAACAATATGTAACTTCAAAATTACAAATTAAAAACAAAGTAGTTTTCAAACACTCATTTTTTTTAGGTAAGTGGAACGTTCAAGTTGTAATGATGTATTTGTGAGGGTAATGATGTATTTGTGAGGCTATTTTTCTCCACAAATGTTTTATAATATCAAACAATACATATATTTCTTCACATTAATAAAAATAAAACCACCATTTCCCTAACATTTATTTGATAAAAAAATAAGTAAAAAAAACATCGAGCCTCATTTGAATCTCTTTTTCCCTAATATGTTTCTCAAGTTGTCTAAAAATATATATTGGTGAAGTTATTTCCACATTATTTTGCTTGTCCATGCTCTTTAAGTGTATTTATATTTTGACGGTGTTTCCATCAAAAGTTAACCTCCTAAATCAATCTAAACAATATATTTTCAATTAAACAATACGTCATGAGATTTGTTTCAGTTTAGTATTGTAGATGATAGAGAGATGGATTTACTAGAAATAGAGATGTTGAAGAAAAGATAGAGAGTTTGTATGGGAAGTGGAAAGTACCTGTTAGACAATCAAGGGAACTCCAAGAGATGTGGGGAAGGGAGAGAGTTGAGACAATCTGAAGAGAGAAATATAGGGTTGTCATGACCTAGGCCCCAAAGACCCAAGTAATGACATAAGATTTTCATAATTAGTCCATAATTCAACTCCTATAAGTTACAAGGTCAAAGGAAGTCAATCGAACTTTGGAATAGTCAAGTTTGACCAAGTCATTGTCATACTAAGGCCTCCAAAAATAGCTATTTAAAATACTTTGAATTGGGCTTGCAAAAGTCCCATTTTTTGTTTCTTAGGTATTCAATAGTATAAAAACAATTTTTAATAAATTTTAGCTCAACAGTAACCCACCTAACTACATAGGAAGGCTCAAATTTCAAGAAATCCAAAATTTTGTTCTTGAAAGGGAGAGTTAACTTTTTATCCTTAAGGAATTAGGTCTTGGAATTATTTTTGTTGAATCCAAATTGGGAGTACTTCCTTATTTACATTTAATGTCTTAATTAAGGTAGATCTGTGACTATAGTGAGGGGCAGAAAACAAGTAGTTGCCTTGTTCAATCGTTAGTCAGGAGAAACTAGCGATTGTCTGGTCATATATGGCGATCGTTCGGTCCTACATGGTAGTCGTTCAGCTACCTCTTGTAGTCATTCGCTTTGTTCATGTTTTTCAAAAGTTTATAATTCTAATGGCTTGGACCTAGCAGTTCTGGGAACCGATCTTCTCGGCGGACATCCGCTCCGTATAATTTAGGTTTTTAGATTCAATTCTAGTGGATAATACCAACCGACTCTGAGAGGCGGTTCTTATGGAGGACGTCTAGTTAGTACATTTTTGGACTTCAATTTCTAATTAATGTCATTTTCAATAGCCATAGTCAACCGGCTTTGGGAGGTGGCTCTAGGGGCGAACGTCTGGTCCTTCCCTAGAAGCTAACCTCTACCCAGTTTTGTAAACTTCCAAGTTTTCTATTCCAACTTAACATTTTTTCATATTTTAAGGTTGTGATCTTTTCAACACATACTTAACAAGTTATCTATATATATATATATCTATATCAATACACATCTTCATGCATTTCATCATTTAGCATAACCATCTACAAGAATTCACAATTCCTCAAGTTAATTACATGCCACAAGTTTTGAGTCCTATAACTCATCATCAAGACCGACACATGGTCATTAAAAACCACAACAAAAGGCTTAGTTACAATAAAAAAAATGGGAGTTTAAAGTTCAACACAAGAGAAGATGGACTCTAAGGTCCAAAATATCTCAAAATAGTCTTCAATCACATGGTTCTTCAAAGATTGGGCTCCTTGCACATACCTGTATTTAAAAGGGGTTAGTTTACACTATACCATAGAATATCTAATCAAAAGGAGAATGTAATGTTGCACTGTGTATACATGTGAGAGTGTAGTGATGATAAGCATTCTTTATAATGCACAACATAAGCAAACTTACACAACATATCAAACTAGAAATCATCAATGAGAAGATATATTTGTCAAAAGTGATTATTCAATATTATACAAGGCAAAGGGTTGGCTCCACTCTGATATCAATCCCACATGACCCTAGACTTAATTATGAAATCAGCACCACTCTGATATCAATTCCAATATCAATCCCGAAATGACCTCGCGCGGGTTTATGGCCCTACCCCGAGGGGAGACTCTATTCCCAACTCAATCATAGGTGTGGGGTCATGGTAAAAGTGCTTTTGTTCCATTATTGTTCATCATTTGTTCATTTCAAGTCTTTACATATACATATATGTCTTCAAGAATGCTAGAATCATAATAGGGGCATTTCATCAAACATGTAGTATGCAACTATAACATTTATGCTCATTCACGGTTAGAATATTCAATAGACATGCCAAATGAACTCATTTATATTTTCAGTTCGAATGCATGCTAAAACATGGAGATAGATATGATACATGAGAATACATCACACAACTTCATTTACATACATTTTGGTTGGTATGCCAAGGTATAAAAATTTCAAAATGCATACATAAATATGAATATCAACACGAAATCCCATGGAATACACCCTAATCACTAGGAATGGAAATGGGGCGGGGACTCCCTTCCTTGACTCTGATCGCAAAAAAGTGATGTTCCCCCCATCCTCACCCTGCCTTGCCCCGCTCTCATCCCCAACCCGCCCCGACCCTGTCTACATATCTAGAACGTAGATAGTGAGTTATGAGTAAAACTAAAAAAAAAATGGAGGTTAATACTATTCTGTAATATAAAACCCAAACTAAATTGAAAAGTGTGTAATAAAGTCATCAAATAAAAATCAAATATGCAATATACAAATAAATGTCAAAACACCCACATAGAGTGACTCCAAGGTCTTAGATTATCTAGATAATTTATAATTGAAACAAATCACGCCAACTTAAGAGTGAACAAAAAAATCAATAACAATACTCTAAAATAACCATCAAACACCTTCAAACAGAAAGAAATAGTGAAACAACAAAATCTCATGAATTGAAGTAACAACAATGTGACGTATAGACTACAACGGCAATGACAAGAGGTTGCGAAGGTGACGGCGTCTATCACATCCCCATCCCCACCCTATGCGGAATATGGATGTTGACCGGCTAGTTAAGCACCTCACCAATATACTACCTTTAATGCAATATATTGATGACGTATCCAACCCAAGGCCTCTAGTTTGGCATACAATTCCATACACCCATAATATAACATTGCAGCGGAAACATAACATGGTAGAGCATAATCTAGTAATACAATAATCCAGTACACCTAAGGTTTACTCTAGTCTTAAATAATACAGCCCAAGTTTTCTTCCTTGGCATTTACTACAAAATAAGTCTCAGAACTTTTATCCGATCCCAAAAGGTGGCTATAAAAACTCCCTTCCCTTAAGCCAGACTGTTAGGGCTTGTACTTGAAATATGTGGGAATAAACCCTATGAGTTTATGCAAAGCTCGTGAGTAACACATGCTTCCTATCATGGGTTTTGAGAAAACCCCTCTTATAAAATTTCCTTGTATAATGGATAGCAGTTAAAAAATCTTTACTTGAAATCTACTAGCATTCTTTTCATAAAACAATAAAATAAGTCTGTAATTTTCAACACATGTTGTAATCGTTACATAAAGGTTTACGCTAGTCTAGTTTTGCAAAATATCATTTCATCATTCATTTTCATAATAATGGAAGGGAAATCAATAAGTATCACAGGCCAAACAACTTTATAACCTATGTCCTTAAGGGCCATCATTGGCACCTTGGTGACCATTTATGTAATTGAGAGCTCTGATCTTACATAGGCCTTCCCGGATAGTAATGTCCTGGTGAAGTCCTCGCCATATTGGCCAAGTAATGGCCTACCGGTTCTTGTCCCCCAACAAGGTCCACAAGGCAAGTTCTACTAAAAACTTGTTTGCAAAAAATTCATGGCTATCCATAATTTAAAACATTTAAGAATACTTAGAGCATGTCATTTAAAGCTTTTAACATGATAGTAGAAGATTATTTCAAATGGTAAAGCATAACATGAAATATGAAAAGATAGTGAAGAACTGTAATTAACTAAAAGCCTCTATTTCAAGGTTCAATGTTACTTACATATTATACTTATTTTTTAGCTACTCGGTAGCTACTAGTGCATTCTTGATCTTTGGGTGACTCAAATTCTTGAAAGTTTTCGCTTACACTTTCTTGTCTATTGGCTAGCCTTTTCGCGGCCTTCTCCTTCATCCATCAACCCATTGGGATGACGGGGGACTTAACGATGAAAGGGTTCCAACTAATTACTTTCACTCTCTTGGAAATTCTTCTTTTTTTTTCTACCTATTTTTTTCCATGCTTGATCACCTATGACTTATGCCTTCATTGGTTAGCTTGATTCACAAGTTTCTGGACCCTATGATAGTAATCATTATCCATTAATTATTGTTTTAAAAACAGATTTCTTAAGGACCTATATTTTATGGACTTCAATTACTTTAACAGACTTTACCACTAGGTTCAAAACATCTAATAATGTTTAAGTATGGAGTTTCATAATTTTTGGAGTTCGTTTGGTTACCTATCTAAGACTGCAAAGTTTCATAAAAAGGGTCCCTCGATCTTCGTTTATAGTTTTAGAAAATTGTTTTGCTAAAACGGACCCCACCATTGGTCCAGAACATTGAAAAAACTTAGTCCAGGTTTTTTCAGATCTTAATTTGGTCTTATGTAGCATTAATTATGCCATATTCAATTTTTAGGGACGTAGATGTCATTTTTGAATTTGTTTAGGCAAAAAAAGGTCATTTTGACGTTCCTAAGGACATTTTTTGTAATTTATAAAAAATCTAGGGGCTAAGTTATAATTATCAGAAGTTATTATTTTGTTTTTAATTATTTTTCTAATTTTAAAAAGTATTTTTTAAAAATAATTTTACATTATTTAGCCCATAAAGTAAATAATTTAAACCCTTGAGGTCAATTTATAAATTCACGAACTTAAATATAATTTTTCTATTTTGGAGGGGCCTTTTTGAATTTCTAGATTTCTGAATTGGGCCATTGTAAAGTTTTCTTAAACTTTCGGAGCTGAATTCTAATCAAGGAAACTTTACTTGGGTCCCTGGATAGCCAAACGATGGATAAGGTTTCAAATCAGAGATAAGATATCCTTATTCCGTCTAGGGTTATTGAATCAAGTAGCTATCCGCGTAACCAAAACATTTAAAAATTTAAGCCCAAAATGATGTAGTTTCATTAAAACGGGATTTGTTTTGTCATTCAGTCAGGACTCAACTGGATTCGACTTGAATGACTTGACTCGCACAGTGTCATCCCCCTCGGTTTTTTGACGAGGGTTCCGGTCACCCCCTTCGGCGACAGCAACCAAAACTGGAAAAATTCCAAATTTCAATCTCAATTTTTTGACGTATTTTTTTTATCCTAAAATTGATCCTTAAGTAGTTTAGAACCTATCGAGGTCGTTTTGGTGAACTAACTCACGGTGATCGGGCTATTTTTTTATTTCACGTCTTTCTAGTGAGGCACTGGTTCTCCGTTGTTTCTTCATCAAATCCGATGGTTCTTGAACCATTTCGATCATTGTTCAATCTCTAATAAGTTTATGGTCTCAAAACTAAGTTTAATCGTTGTTTCAATGGTTTGGTTGATTATTCCCCTAACCTATAACTGCTTGTATCATGCTCATTTCTAGGCCAAAATATGCATTTCTTGTTGGATTGTGTCCCTCTTTGGTCTAGTTTTGATCCTCGCTCTCTAAACGAAGTTTGGTTCAAGTTTTGTCCAGACCGAGTTCGAAGGTCCATCAATGGCAGTCATGGCCATTGGACGATGTTCCAAGGCCTCTAGGTCTTGGATGTTTCAGTATTCTTTGCCTAAACTCTAAGTCTAGGTCATTGCATGTATCTAACTCAAGATAACACCCATAATAGAAAGTTTCCAAAGAGATCTTTAGAGAGATAGAGTGGTTTTTGGCTTACCTCTTGATGGTGGTTCTCCTTCCTTCTTGAGCTTGACTCTACACATTCAAGCTCCAAATCTCCCAGTTTGTACAACCTTTTTCTTTTCTTTATTCTTCTTTTTTTTCTTCATCTCTCTTTTTCGCTCTCTCTTTCTCTCTCTATTTATATCAGAGGCACTGCTCAATACGCAGAGTTTGGATTTTGTGAGATCACCCCCTCACGCATGGCCTTTAGGTCTTAGTTGTTTCTGTATTCTTTGCCTAAACTCTAAGTCTGGGTCATTGCATGTATCTAACTCAAGAGAACACCCAAAATAGAGAGTTTCCAAAGAGATCTTTAGAGAGAGAGTGGTTTTGGCTTACCTCTTGATGGTGGTTCTCCTTCCTTCTTGAGCTTGACTCTACACATTCAAGCTTTAAATCTCCAAGTTTGTACAACCTTCTTCTTTTCTCTCTCACTCTCTCTCTCCTTCCCTCTCTCTTTCTCTCTCTATCTATATCAGAAGCACTACTCAATATGCAGAGTCTAGATTTTATGAGATCACCCCCTCACGCATGGCCTAAAGATAATATGAGAGGGATTTGTTGCATGTCATGTGATTGGTTGGAATGGAGATGCACTAGCATGGTGACACCTCATCTCCTTTTTGAAATTTCCTTATATTCTTTTACTTTAAGTATCTTTCATGAGGCCATCATAACACCAAAGTGTTAGTATCGTAGTAGGTTTCCTCCTTGAATGTTAGTTATCCACCTTGTTCAAGGTGTTGGGTTTAAGCCTTAGCCAACCCCTTGTTGGCCTTACTTCTCTCACTTTTTTTCCCTCTTTTGTAGGGTCTCTTACTTTCTTTTGAAAAGAAAATTTTATTTTTTTAGTCACTATTTAGGGGACTAATGTGTGTAAAACATAGTTATTTATTTACCAATGCCTCTTGATTCCTATTTGAACTCCATTTTCATTAATTTTTGTATATTGACACACAATTTTGCACTTAAGTTAAGTTATAGCTAATACTCAGTGTACTTCCAAAAACTCCATTTCATTGATAATATTCATTACAATGCCTTGACCGTCTATTAGCTAGGTTGGGGTGTCACAGCGATGACGACAGTGAGAGGCTAAGGTGTGTGGGGCAGTCGGTGGATATGGCAAACGCAAGGGGTGTATGAGTTGTGAAAATGAAACTTAGGGCAAAAAAATGGCATTTATAGGTATAATTTGAAATTATGTAAAATAATAAGGATATTTTAGTAATATTGCTATATGACGGGTTTTGAAAATTTTCCCAAATCTGCCATAAACCCATACAATGGGTGGGGCAAATTTCCATCCTTACTAATCACCCTATTCTTAACTAAGGATTAGAAACCCTACCTCTTTGAAGTGTTTGATGATGTCTAAAACTAAAAGCTTGAATTTTCTTAAAACCCTAACTTTGATTCCTTTAACCCTAGCTTCCAGTGATCCTCTAAAGCACCAAGATTACATGTAGAATGTTAATGTTGGTTGATCTTTGCAAAGAATTAAGAGAGAATGGAGAAATTTAATGAAGGAAGGGAAACCCTCCTTGTAGTCGTGAGATAGAAAGAGGGAGAGAGAGAGAGACGAGAAAAGAAAACTTAAAAATGGGTGTGTGTTGTGTGACATTCGTATATGTATGGGGTTTTATATCCCAAAAGTTAACTTTGGTCAATTTGACCATTTTGCCCCTATTAAGTGGTCTACATTCATCCTTTCTTTTTATTTTAGTAATTTCACATCCAAACACATATTTACACCCCAACATACATATTTCTAATTATTTACATTTGGTGCATTATCACTCATATTACAATTCTATAGAACATCAATGCCGATAATTCACTATTTTTGCCTTTACAACCAATTAATGTATCTAAATCAACTCGGATTATTTTCAAAATTATTTTAACTCATTATTTTACATTATTTATCATTTCAATGCCTCATTCAATTCATTTATTATTTATTTATTTTATTTCAAAATTACAAGTTGTTACAAGGGCAAGTAGCCATGAAGGTGGACCTTTAGAAACTTTTTATATTTGGGATTTTGACATTATTTATAATGCTTGTCCATGCTCATTATGGCTTGAAGTGTGGGCATAAAAGTAATGTTGATGGATGTGACTAATCCCTAAAAGTATGTCTAGTGAAAAGGTACAGTTAAGTCTATCAAGAGTAGGTTAACTTAGCTACCCTATTGCATTTAGTGAAAATTCATATAATTATGATAGTATGTCACCTATGTATTAGTAACCTTTCTTCTATAGAAAGATCAGAAAGTATCCTACGTGACAGTGTGATATAGGCTTGTGAAGAACTCACAACTTTAAGCTCCAATTCACAGGTCCCTTGGAATCATGAAAGGAATTATGATGAAGGTTGCACCATAGTAGTGCACCGAGATTTAGGAGCTTCTTAAGGTTTGTCCCCAACCTTAAGGCAACTGTTGGATAGTTGAGTGTCAGATGTGTTTAGAAGTATCTACAAGTATTGTATTTTTGCCTCTTATTTTCATTGGTAGAAAAAAATGTTGGAATTGCACCATGATCTCTTACGTGGCATATCACTTAGGAAATCATTGAGTAGTGTGAATGTAATGTTTTGTAAATTTAGGCTATATGAAAATGAGTAAATAATGAATAACATTAATTTTTACGTGATAATAATAATAACGGTGGACACATAAAGAAGGTGAAAAGTTTAGATCATGAGATGTGCACTATGTGTATGGTTAGAAAGTTTAGTGTTTCCAACTAAACTTGTGTGTTTAGACCTTTGGAAGCATTATTGAATGATTCTATTATTGTTGCTGGTTTTGTGGAGATGTTGAGAATGAATATGGAAAATGGACATGGACTGTAGGATCGAAAGAGGGAAATCCTTTAGGTTTTTGGGTGCTCGTTCGATACTAAGGAGGACTCGTTCGAACGAGTTTTTTAGTAGGTTTAGAGTGAATGCTCGTTTGATACACATTCGAACAAAAGTAGCCTCGTCCGAACGAGGCCATGTTTGTTCGATTCGCGCAAGTTGCAGACATCTTTTAAAAAGGCCATTTTTTATCATCTTTTTCACTTTCATCTCTTCTCCAAACTCTCTCAAGATAAGAGGGAAGCTAGGGCTTTGAGATTTCTTGGTTTGAATGAGATTTGAAGCTATACAAAACCTTTTTAATATAAAGATTCATCCCTAGGAAGATTTCTCACCAATTGAAAGCTAGAGTTTCAAGAGTTTTTCCAAGAACAAGAGGTAAAACTTGGGTTTTCCCTCTGTTCTCCTAGTTCTTTAGTTTCTCATGGACTTAACTTGGTTAAGTAAAATAAATGGTGTATTTCCTTTCTTAGAATGTAGGAGCAAGATTTGAAGTTAGGGCTTTGGAATTTCTCCCTCACAGGTCCATCTTTCTCAAACTTTGAGGTAGGGATTCTAACCTAGGTTGAAGGTTTGGTGTTTACCATGAAAGACATTATGCATCTTACTTGTTGTGCAAATAACTCCATAAATGTCATATATCTCTATATCTTTTTGCCTTGTACTATAATGGAAATTTTGAATGCCATGTACACATATTTTTCATGATTGGAACTATGATAGAATTATTAAATGTCGTGAAATTGTGTTATCATTGTCATACCTTTATGTTGAATAATGGTATGTTATTATTCTTTGATTATGCTTATGATTGAAATGAGGAATGTTAGTGAACGATGGAAAATGTGAAATGTGAATGAATAATGAGAATGTGGATGATTACTCATTGGGACATGTTGAAAAAGAAGGGATGCGAGCTTATTGAAATTGTGATGTCTTGGTTGGAAATTAAATAAAAGGCTTAATTTGTGAAATTGCAAGAGTGTGTGTTAGTGAGATTTTGCTATTACCCGATGAATTTATTTGTGATGGGAATGGTGTCTCATTTTGGTTTCGAACCATAATCCTGCGTGGGCGAAGGCACATTGCCAACGAGTTAGTAGCTCGTGAAGCGTTAGGCCTTTCGAGAGGCCAGTAGAAAAACTAAGCTTGGAGTATTAGGATTCAACATGAGAGGAATGGAGTGGAGACTCAATCTTTGGTCATATGATATACACTTATATTTCCTTGTGAATTACATAATGCTTGTTTATATTTGTTACTTGTTATCTTTCTCTTATATGATTGAATTGAGTTGCTTTCCCAAACCATTAAAGTGAAATGAATATCTTGATTGTTAATGTATATACACGATAGAGGAGCACTTGTTTGACACCACACAGATTACATACCTACACATAACACCTCCTTAATTTTTCATATTTTAGAATCTCTACTGGGGTTGTTGTTTTTACCCCTACTAGATGCAGATAACGACAAGGAGAGGATGGCATGATTGATGTGGACATAGAGGATGATTTTTCTTTTTGCTCTTTTTGTTTATTTTTGAAATGTAAAAGACCTTATGGTCTCCATGATATTGATATGAAGGTTTGAAAGCCTGGATTGGACTTGGACATTATTTGTATATGTACATGGGTAAACATTGAAACTAATAACCGTATATTCTTTTGGCTTAGGAAGAAATGTCATATGATGAATACACTCTTGAAATTAATGTATGTGAACCTTGTTAGATTAAATAAATGGAATGTGAATGAATGTACATGTCATGAAAATTCATGTGAGACTATATTAATCACATGGTAGTTTGAGACATACTGCGAATTATTTATTTAGTTTGACCTTGTTTGACAAGGTCACTCTCGGATCTTAAGGGTCTAGAATGTGACAATGAAATTAACATTTTATCATATCTCTAAAATTAGGTACACTTTTATGATGTGTGTTTGAATTGATCTTTAGATTTGTCCCATATATTCGTACAACTTTTGTAAGAAAACAAATTATTTAGATAAAAATATACAAAACAAATTATTTAGCTAGAAATATACAAATTTGAAGAGGCACTTAGGCATGACTGGGTTAGTTACTATCATGGATAGTTACTATCCGCAAAATGCTATTTTTGACTCGTTAGGGTAGTTTTGTCCAAATGACTAGCCCCATTTACGTCGCAGTGGGTAAACAATAAAAGGGGTGGAAATAGCCATTTCTTAAATATTAATAAATTTTTATTTTTTATTTTTTTAATTTCCCTCCTTGAATCCTTTTCACAGAAAAAAGCTCCCCTCGTTTCTCTGCAAATCCGTCATTCTCTCTCCCTCTCTCTCTCTCTCTGAACTTCTACATTTCTGCAAGTCTCTTCCCCCATTTTTGAACTACACAAACTCCGCCTTTTTCTCTCTAAAACTCTCTCAGAAATGGACGGTCCCTCCGAAGATGTTTCCGACACTTCTCAACTACGCCCCGCCTCCGACGACGACGACCAAGACCAACGAGTCTACTTCGTCCCCTACAGGTACACCGTTGTCAATCACATCATCCTTTTGTTTATTGACCTCATCAATCAACATTTTCAACTTTAGAACAGAAAACAAAATCTGAATCCGGAAATACGACTTCGCTATTGTTTTTTAATTGCAAGTTTCTGCATTGAAATGCATTGATTAAATTTAGGTGAATAATTCTGTGGTTGTGTTTCGATGCATGAATTGGTATGTGCGCCTGTTATAGGTGGTGGAAAGAGGCACAAGACTCTACAGTGCTTGATTCAGCTGGGAAGAGAGGGATTTTGTACATGGCATCCCCGGCATCATATCCGGGTCCTATGAAGATAATTAACAACATATTTAACTCAGATCTTGTGTTCAATCTTAGGAGAGAGGATGATTCTGTGCAGAATAATGAGAATAGTGAAGTTGGGATCTCTGGTCGGGACTTCGCCTTGGTTCCCGGGGAAATGTGGTTGCAGGCACTTAAATGGTGAGTGAATTAGATCACGCTTTAGCAATTACGTGGAATGTATGCTTTTTATTATTGAATATCTCTTAGAATTATAGTTTTTGTGCAATAAATTGCGTTTTAAATTTGAATGCATGTGAAAACCGGGGTGTACAGTTGATACCACTTTTTCTATTTTCTCATGATTTCACGGCTGGTTCTCTAATTATTGAGTTCTTCCTGCTTGTGGTAATTCCTTAATAATTTGAGTTGATTTAAAAGAGACAATTTGTATGAAGTTGCTTACTCTCGCTTGTTTGAGAATCTTATCAGTTTTCATTCCATATGATCGATGGTGATATGCTTTGTACTTGGAAGCTCATCACCTGAATAGCGGGAAGGCAATTATAATTGATAAATCTTTTTTCTGCAGCATTTTTTTTTTTTTCAAATGTGAAAAAGAGTACAGCCTTTTATATGTGGCTTCCTATTTCTTCTTTCCGCCAATGCCTTCTTGCATTTGATTTTGTCAGTTTAAATTTTGATCTGTATTCATTCCTCATTCAATTGGCTAAAATATCTATTCGGTGTCAGAGTTGCATGTAAACCTGATAAATTGATGAGATTATATCTTATTGTTGATGATTTTATCTAAATTAAAGCCAAACATGTTCCTTTGGATTCATGTGATTGTACTAGGTTGTGTTTGATGCTTTGGCAACTAAATGAAGTTCTTTGATCTCTTAACAACTAGTATGTTCTTTTGCTCCATCCAGGCATAGTAATTCTAAAACTGCAACAAAGGATGCTAGAAGCTTTTCAGCAGCAGAAGATGATATGGCGGATGTCTATCCTTTACAACTTAGACTTTCTATTTTGCGGGAAACAAACTCATTGGGGGTGAAAGTAAGCAAAAAGGTGATTTTTTCTGCTAGCCTCCTCCTCCTCCTCTCTCTCTCTCTCTCTCTCTCTCTCTCTCTCTCTCTCTCTCAATATGGAACATTTTAATGGTTATGATTTTATCTGGCTCTTTCATGGAACATAACATGTACTATCAATATGTGTGTTGTCAATCTTTCTTTCCATAATTTTTTAATTGGCCATTTTGATGTTTGTTAAGGAATTTGAATTCATTGAATACTTTCCCCAATAATGGAGCTAGGTTTTAGAGCATATACAATTTTCTTTTTCATTAGTGCTATAAGTTTATGGATTTAAAAACTGTATAATGCTTCCTATAAAAGAGGAGAGATGTAATAGACAAGTCCAACAGCATAAGAGTTGTAGTTTTTTTTTTTCCCTTGTTCTCGGAATACATGGTTAACCACCAACTACTTCAAAAGTGTAAGCTATTAGAGTATAAATTAATTATTTATATCACCGACATGTTTCCTCATGTGGTGAAACTCCTCTCTATGAGTGGATTAAATATATGCATGTATTATAATTACTAGGTAAGTGGAGAGATTCAAGCCCAAGTTTGCCTCATCTGTTACTGTATTTTTATTTATTTATTTTAAGGATCATTGAAAATAAAATTTGGTGAACAGTAAAGAATTCAGAGAGGAGGGGAAGATAGGTTCGAAATTAACCTCAATTTGACTCAAATAGGCTTTTATCCCAACTATTTGAGGTTAGATACATGAATCTTAATATGCCATGTTGTTGTCGTAGGACTATAAATCCAGTTTAACATATGGTAACATGACCTTCCTTAACTATTTCAACATGTGTCAGTTTTGGTATTCCTTCTCCAACATTACCCTTGATGTTGATTATGTAACCCTTCCACATTGTTGCAATTATTGGTCTTTATTGCAGATGGCCAAGTAATCTTAGTGGATTTGCTCTCATTCTATCTTTAATAGGTGCTACTTCCACCAATTCATGAATTTGTTCATTCCTAATTCCTTTTGTATCTTTTGACGATTCTATCTCAACATCCTCATTTCAACATATCATATCTTAGCCACCAAACACCATGTCTTGTGAAGCACAGTTAGTCTAATAATAGTTGTTTTATAAAATTTTCCTTTAAGCTCTATAGCATAGTGATATACGGTATGGGAAAAATATGTTACTTTATACATAATGGTATAATATGATTTTTTTCCCCTTGAATAGTATGATAAAAATTTGGTATAAAAAATGGGAACAGTAAAAATATGAATTGGAATTCATACTAGTATGATAGAATATTGAACGAAAAATGGAGGATAAAAAATGTGAGCATTTATATGATATTTCTTTATTTATATTGCAATGATCATTATTTTTATCTTGTTTTGTTTGTACTTTTTACACAGTTACAAATTAATTAAATAAAACGAGCAAATAGACAAATTTAAAGTCTTTGTAAGTGTTTTTGGCAAAGCTTAATAGAAGAGGACAAGATAGTTATGAGTGCTAATCTAAACTATATAATATATGAGTCCCAACTTTTTGTTTTCAATAATGAGTATGAGATAGGATGGTTATTGGTAATATTATCGTATTTAAGGACTATTTTGAATTAATATTTTAAATGTTAGTTTATTATTATTTTTTAAATGGTATGTATATATATGATTTATGTATATTTATAGAGTATATCCTAACTAAACTCTATAGGCTATGAAGTACGAATACTTTATTTTGGCTCACATATTTGTGTTAGACATGTGTCCGATACTGATACTCTCGGATACGTGTCAGACTCGCAAAAAAAGAGTGTCCATTTTTTTTCTTAAATTTCGGACACTCTTTTATTTTTTTCTTTTTGGATTTTCCCTCTTTTTCTCATGCTCTCCTTTTTTTTTTTGTTATATATATACACACATACATATATATTAGAAAAATGACGAGATATGATCATGTAGCTGATCCCAAATAATTGGATAAAACTTTGTTGAGTTGAATTTATATTTAATAATTAGTGAATTTGTTTTGAAAATTGAATCACGGATGTCGATGAAGTTCTTGAATTTTTATTTTAATGGCTTTGTTATTTTAATAATATTTCTGTAATTTGTGTGTTTTTATGCTAATTTTAATTAAAATAATGTTAATTTTTTTATTATATATAAAAATATAAAAAACTATATATTCAGCGTGACCTTGACGTATTCGTGTCTTACTTTTTTGAGAAATGCTGTAACCACGTGTTCGTGTTTGTGTCCTATGTTCGTGTCAGTTCTGCTTAGTCTATAGGTATTCGTCGATCATGCAATACACCTAGATCACTCCTCCACTTAGTCCTTCTGCTTTAATTTATGAGCTACATTTATCTCCAATCTCTCCCTAGTCCCTTCTTATGAATAATTGATCCTAATTGATGAAATTTGTTCACTTTTTGGCGTCTCTTGATTTTTTGATCTTCACTACATCTCAAATTCTGTTGCTAGTTTTACTAAAGTTATGTTCAATATATTTAATATTAATTGTACCCATCTAAAACCCTTTTGATTTCATAGCTTCCCTCAAAATCTCTATTAAAAAATATTATCAACTTCTTTCCCTTTTTCTAAGGAGAGAACCTTAGAGTTCTTTCTCTCTCTATAAATATATAATTTGAAATTAATTACAATAACAACTCCAATTACATGCAAGCACTCATTACTCTGTTGAGTCACCTCAACACTATGAATTTCAGAAGTCCTCTTTAATGGCACGGGCTCTTAGAGAAAATCTCTAGAGTTTCAGTTTTTACATGAGCCAATTTCTGATGCAAGTCTTTCCAACTGCTCCAATAAACGTGCCTACACCCCATCGCGTCTGGAGAATTATATGATTGACCGAGAGTACTTATGAAAACCGGCACTGAACTAAGGGTTTTATCTGTGACCTCCTGAAGGGCGGGTAGTCAAGTCAATCCAAGCTAAAAGTAGTGAAAGCTCTTTTCTGAAGTAAAGTCGTTGTCGGTCTCTAAAGGCAAGTGCGGTACTCTTTCTTTGTTTGAAAGCCCTTTCCTAGAATTTTAGTTTTTACATGAGCCAATTTCTGATGCAAGTCCAAAGTTCTTAACGGGCATCTTGATAATGCTTGTCATCCATGGAGTATAATGTAGTGATTGAATTCAAGCTGGTAAATAACTGCCAATTCGACATGCATGGGCTCTACTTGGTGGGTTTTTTCTGAATTCCTCTATTGGTTCTATCTAGGACAGGTTTTTGGTCATCAGCTCCTACTGTCTTCAAAAGCATTATTTTCCCCCATTATTATTATAGATGGAGAACTGATTCAAACATAAGAGGACTCTTCAATTTTGCTTTTGAAGATCACTCAACGAATGTGTTACACTGGTTGGTGGAGATGGCCTTGGTGATACCTTCATATTGTTGGGGGTGGGCTGTTAAACCAAACTCATAAGCTCCATTTTAATCCCATGAGATCACATGACTGTCTCATCATGAAGTGGATCTTTTGGTTTTAAGAGGAGCTATTTTTATGATTACTGTTGTATGTCCTTCCATGTCTTCATGAGTCTTGGAGTAACCATTTCTCATTAATTATTATCTGTCTCTTTGCTCAGCTTGATTTTGAGTTATGAGACTGGACTTTCCATTTTAAGATATTCTTTAAGAATTTAAATTATCAATCATATCTTGTTACTGTGCATTTTGAATTCTAGTACAAGTTTCTAAACTTTCTATATTCTTGTATGTTTTGCTTTCCTGTTTGGTGCTCATATTTTGGAAAAAAGAAACATATTGAATTTCAAATCTTTTGATTTTTGTTGTTTGGGCTATATATAAATGAAACTACCTAAACTAAACAAAACAGTTTTATCAGGCTGAGTTGAGTGGAGTTTTTATCTTTTCTGGGTCCTAAACAAAAAGGTTTTATTTTCATGGCAGTAATAAATCTGGATTAAACTATTAGTTGCTTTTAAAAACCAATTTGTCTTAAGGTACTATTATGTTGTTAAGTGTAGATTGGGTTTAGCAAATTCTAGATTGGCTTAATGGCATATGATTATCTAATAATAAGTCTAAATTAAACTAATAGCTGCTTTCAGAATCAAAAGCGCCATCATATGTGACATCTTCCAATCCAGCTCATAGCGGTACAAGTTAAAAGGTCATTCTGCATCTGGAATAGCTGTTTCCTTTGAATTTGGAACCTTCTTCAAGTGAGTGCATTACATTTTTTACTGATGGCATACTATCTCCCGAGTGAATCAACAAAATGGATATTCGTGATAAGCTGTATACTTGAGCTGGATTCTTGACATGGAATTTTAACATTGGGGACAATCATACAGATTGTTATCGAATTGCCAGGCTTTAACAATTTTCCTTTTTAATAGCTAATTTGGCATTGTGTATGATATAATTCTCGGTGTTATTGTGTATCTGAATCATTATTCATCTTGCTTGTGTATGAAATGTTTTTTCTCCATATCTTGGATTGCTGAATTATTAGTTCATCTTGCTTGTGTGTGGATTTCGTTCTTTTTTGTTTTTTTTTTTCCCATTTGAATTGCATATGTATTTCTTTTCAGGACAACGCAGTTGAGCGCTTCAGAAGAGCCTGCAAGATTTTCACTGTTGAGTCTGAACCGGTAAGCATGCTAATTGTTGTATGTTTCTTAATGTAATAGTATTATTTCCAGTTGAATGGGATGGTTTTCTAACTTCTGCTGTTGTACAGTTGCGCATTTGGGATTTTTCTGGGCAGACAACCCTATTTTTCTTAAATGACAAAAATAAGTTAGTAAAAGAGGCACAACGACAGTCTGAGCAGGAGGTAAGAGGTAGATGGATATGATGAAATATTTTCTTTTTTATACTTCTCATTGATGTTGTGCATCTGTCTTGACACTCTCTATATGCCTTTAGAACTGAGAAAAACTGTATATGATCCCAACTGTGAATCACTGTATTGAACAAATGTCATAATTTATTTAGGTGACGTGTGGTGGTGCACCATTCTACTTTTATCTGTTACAGTACTCTAGCTTGCTTTATGCATGTCTGTAAACTGAGGTAGACAATAAATGCAGTTGATGCATGGTGGTTATGATAAACTTTGAGCGTCATGCATCTTTGAAATGTGGGAACCCAAACTTTCATATTTGATTTAGAAAAACTAAGTTGAAAATAAGTCATGTAAAATGCCCATTAGTAAAAAAAAGCATGTTTAGTTGATTACTTGTATCATTTTTTTTATAGGTTAGTTGATTACTTGCATCATAAAGTTATCATATAGTTAGACATATGCTTTGAAGCTAATCAATCTTGCCTTAGTGGCATGCAATCTGGCATTTCGTTAAGGTTATTACTTGTTACCATCTGCTGTACTCAAGCGGTTTGAGATGATGTCAAGTTATTGCTTATTTGAAATATGAGTGGAGACCCATTTAGACATTTTTTATGGACTGAATATTCATAAAAGATGCAAGGATCTTTGAATCGCTTAGGGGAATTTCCCAAGCATCTTTGTCTCTAGCCAAGGCAAAGAAAAGAGGGAATTTGACCTTCAAGGCCACATTTCCACACCAAACATCTCCTCAAAACCTCACCCTCGACCCTCTCCCCACATCAAACCTAACACATTCTTGAAAATCACTCAACCCTCTATGAATCACTCTCCACAACCCAGAACCCCAGGCCCCCTCCATCATTCCTGAAAACCAAACCATTTCCCTCACACCCATACTTTGTAGAAATTACCTCCCTCCTTTACCTCCACTCCAAAGCTCCACATTGTCCACAACCACTTACCCAACAAAGCCTCATTAAACGGTATCAAGTCTTTTTTTTCCCATCCCAATAAACATCGTTTTCTCCTCCCCCTTCCTCCCCACAAGTCTTTCCCATTGTGATGGAAATGGGGAACAAAGACAAGTCACAAGTTGGAAGATTCGCAAGGGTACTCTTCAGAAGGGTTATTCTCCACCCTTTTGAGAGATACTGCGTAAGAAGCATGAACACGGACATGACACGATACGGACACGACACGATACGGACACGTGAACACGATATTTCTCAAAACTAAGACATAGATATGTTAGGGACACATTGAATATATATATAATAAAAATCAACATTATTTCAATTAAAACTGGCATAAAAATATACAAATCACAAAAAATTATTAAGATATTAATTAAAATAACAAAGTCAATAAATAAAAATTCAAGAACTTCATTTAATCATCAGTATCCATGATTCAAGTTCCATAACAAATTTACTAACTATTGCATAAAACATATTCTTAGTGTGTTTTAGCTATTTTTATTTCCAGATAAGGGCATTATTGTATCTTTTTTCATAGTAAGATTACGAAGCCCTAAACATTTCTTAACCTTTCTTCTTCTTATCTTGGTTTTGTACTGTAAATCTTAACTTGGTATCAGAATAGGTAGACAATATTTGTTTTCCCCTAAAACACAGCCCACAACCAGAAAGACTAGAAAAAAGAAGGTTGCTGACATCATTTTCTTGCGATGATTTCATCTTTTCCCGGCTGCTCCAGTGACCAACATACCATGTTCAAGCTTGTTTTTCCATGTTGATTCCTCTGGTAATTTTTGTGAAATTTTTTGAAGCCATCTAGAGGTGTTTTTCTATTTTTGAAAGTTTTTTGGATTATTGGACCCATTTTTTTCGATCTTGATTTTGGGAGCTTTTTAGGCTATTTTGATTCCTCAATCTGCAATGGAAGGTTGTGTTTTGGTCCTAGGGATCTTGTTTCAACAGATCCATGTGCATTTGATTTGTTATTAGTCTTCGTAAGCCTTTTTGGCAGTCAACTAGTTCTTGGCGTCAATCTATGTTTTTTTTTTTGTGTTTGAAGGACCTGTAGTGGATTACATGCTGATTTGATGTTACTATGTGATTCCTCTGGTGTACAATGGTACCTTTGGTCACTGTACTGCTATTTGAGTGTTCAGTTTCACTGTTTTCGTTATTTTAGTGTTTTATCTTTGTTGGTTTTGTCGAATATGACATTAGTTGGCTGCTTGTGTTGGTTGTTGGGGTCTTTGATTCATTGGCTTTGAGAAGTGCTCGATTTTTCTGTTTGTGGCTTGAGTCCTTGTGGTTTGACTTTTTTTTTGTTGTTGTCATGGCTGAAGATAAGCCATCCTTGATTAGGGATGATAATATGCCTAATACCATTACTTTGAAAAAATTGAATGGTCTTAATTATTTAGCATGGGCACATGATGTTAAGGTGTTTTTATGTGGCAAACGCAAATTGAAGTATTTAATGGATGGTCCTCTTGCCAAGATAAATACGAAACATGAAGACTGGATGTTTGAGGACTTGGTGGTTATGGGGTGGCTTTGGTATAGTATGGAACTCCATGTTGCTATTACTGTTAAATTTTGTGACTCTTCGAAGAAGATGCGAGACTTTACTACAAAATCTTTCTCAAAGGAGAGTAATGTTTCTCAAGTGTATGAGAAGATTTTCACTACTAAATAGTCCGGAAAACCATTATTTGAGTGTTACAACACTTTTAAGAATTTATGGGATCAGCTACTTCAGTATCGTCCCTTTACTATTGATTTGGAGCAACAAAAGCGTCATTGGGAAAATTTTATGATTGCTTCCTTGCTTCCTAGTTTAGATTCATATTTTAGAGGCTTTAAGGACCAGATTCTTGCTTGTGAGACTTTGTCTACTGCTGCTAATGTGTATTTCCACTTATTACGTTCATCTCTAGGACAGAGTTCCATTATGACTGGCTTTACTACTTCTTCATCGGATTCTTTTGCTTTATTCTTTAGTAGTAGTGGTTCTGGCTTTGGTTCTCGTGGTTTTCGTGGCAGTTGTGATTGTGGACATGATGATAGCAACGTGATCATTGTGATGACACTAATCATATAGAACCTTATTGTTGGGTGAAGTATTGTAAGTTAGATTATGCACATCAGCTATGGATGGTTCCACACAGCCTTTGCCTACTTATGCTTCATTTGGACCTAATATTCTCAGTTCTAGTTCTCATGGTGCACTCACTACTCAACTTGGCGAGTTAGTTCAGACCTTGCGTACTGCTCTTCCATCTTCATCCATTGCTACTTTAGCCGATTCAAGTTTTGTTGCGTGTGGCCCATTCGTTTTCATCTTGGGTCGTTGATTCTGGAGCTAGCTCTCATATGTCTGGTATACCATCTTTTTTTTTTTTTTTTCAAATTTGAATATTGTTAAGCACCCTATTGTTTTAATTGATGGGTCCTTGGTAAAGGTATTCTTCATCCTACTCCTTCCTTATCATTACCGTTTAAGTCTTTATGTCCCTGATTTTCCTTTCAATTTGATTTCTTTTAGTCAATTGACTAAAAAGTTTAATTGTTCTATAACATTTTCTCCTACTTCCTATTTTTTAGGACCTCAAAACAGAGAAGATGATTAGTTTGCAGCATGAGAAGGATGGTCTCTATTACTTGGATTCGAGTGGTTCCTCTTTACTCACTTCATCGGCCTTGAGTGTAGTAGTTTCGCCTCTCTAGTGGCACTTTCATTGGGGTCATCCTTCATTGGACAAGCTCAAGTTAGCTATTCTTGGTTTGAGTTATGTGTCTAGTTTAGAATGTGAGGCTTGTCAGCTGGGCATGCATCACTGTGGTTCCTTTTCGAATAGTAGTTGTGGTCTTTAACCTGACTGTTTTGCTTTAGTTCACACAGACATATAAGCACCTTCCTATTTTTCTAGTTTGAATGGATTTAATTATTTTGTGATATTTGTGGATGATTATTCTCGCATGACATGTTTATTTTTGATAAAAAAGTGATTTGAGCTTCCAAATATTTTTAAAAAAAAGTTATTTAATGAAATCTTTGTTCGGTTTAGTGAGTGAATTAAAGTTCTTTGCTCAAATAATGCCATTAGAATGTATACGGTCTATCATGAATTATTTATGTGATGCTCATACTATTATTCATTAGACTAGTTGTGGTTACACTTTTCAGCAAAATGGTATTTCTGAATGGAAGCATTGTCATGTGTTGGATGTTGCCAACACATTAACGTTTAGTATGCATGTAACCAAACATTTTTGGCATGATGATGTTCTTACTGCTTGTTATTTCATTAATAGTATGTCATCTCCTGTTCTAAATCATCTATCACCCTTCTCTCTTTTATATCCTAGTCTCTCCTCCTTTCAACTTACTCGTCGTGTGTTTGGTTGTATAGCTTTTGTTCATATTCTTGATCCTGGTCAAGATAAATTATTCTCTTGTGCTTGCAAATGTGTTTTTCATGGGTACTTCCGGACTCAGAAGGGTTATCATTGCTATAGTCCAGAGTCTCACTGCTACTTTGTCAGTGCCGATGTTACATTTTTTGAGTCCACACCTTCCTCCTCCTTTTGTGAATTGTTGAGTTCAAATCTCATATTTTGTTGTGAGGGGGAGTCTTGATACCTTTTCCTACTCTATCTTTTTCGCCTAATTCTCTTTTGTAGGTTTATCAGCGCTCCTGCACTAGGTGCATTGCTTCTTATAGCATGAATGCCACATCTTCACCATCTGAGGATCCTGCACCTTCCTCCTTTGTTCATGATAATGATGACTTACTTATTGCTCTAAGGCGAGGTAAACACACTTTTACTTAACATCCCGTTGCTAACTTTGTGTCCAATGATTGCATTTCACATTCTTTGCGATCTTTTTCGTGTGCTCTGTCTTCAATTCCTATTCGTACATCTTATAAGCAAGTTCTGTCTTCTTCTGGCTGGAAACATGTTATGGATGAAGAATGAGTGCCCTTTATAAGAATTAGACCTGAAAACTTACGGTTCTTCTTCCTGGGAAGTAGACGGTTGGTTGTCGTTGGGTTTATGCAGTTAAATACTTTCCCAATGGTTTTATTGAGCGTCTTAGACGCATTTGGTTCCTAAAGGATACACCCACATATATGGTGCTGATTACTTCAAGACTTTCTCCTATAGGATCTTATTATTTGTTGCTGTTAGTTGTTCTTGGCCATTGTACCAGCCTCCTAGGCATTTTGTTGTTGGTAGTTACCATCTTGCCTGTAGGTTGCGAAAGGCTTTGTATGGTCTAAAGCAGTCTCCTTGTGCCTGGTTTGATAGTTTCAGTGTTGTGGTGCTTGCATATTGGTTTCCGTTGTTCTACTTCTGATCACTCCGTTTTTGTTCATGACTCTACAATGGGTACCATTGTCCTAATCATCTATATGGATGATATTATTATCTATGGGAGTGATTCTGCTGGTATCGTAGATTTGAAAAGCCATCTTAGCCAACACTTCCATACTAAAGATTTGGGTGTTCTTTGTTTTTTCCTTGGGATTGAAGTTGCTCATTCTCATTAAGGCATCTCTTTATCTCAGAGAAAGTATGTGCTTGATCTTCTTTCTGATACTAGTCTCTTAGGTGTTAGGCCTGTTGATAGTCTTATAGATTCTATTATTAAGCTTGATAGTGAACAAGGAGAGCTATTTGCTGATGTTGGTCGCTATCAACGACTGGTTGGGAAGTTGATTTATATTACCGTTACTCGGTTAGATATTACTTATGCTGTTGGTGTGGTCAACCAATATATGCATGCACCTTGTCAACCTCATTTTGATGCTGGTTGTTGTATTTTATGTTATCTGAAAAGTGCTTCTAGCCGAGGACTACTTTACAAGGCGTCTACTACCCTTTCTGTGACTGGTTTTAGTGATGCTGATTGGGCTAGTTGTCATACTGATTGACGATCTACTTATGGTTATTGTACGTTTGTTGGAGGAAATTAAGTTACATGGCATAGTAAGAAGCAGAATGCTGTGGCTCGCTATAGTGCTGAAGCTGAGTATAGAGTTATGACTCTTACAACGTCGAAAATGTTTCTTCAGGATCTTGGTGTTGGTGCTGCTGCTCCTATGCAGATGCATTGTGATAATCAGGCAACTATCTTAATCGCTGACAATCTTGTTTTCCACGAATGTACCAGACATATTGAGGTTAATTGTTACTTTATTAAAGATTTGTTGATGAAGAAACAAATTATCACTTCATATGTTCGCTTAAATACTCAGCTGGGTGATATTCTCACAAAGACGTTGGCTCAGGCTTCTTTCCATCGTTTATCACCCAAGCTGGGCATGTTTGATTTGTATGCTCTAGCTTGAGGGGGAGTGTTAAGAGTGTTTTAATTATTTTAATTTTCAGATAAGGGTATTATTATATTTTCTCTCATAGTAATATATAAATGTAAGATTATGAAGACCTAAACCTTTCTTTTCTCCTAATCTCTTTATTTCTTTTCCTCTCTTCTTCTAATCTTGGTTTTGCACTGTAAATCTTAACTCATATCTATGTATATATATAACAAAAAAAAAAAAATGGAAGAGAAGAGGAGATAAAGAGGGAAAATATCCCCAAAAAAAGTGTCCAAAATTCAGAGAAAGTAAAAAATTTGGACTCTTTTTTGCTTGTCCGACATGTGTCAGAGATTGTTGGTGTCCGACACGTGTTAGACATGAACACGTGAACCAAAATAAAGTGTCCCTGCTTCATAGGATATTGGCTTTTCCACCCCACATAATAATCATTTAAGTAATAATCAAAATCTGTTCAAAAAATCTAAACCAAAAATTACTTTTGCTTTTGTTTTTAGTCTTTACAGAAAGTTTTATCTTCCATAGTATTCAGAATTTTATGCCATCAATTTATAACCTCCACAGTTATGAATTTGGATTATAAATATGTCCAAGATATGCTTCAGGAAGTGCTCATATCTGATAGACATAGTCTTTACATATCTTCCATAGTATTCAGAATTTTATGCCATCTATTTATAACCTCCCAAGATATGAATTTAGATTATAAACATGTCCAAGATATGCTTCAAGAAGTGTTAGTATCTTTTTTTTTTTTTTTTAATACGTAAATATGATATATTATATATAAATAAAAGCTGCCTAGAGGGGGCAAACTCGATACAAAGAACCACAAAGAAGGTGCACCCAACACAAAAATATATACAAAACTCTTAAGAATTGTCGAATGTATTTTAGAGAGTAAAAAAAATGTATTCTTTTCTCTAGGAGGTCAATATTTATAGTCACAACTTATAAGTAAATAAGGAAACTATCCTGAATTAATTCCTACAATCAATTAATCAATCAATCTAATGCCTAAATTAAGCTACAAATTAAGTCAATATTTACAATCAATATTTACAATACTTCCCCTCAAGCTGGAGAGTATATATCTATAACTCTCAGCTTGCTACAAATAAAGTCGATGGCAGTCTTTGGTAAAGCTTTGGTGAAAATGTCGGCAAGTTGACTACCAGAAGGAACAAACGAAGTGGTGATTTCCTTGGATTTTAGTTTAGATTGAATGAAATGACAATCAATTTCAATATGCTTAGTCCGTTCGTGAAAGACTGGATTATTGGCAATATGAATCACCACTTGATTGTCACAATAGAGAGGTATTGGACCACATACTAGATCATCAAATTCTTGCACAAATGTTCTTAACCAAGTCAACTCACAAGTAGTATGTGCCATTGCTCAATACTCTGCCTTAGCACTAGAGCGTGCCACAACCCTCTTGAACTTTTTTCAAATACAAAAGTTCAGTATCTTCCCACGAATTAGTGAATTAGATAGGATTCTGTTATACAGAATAACAAGTAGCGGGTCAATCTTCATAAATTTCATCGTAAATGTGAAATACTTATAAAAATACCAATGCGGGAGAGATAAAAAAGATGCAGGGTCGTTTGTCTGCTTGGCTAGTCAAGCATGGGCTAATTCATAGATCTTTGGGCTTTGATTATCAAGGAATAGAGACTCTACAAATAAAGCCCGAAGATTGGCATTCCATTGCTGTCATTTTATATGTATATGGTTACAATTATCTACGCTCCCAATGTGCCTATGATGTAGCACCAGGCGGACTGTTAGCTAGTGTGTATCATCTTACGAGAATAGAGTATGGTGTGGATCAACCAGAAGAGGTATGCATAAAAGTATTTGCCCCAAGGAGGAATCCTAGAATTCCGTCTGTTTTCTGGGTTTGGAAAAGTGTGGATTTTCAAGAACGGGAATCTTATGATATGTTGGGAATCTCTTATGATAATCATCCACGCTTGAAACGTATCTTAATGCCTGAAAGTTGGATAGGATGGCCCTTACGTAAGGATTATATTGCCCCCAATTTTTATGAAATACAAGATGCCCATTGAATGATACGAAACTAATCTTCACTTCTACAATTCCCTATATTCAAGGATTGTACCTTTTGTTCTAGATCAAACAGAGTAATTGAAATCTCATTTGTATTATGGATGGGCTAACAAAGGTGGAGGATGTGAGAGAGAAGGTCCAATAGGAAGAGTGACTGGAGCTGCAGCCTAGTGACGACGAACATACACCTGAGAAATAAGAGGGCGAGTAGGAACACTAATAGGTAAAACAAGGAAATAATGGTGTTTATAATTGACTTTTTTCTGGAGAATAATAGGGAATAATCTCAAAGAAAGTGAAATCAGCACTGACAAAATGCTTATGTAAGATAGAACTGTAGCACCTGTAACCTTTCTAAGCACATATACCTATGTCAAACGAGAATGATCATCACAAAAGTAACAAAATATCGAGAACCACATAAACCAGTAGTCCGAGATGGTCCCCAAAAATAAGAATGAACTAGTGCAAAAGATTGGAAACAAGGGGGGTCAACACGTAGAGGAAATGAAACTCTATGATGCTTACTAAGTTCACATGTCTCACAATTAAAACTAGAAAAATCAGATAAAGTAGGAACTAAGTGATGAAGATTTGCGGAAGACGGATGTCCAAGGCGACAGTGCTATTGATAAGGAGAAACAACGGAATTTAGAGCAGAAGGAGTCGACTGACAAGATGACTAAAGGTAATAGAGCCCATTCTTCTCATATCCCCCACCAATCATCCTCTTCGTCTTTAGATCCTAAAATTCACAATAAGAGACATAGAAGGTCACTGAATAGTTGAAGGACTAGATAATTTTATGAATAGATAACAAATTGAAAGAAAATTGAGGTATGTATAAAACAGATGAAAAAGTGAGATTAGAAGTGCAAACACTACTAATTCCTTGAACACAAGCTTTAGTCCCATTAGCAATAGTGACAAAGGAGTGAGAAGGATGAAAAATATTCGAAAGAAGAAACAAGTTATCTGTCATATGATCAGACGCCCCAGAATCAAGAATCCAAGAAGTACTAGAAGAAAAATGAAGACATGTGTTACCTGAAGAGACCAAATTGGCTGTAGATGTAGAAGAGGCATTGGCATGTTGAATAATAGAATCATACTTTTTGTTGTCCTTGGTGTCCAATTTATCAGCTATGATAGGATGAATTAGTTACTAGAGCAAAGATTTGGGAAGCAAGAGAAGCTGGTCGAGACTGGCTGAGTTGAGGGAGCCGAAAGGCTCTATCAAGGGTGACGAGAGGTTGGGCCGAAGAGGTTGAAGGAGCCAATAGGCTCTGCCGAGAAGGGCCGAGAGAGACAAGAGGCACCAAGAAGGGGAGGACCGAGAAAAAGAAGCTATGGTTTATAAAATCTGCTCTGATACCATGTCAAATGTATTTTAGAGAGTAAAAAAGATGTATTCTTCTCTCTAGGAAGTCAATATTTATAGGCGCGTCTTACAAGTAAATAAAGAAACTATCTTAAATTAATTCCTACAATCAATTAATCAATTAATCAATCAATCAATCAATCAATTAATCTAATGCCTAAATTAAGTTACAAAATAAGTCAATATTTATAATCAATATTTACAACAAGGATCAACATAAGTAGAGTTCAAAAAAGAAATAAAGTTATCAATAGACGCGGTTGAACCCCCTGACAACCAAAAAAAGAGGGTGCTCAGCACTTTTGCTTTCATTGTCCATAAAGGGGATTCAATCCCCTCAAAAACTCTAGAATTCCGTTCCACCAAATGCAAATAGGAGCCATTTGCCACGCTTTCCTCAACCTCCTACTAGGGATTCATATCTGATAATTATATTTTTCGGAATTGTCTATGCTTCCTAGGATATGAATATAGGTAGACATTTACTTAAAATACTAATGAGTTCAGTCAATTTATACGATTATATATAATGATTGTGTTTATAAGATGTTTGGAAAATTTGTATTAATTTAGGCATTTATTAGATGTTTTGAACCTCTATTGTTGAGGTTCTGGAAATTTGGAGAAGGGTTGTGGGAAAGAGTTAAGATGGCTTGGAGAGCCACACTTCTGGTGGTGTGGTCAAAAGATTATTTTTCTTTCATTCTTGTATACTCCGTATGTATTTGGGAAGATAATCAATTAACTTCTGCTACCATAAGGTGGAATACTGCAAAATGGCTGCACATTCTCTTTGAGGTAAATTTGATTAAGAATTATGGATGTCATTCATGTAAGGGGTTATTACTTGGTAAGATGGTAAAAATTTGTTCAATCTAGTGTGGCAATGCGAGTTTTGAGTATGAGGGTAGTCACTTTGTGCAAATAAAACTGAAGGTTAGGTCTCTCAGTCTACCCCTCCAAGCATCCTGCATTGGCAGTGGGACTAATACTGAATAATGAGCTTTTGCGATACTATTCAAACGACTTTTACTTTATATATATAAAATTATCATTTATGTATAAATAATATCCAAAGGGCTCTATAGGCATATATGTATTTTGTAATGTGCTTGTGTGGGGATAGTCCATGTATATCTGTTTAATCTTTTCGTTTAATAATATATTTGAAGTCAATTGTTTCTTTGTTGAGTCACTAGAAAAAGGCAATTTTATTGATGCTATATGGTGACTAGAAAGGTTAGATACCACATAAAGAGGAAAGACAATTGGCCTCAGTCAGAAATTTACTCGGGATATTATGAATAGTGACAACAAAAACAATAATAACTATCCTTACACCAGGTCTACGTTGATCTCACCCTGTAATGATAATGATGATAATGATGGTAATTCTTTCTTTATATCAACTATAATACTTCTAATCCACCAAGGATTCTTAAGAGTTCATTCATTATAAATGTTCTCGAGGCTTTCAGTTGTATGTGGAAGCAAAATGCAAGATATTTCAGGCTTGGAGCCCTTCTAGACTTGTTCCAGTTTAAAATAATTTCAAAGAAGAAACTGGATATTCAATTTCTGAAAATTCTCTTAAGCGAACTAAGTTTTTCTGTTTCTGATGGGAAACTACATTAGCAGTGACCGATTAGGTCATGGTAGCTTCTAGGTTAATACAATGTTTTGAAATTTTTTTTATTACAGATTACTTGTTTACTGAGTCAGTTGCCATTCTATTTGATATGTCAAATTCATGCTTGGTAACTTATTTTTCTCCCCTTTTGGTTTGATTCTGCACAGATTCTCCTGGAGCTGCAAGTTTATGGGCTGTCAGATTCTATTAGAAGTAAAGATCTGAAAAAAAATGGGATGATAGTGCAACATCCTAATGGAGGTTCACTTAAGATGAATGGCAATGCTGGCAGTTTGAATTCTAATGTTGTTCGGAGTAATTCTCCGGCGTTTTGTGGAAACTCTGGTGAAGCTGGTTCTTTAGGCTTGGCAGGGTTACAAAACCTTGGAAATACTTGTTTCATGAACAGTGCCCTTCAGTGCTTAGTGCACACACCGAAGCTGGTGGACTACTTTCTTGGAGATTACAATAGAGAAATAAACCATGACAACCCCTTGGGCATGGATGTATGTTATCACTAGTTTCATTTTATATCATTGCCATTATCCTCCTTGGATCTCTCTCTCTCTCTCTCTTCTCTTCCTTTCTCTTTGTTTTTGTTGTTCATTTGTTTACTCTTTTTCTTTTTGTTTTTTTGCTTTTTTGCTTTTTAAACACCAGTAGCTTTTTATTTGTAGTGACCATGTTCCTGAAGATGTTCCTTATGGTTCCTTAGAATGTCTGCCTCTTTTTCCAGTTTATTATTAAATCTCCACTTCTTGGCTAGGGTGAGATTGCTTTAGCATTTGGAGATCTGTTGAGGAAGTTATGGGCTCCTGGAGCAACTCCAGTAGCACCTAGAATATTCAAATCAAAGCTTGCTCGTTTCGCTCCTCAGTTCAGTGGCTTTAATCAACATGATTCCCAAGTTAGTGATCTTCTCTTGTTTTGGAATTTAGGACTCCAGGCACGGTTCTTTCATTGTCATTACTCTTCTTAAAAACTTATGGACATGTTCCTGTAGGAGCTCCTTGCTTTTTTATTGGATGGACTCCATGAAGATTTGAATCGTGTAAAATGCAAACCGTATATAGAAGCTAAGGATGGAGAGAGTCGGCCAGATGAAGAAGTCGCGGACGAATATTGGCAGAATCATCTGGCTCGCAATGACTCTATTATTGTCAATGTGTGCCAAGTGAGTTTCATTTTTCAGTTTCTTCTGCATTTTGTCTTGAATTTTGCAAAGTTGTAATCTCTTACCTTGACTACTTATTAAATAGATAATAATGTGACTCAGGACTTGGGAAGTTTATTTCACTTCCAGGGCAAATGAAGTTCAGGTTTTGAATCATTGTATAATTATGCTGGAGGCTCTAGTTACTTGTTTTCTTCTGTCCCAAAGTTGAACCCAAAAAAAGTTGATATATATATATATTTGTATATATGTAAAGGTGTCTCATAAAAAGTGCCAAAAAAGGGGAGCATGCCCTTGTACGCATGAAGCACAGGCTACAATTCTCACATCATTTGCATGTCCCCCACAAACTCTACAAAAGAATCTGCTGATCTATAGTACTTTTGTACAATCCAAAAATATAAAGTATGAATTGATATCCCTTTCAACTCATTTAAAGTCCTCTATTTCCATTTAAAAATCCTTCCATTACGCTCTCGCCAGACGCACCACATAGGACAGTGAGGGTTTGTAAACTTTGTGACCCACACCTGGTAGCCTCTTCTACATTTCCATCGACCTCTCCAACATCTAAGTAGATCCATCATCGTCCCTGGCATCGCCCAAGCAATACTAGAAAGCAACAATGCAAAAACAGGTGATTTACCGTCTCCCCTTCAGCACAATACAACTCCTCTTTGCCAACTGAAAACCTCTTTTTTTAATATTATAGGTATTTTTGGCTTTTTGATTTTCTTTCAGATGATGTGAATCTCTCTCTCTCTCTCTTGATATATGCAAACCAGAGAGAAAAATAATTTTCTGGATATTCTTTTTTTCATAGGTACAAGTATATATATATACACAGAATGAGAGTCTATAATAGGAAGGCAAACTAATTAGGAATCCCTATAATTAAGCCTATTTATAAGCTGTTCATACTGTAACAGTCAATCCTACAGGCTGTACATATTCTGGAACAATCCTACATGCTGTACATGTATATTCTGTAACACTCTCCCTCAAGTTGGAGCATAGATATTAATCATGCCCAGCTTGTTGCAATTATAATTGACCCGAGCCCCATTGAGAGCCTTTGTGAAAATATCTCCTAATTGTTCTCCTAGTTCTCACATGTCCTGTAGAGATCAAATTTTGCTGCAACTTTTCACGAACAAAATGACAGTCAATCTCAATGTGCTTAGTTCGTTCATGAAACACAGGATTGGAAGCAATATGAAGAGCAGCTTGGTTATCACACCACAACTTTGCTGGTATTGAAGCTTTAAGACCAACCTCAATTAAGAGTTGATATATCCACATTATCTCACACACAGACTGTGCCGTAGCTCTATATTCTGATTCTGCACTGGATCGGGACACAACAATTTGCTTCTTACTTTTCCATGAGATCAAATTTCCTCCAACAAAAACACAGTAGCCAGTAGTGGATCTTCGGTCAATCTTGGAACCTGCCCAATCTGCATCTGAAAAACATTCGATATGAGTATGTCCATGATTTCTGTATAGTATCCCTCGTCCAGGAGCTCCCTTTAAGTAACACAAGATCTGTTCTAAAGCTGCCCAATGGTGAATTGTTGGGGAAGACATGAACTGACTTACAATACTGATAGAGTATGCAATATCAGGACGAGTTACTGTAAGATAGTTTAATTTTCCAACCAGTCTCCTATACTATTCAGGATCTTCAAATAAGTCTCTATCTTTTGTGAGTTGTAGATTAGGAAGCATTGGAGCACTACATGGCTTAGCCCCCAACTTTCCAGTCTCAGTTAATAGGTCAAGCACATATTTCCTTTGGGATAAGAAGATGCCTTTCTTGCTTCTTGTCACCTCAACTCCCAAGAAATACTTTAACACCCCTAAATCTTTCTTGTGAAACTGACTGTGAAGAAAGGACTTCAGAGATGAAATTTCCATAATATTACTTCCAGTAATGACAATATCGTCCACATACACAACAATGAGAATGATGCCAGATGTAGAATGTTTATAAAAAATTGAGTAGTCAGACTTGCTCTTATTCATTTTGAATTTTTCCACTGCCTGACTAAATTTTCCAAACCAAGCACGGGGACTTTGTCTCAAATCATATAGGGACTTACGAAGATGACAAACTTTTCCACACTCCCCTTGACCAACAAATGCAGGTGGTTGCTCCATATACACTTCTTCCTAGAGATCATCATGTAAGAAGGCATTTTTGATGTCTAACTGATGTAAAGGCCAAGCATTAGTAGAGGCCATCGAAATAAATAAACGAACAGAGGTCAATTTAGCGACTGGGGAGAAAGTGTCAGAATAATCCACACCATAAGTCTGAGCATAGCCTTTGGCCACAAGACCGGCTTTAAGGCGAGCTAGGGAGCTATCAGAATTGAATTTGACAACAAACACCCATTTACAGCCAATAGCTTTCTTTCCTGCAGGTAAGTGCACTAAATCCCAAGTACCATTGGCATCTAAAGCATTCATCTCTTCTATCATAGCATCACGCCAGCTAGGATAGGACAAGGCTTCATTTACAATTTTGGGAATAGTCACAGAATCAAGGGAGGCAACAAAAGAACAAGAAGAATAAGACAAGTGATCATAAGAAACGAGCGATGAAAGAGGATAAGTGCACTGACACGTACCTTTGCGAAGGACAATTGGTAGATCAAGATCACTAGTCATTGGATCTGATGTCGAAGAAGAGATAGGTGCCCGACATGTATCAGGGGGGTCTCGGCGTCTGGAATAAACAAAGCGAATAGGAGGAGGTGGTGGTGGTGTAGCAGCAGGTGTAGGAGCTACATTAGGTGACTGATATGTGACATTATAAACCAACAGATCATCATTCTCCCCCTTACTGGAAGAAGTAGAAGAAGCAGGGAAAAAAAAGAATATGTTCTAGAAAGGTAACATCAGCTGACACAAGATACTTGTTAAGACTAGGACAGTAGCACCGATACCCCTTTTGTAGACGAGAGTAACCCAAAAAAACACATTTTAAAGACTTGAGATCTAATTTAGTTACCTGGGGACGAACATCACGAGCAAAACAAGTACTACAAAATATTCGGGGTTCAATAGGAAACAAGGGTTTAGTTGGAAAAAGGACACTGTAAGGAGTCTCACCATTAAGAACAGATGAAGGCATGCGATTAATTAGAAAACAGGTTGTGGAAACTGCATCAACCCAAAGTTGTTTAGGAACGTGCATTTGGAATAAGAGTGCCCTGGCTGTCTCAAGGAGATGCCTATTTTTTCTTTCAGCCACACTGTTCTGAGATGGTGTGTCAACACAAGAGGATTGGTGAAGAATACCATTCTGAAGCATGTAAGTCTGAAATGAATCGGAAAAATATTTTTTGGCATTATCACTTCGTAATGTATGCACAGAAACAGTAAACTGTGTTTTAATTTCAGTGCAAAAGGCACTAAAATGGGAAAATAATTCAGAACGATTCTTTATTAAATAAAGCCAAGTCACACGAGAAAAATCATCAACAAAAGTAACAAAATATCGAAATCCAGTTTTGGACACAACAGGACACGGACCCCAAACATCTGAATGGACTATCTCAAAGAGAAAACTAGCCCTTTTATTGACTCGAGGGACTGAAGGCAAACGATGATGTTTTGCAAACTGACACGACTCACAATCTAAGGAAAATACATTATGAAACTGAGGACATATTTTCTTCAATAAAGGTAAAGAAGGATGTCCCAACCGACAATGGGCTTCAAAAGGAGTTAAGACACTTGAACATGCAATGGGCCTGGGCACCTGGGTATCCAGAATGTAGAGACTTCCTGATTTATATCCTTTACCAATAATTTTCTTCGTCATTAGATCCTGAAAAAGACAATGATCAGGAAAAAATGAGATGCGACAATTCAAGGTACGAGTAAGTTTACTTACAGACATTAAATTGAAAGAAAATCTTGATAGACTCAATACATAAGACAAGGAAATTAATGGAGTTGGACTAACAGTACCAGAACCAAGAATAGAAGAAGTAGAACCATCTGCTAAAGTAACATTAGAGGGAGAGGTGTATGACTGAAAAGTGGAGAAGAGACTAGGATTACCTGTTATATGATCTGTGGCACCAGAATCAATGACCCATTGTGAGGAAGAGGAAAGAAGACACGTATTTGGGTTACCCGACTCAGCAATGACAGTGATAGGGTGAGATGAATTCTTCAATGCTTCTTGATACTGAGTAAATTTAGCAAATGCATCTGCAAAAAACTGTAATGGTCTGCTCAGATGAGCTAGGTGTAGCAGGAGTAACTACAACATGGGCTGAGTGAGATGTTTGAGATTTATTTTGCAATTTTCTGCATGTGCCTTTGGTATGGCCTGGCTCATGACAATAATAACATACAACGCCCCCTGTATCCTGACTCTTATTGTCCTGACTGCCTGTACCTCCTCCTCTGTTATGATTCCTATGATATGACCGTCCAGTTGCAGATCCACCATTATGACTTACAAGAGCACTAGGAGCGTGAATAGATGGAGTAACAAATGCACTGGTATCTATGTGAAGTACCCTAGTAAAGACCTCGTGTAGAGAGGAAATCTCAGCACTAGAGAGGATATGAGATTTAGCAATCTCAAACTGAGAATTAAGGCCAGCCAAGAAACTCATTACTGCCATTTGCTCCCGTTGAGCTTGCTAGATTTTGACATTAGAACTAAAAGGTAACAAGACATTCAATTCTTCATAGGTCCTTTTGAAATTCATAAAATAGGCCTGAAGAGATTGATCGTGTTGTTCAGCATGGTAAAAGCCCTTACAAACTTCATAAATACGTAAAATGTTTCCCTTTCCAGAATACATAAATTCCAAATATTCCATCAACTCTTTAACATACTCACAGTGATTAATCAGGTTAACTACCTCAGTGTCAATAGAGTTCCTGATTTGCAAGAATAAGCGAGCATCATCTCTCAACCATTCCTGGCGAGTATTATCCGTTGGTGGATCTTCAATGAGATGATTGTCTTTAGAAATACTCCGCAGATAAATCCTAAGAGTCTTACACCAATCGAAATAATTTGGACTAGTTAACTTTTGTTATGTGATTTTGGACATCATAGGAATTACATCAGTCACAACCAAATTCTTTTGTTCGTCAGCCATAGAAACAGAACACAGAGGCAACCAACCAAGAAGAAGGGCAGTCCAAACAAACAGCAACGAAGCAACAGGACACACAGAAGTGCCGGAAAGGGTGGGGCGACACCGAAAAGACTGACCGGAGGACGAGGCGCAGTTGCACGCGCCGGCGCGTGAGGTAATTGACGAAGGCGAAGGCTTCTGGTGGCGCGTGAGGCTCACTCGCTGGGCTTCTGGTGACCGGACTTCGGGGAGAGACCGATCGACAGGTGAGGCTTCAGTCCTGCACGGCGGTGAGAATAGATGGGCACTCGAACAGGATGACCCAAAGATATTTTCTAATTCTGCTCACTGTGGGCAGAATAACCAGAAAGAAAAGGAAAAGAAAAAAAAATTTGAACCTTTAAAATTGCTCACTGGGGCAAAACTAGCTCTGATACCATGTAAACTAGAGAGAAAAATAATTTTCTGGATATTCTTTTATTCATAGGTACAAGTATATATATATATACACAGAATGAGAGTCTATAATAGGAAGGCAAACTAATTAGGAATCCCTATAATTAAGCCTATTTATAAGTTGTTCAAACTGTAATAGTCAATCCTACAGGCTGTACATATTCTGAAACAATCCTACAGGCTGTACATGTATATTTTGTAACAATATATATATATATATATATATATTATTCTAGGACATGGTTGTAGGCCTTTAACAGCTATTGCTTAGTGCAGTGATAAAAGTTGAGGCTGTGAAACATGAAAACATGGGTCTGAGTTAGCTGGCAGTCACTCTGTACTAATTAAGGAAATGGTTTGGTCTGTACCCACTACCCAGTCCACCCCTCCCAAAGCCTTGGATTGATGTGAACAACTCTGGGTAATGGCATTCATGGTTGTAGCCTAGGCCTGTTAGAAGATCAGATCATAACTTAAATATGATATGATCCATTAGTCCAACAGGTGTAACTTTAACCACAAGTTCAAATATAAATATTGTGTGAATTGATTTGCTAATATTTGTATCCAGCTATAGATATGTATATGTCTGCTGACCTGATTAAATATATACATGCATGCATTGGAAATATGCAATTTGGATTTTAATTCTATTAAGAATGCTGGATTATATTATAGTTGAGGCCTTTTTTTTTTCACTCAAAAATATCCTATTGGATTACATTTGGATATGCCTCGAGTAGATCCTAATCTATTCTGGTTATGGTCCGGGGATGTTGTATATGTCCCTTATTTGACTGTTGAATTGGGTGGCTAATATGCACTCTCAGTGATAATTTTTTTATACCCTTTTTGAGTAAATGGGTTATGATTAATTGTTATTGCAGGGGCAGTATAGATCCAGATTAGTGTGTCCTGTTTGCAGAAAGGTCTCCATTACATTTGATCCATTCATGTACCTATCATTACCTCTACCATCAACAACAATGCGGACAATGACTTTGACACTCATGAGCACTGATGGTAGTGCTCAGCCATCTCCATTTACTATTACTGTGCCCAAGCATGGAAAGTTTGAAGATCTTATTCAGGCTTTAAGCACTGCGTGCTCTTTAGGGGTTGATGAGACCCTCCTGGTGGCTGAGGTATACTTGCAGTAATTTTTTACTAAGATTATTAAATGGTCTGCATGCATGTTAAATTGGTGAAGTTGTATGTATCAATCAATTGTAATTCTCATCTTGAGCTCTGAAACTATGTAGTTGGTTACAGATCTACAACAATTGCATTATACGTTATCTAGGGGAGCCAGCTGATTCATTATCCTTAATTAGAGATAACGACCGGCTGGTTGCTTATCGGTTACCAAAAGATAAGAAGGTCCCCATGGTTGTCTTTATGCACCAGAGGATGGAAGAGTAAGTTTAATTTACCTCTTTATCTTAATCAGTCTATCAATGTTGTGCTTCTTTTATTTTGATTTAAATATTACGCTACTTAAATTATTTATTTTGCATTTGAATTATTTTATTAGTGCAAATGCACAGCTCAAGTGGCGAAGGCCCTTTCTTTCGCACTTGGTAACTGCAGATTGGCATTTAATATGTTTGCTACTAGTGAAAATGTACAATTTTGTCATTTAAGAAAATGATGACAATAAGGATTAATAGTATAAGTGCAGGAAATGTGGTAATAATACACATGCTTTGTAAAGTTGTGGATATAGCAACGTGCTTGTGTGTGCACATCTAATCCTGACATAAAGGTTGATACATATATATATATATATATATATATATATTTCCTCTGTGCATGTCTCAATGGTTTTTTAAACCTTTTTGAACTTTTTTTATTATTTTAATTCAAACTGTATCTATTCTTGGGCCATCAGTATGATGTAGTATTGATGTCAATGTGAGATATGGAAATTTCAAATGATCTTAACTCTGCAACTTGCTATAGCCTGTAAGTAATTTGGCATCATTGATCTTCAAGTATGAAACAGGGCTGCTTTAATACCAAAATTGGTCCAGCACAACTCTCAATAGTTAAGGAATATGGCTGTCTTTCACCAAGCAAGCCTGGCCTAATATATTGGTTTTGGTCTATGATGAAATATTATGGTTGTCAAAGAGAATGAGAATTTAGATGGGTTGAGATTAAAAACAAGAAAGAAGCAAGAGAGGTAGTGAGGTATCTCACCTAGCTAGAACATGCTGAGTCACACTTTGTATTCTAAAATTTTGTGGAATTACTCCACAAAAGGGTGTATGGCATCTCACCATGTAGAAATGCTAAAGGCTGCAAAATTTGTCTTTTAGCTCATTCATTACTTTTGAAAGAGAAGCTAATACAATATGAAGAATGACTAAGGAGGTTATTTCATAATGTAAAGGTTAGTAATTTAATAGGGGACTAATAGGTGAAAGGTGACCTAGTGACCTATTAGGTGACAATTAGGTGACTTCTTAAATTATTTTTACACGATATAATCTAGATTTGGAAAAGAAGAAGATTAAGTGATAATTAGTTTGGTGGGGAGTATGTATAAGCTGTTGGCTAAAGTTCTTTTGTGATGGGGAGAATACTGTGGGAAGGAGGAAGATTATTGATGCAATCTTGACAGCTAATGAATGCATTGATTTGAGAAGAAAAACGTGAGAGGTGGGTTTTGTGTGCAAGTTGGACATAGAGTAAGCCTATGATCATGTTAATTGGGGCTTTCTTCTATTCCTTCTTGCTAAGATGGGCTTTGGGGGAGAGATGGAGAAGGTGGATGCTTGTTTTTCTTCAGTGTCATTTGAATGCTTGTTAATGGGTCTCTTGTAGGTTTCTTTCGTTCTTCATGTGGGTTAAGACAAGGGGATCTGCTGTCACCATTCTTATTTGTGGTTGTGATGGAGGTGTTAAGTAGGATGTTAGGCAGTGGAAGAGGGGGGGGGGGGGTATGTTGAGAAGCTTTGGTGTGAAAAATAGAAGGGGAGGGAGGATGGAAGTATCTCATCTTCTATTTGCAGATGAAACTCTTATTTTTTGTGAAGCAAAGGAAAGAGAACTTAGGTTCTTGAGGTGCATTTTGGTTTGTTTTGAGGCAGTGTCGGGATTAAGGGTCAATATGGGTAAGAGCGAGCTCATTCTGGTGGGTGAGGTGGCAAGGATAGAGTTGGGTGTGGGGCATGGGATGTGGTGTGGGACATTTGCCTAAAACATACTTGGAATTGCCTTTGGGTGCTTTAGTGCAATCTACAACAGTATGGGATGCAATTATTGAGCGGTTCAAGAGGAGGCTTGTGGGGGTGGAATTACTCTAATTAAAAGCACGTTGAATTACTCTAATCAAAGGGATTTTTTTATGGGAAGGCAAGGAGCATGGATTTAAATAACGACCGTTATGTATAAACCGATATATCGGTAATACCAAAATTCACAGTCATATAAGTCAATATAGGCCGATACTGTTGCGTATCGACTGATATGGTTGTTACAGGACTTGTACAACTATTTTCATTTTTGTTTTTGTGTTTTTTTTTTTTGTGCAAAATCCTTATGATTCCTTTTTTTTTTGAGATCTAAGTACAAGAGAAATGCCTAACAAAATAATTCAAAAAATTAAACTGAGTTATTAAAAAATTCGGGCCAATAGGACCTTGGAAATGGGCATTTGGGCTCAATTTCTAAAATTGTTTATTCCATAATTAATCATGCATTCCATAATTAATCACACTAAATTGGTTTTCATGCTCATAATTATTTTTTGCTATTATTTGTTTCAATGTTATTCAAATCAAATGATATTTTCTCATTAGTTTAATTTTAAAAAATTATATAAAAATAGTAAAACATCTTTTTAGGTTTTACTTATTAACAAAAAATATATTTTTAGGTGTTTGAAAATTGAAAACTAACAATAAAAAAATTTAAATGTGATACATTGTTGTCAAAATATGCATACCAGTAACTTTTAAGAGGTTTGGTAGTAGTTTTAAAAAAATTCTTGGTTGTAGTTTTTGATTCTCTTTATGGATGGGTTGATACTTTCGATACCGTTACACTGGGACTGCAACTGCAATCGTGATTTAATATTCACCTAGTGAGTTGGGATAAGGTGAAGCGGCCAAAGGAGGAAGGGGGTTTGGGTCTCAAAGATCTAAAGAAGTTTAACAAAGTCCTATTAGGGAAATGGATGTGGAGGTATGCGGTGGAGAATCAAGCATTATGGAAGGGAGTGGTGTCAACAAAATATGGGAGTGAGGAGGGGGTTTGGTTTGTGAGGGAGGTGAGGGACTTTTTTGGGTGTGGGGTTGTGGAGGGCAATTCAAAAGGGGAGGGAGGAATTTAGTAAGGTGGTGAGTTTTGAAGTGGGGGAGGGCTTGAGGGTGAGATTTTGGGAGGATAAATGGTGTTGTGACACAATGTTTAAAGATAGTTTCCTTCTTTGTTTAATATAGCTTCTAGTAGATAAGCCTTAGTGGGGGATTATGTGACTGAGGTGGGTGGTAATAGGGTATGGAGTCAGTGCTTTGGGAGGAACTTTTACAGTGAGGCTTATGGAGTTTGTTGAGCAAGTGTTAGTTGAGGGAAGGAGGTGGTAGAGGTAGTGAGGCTTATGGAGTTTGTTGAGCAAGTGTTAGTTGAGGGAAGGAGGTGAGGATGCCATGATACAGAAATTGGAAAAAGCAAAGAAGTTCACGGTGCACTAATTTTCCAAGTATTTGCAAGGTAGAAGGGAGACATCTTTTCCATGGTAGTTGATTTGGAGCTCTAGGATTCCAAAGAAAGTTGCATTTTTTGTTGGTCAGTGGTGTGGGGAGCAATTCTCATTGTTTTCATCTTTCTAATTTTTTATATGACTATATAATAAAAACTTAACATTATTTCAATTAAAATTAGTATAAAAAACAAAAATCACAAAAATATTATTAAGATATTAAAATAACAAAGCCATTAAAAAAATCAGTAATTTCTTCATTTAATCATTAACATTCATGATTCAAGTTCCAAAACAAATTTACTAACTATAACATAGAGCATATATATGTATATATATAACTAAAAAAAGAATTGAGGAAAAGAGAAAAAAAGGGGAAAAGGTCCAAAAAAAAGAAGAAGAAAAGAAGTGTCCCAAACGTGTCTGAACTTCAGAAAAAATAAAAAAATTGGACACTCTTTTTTCGGGTGTTCGACACATGTTTGACCCGGATATGTGAGCAAAAATAAAGTGTCTGTGCTTCATAGTTACAAACTATGTAGGTTACCTCAACAGTTAACCCTAACCTTCTTGTTACATAAAAAATAAAATAATAATAATACCCTCATAACTCTATAGATTTCAAGAGATATTTTATAGTCCACTTAATTAAATTTGAGGTGAACGAATCTCCCATCATGTGGCATGGCAGCTGATCCATCTTTGAAATTCACTTCACACATTTTCATGAATGTCATCTCCATCGCCTGCTCAACTTGAATCATCAAAGCTGGCTTCCATGTCAAATCAATGACTTGTTTAATATGTTAAGGCAATAGTTTTGATGATGAAACACTAGAAGTAGTCAATGATGAATGGGCTAAATTGATCCAATCATATAAATTTCTCTCACAACAATTAATGATGAATTCAATGATATATGGCTTGTTGTATGACTGATTATCAAGTGCACGGGCTTATAATTGTAGTATATATATGTGCTTATGATTGTAGTATATAGAATGCACTTGTCAAGGAATTGCATGGATTCATCAAAATCTAAGGAGTAGAATTCTGGCAAACCGGACATCCGAGGACCGGTTAACCGGTCAGAGCAAAATAGGAGAAACAGAGAGCAAAGCCTGCTCTGGCCGATCGGACACAGAGATTTGGATGAATGGATCAGGCTACTCAAGATACTGCAAGCTCCTAATCACAATCGGCTGATCGGAAGTGTCATCTTCAGCTAACCGGAGTAGAGAATTTCGAAATAAATAGAGCAACTCTGAGACCCCAAGTCTGGCTGACTGAAAGTCCTCGACTGGGAAACTGAAACTCTGGTCAAACTAGCTGTTTTTAAAATGTTGACTAGCCCCATTAGACACATTTTTTGGGCGTATTTTGAATCCATTTTAGGAAATACTATATAAAGGAGTGTACAACTCATTTGGAAAGGTATCAAAAGCATTCCCTTTCAAATCCAAAGCCAGTTTACACTCACTCAAGCTTCAACCTTTGAATCGATCAAGTAAGAGGCCCAGATCTACTTGTTGATGCACAAGCCTTAATAGAGTGAAAAGGAGAGCCATTTATACATCTTTCTATCTTCTCTCTCTTCATTATTTGTGTGATCTCATTCTAATCTCTTACCCTATTGTAGAGGATTTTTGTGTTCTTGTTCTTGTAAAGACTTGTATTGTTGTTGTGTTGGAGATTGGCTCCGTATCAACCGAGAAGAGTGAAGTTTGTATTGTAAAGGAGAAGTTTGTAAGAGGTGGAGTTAGCACTGTTTCAATAGTTATAGTGGAAATGCGGGTGATTAGATCAAGGGATCATCATCCAAGAGTGGAAGTAGGCTAGCGTTTTAGCCAAACCACTATAAATTGCTTGCGTGCTCTAGATTTCATTTTCTACATCTCTTTTTGTGGTGTGTGCAAGTTCAAAAAGGAAAAAAGGGGTTGAAATTTTTTAAAATCCTAGTCAATCTATTCACCCCTCCCCTCTAGGTCACCCTTTCACAATATATTTGAATGCTTTTGGCATTATGAAAAGGACGAGCTAATGTCCTTGTATTCAAGTCAGACAATTATGCTTTTTGATATGTTAATTTTAATAGATATTTTTTTCTTTGATAGGTAAAGTCAATGTATATCATAAACAAGGTGCCAAAACAAGGGCACCACCCATATGCAAAAAATACGAGAGCTATATGGATCCCTCCATACAATTAAGCTCTCCCAAAAAATCTACAAAATCAAAAAGAGAAATGGGATATTTTCTTACAACCAAAATGTTTTTTCACTATATGAATGGGGTTTTCCATCCCCTCAAAAGTGTGACTATTTCACTCCAACCAAATGCGCCAAAAAGACAAATATTAGATGCTCTTTATTTCTTCCTCTGCCTCTTCAAAAGGCCTGCCGTGCTCCAACAAGCCACAAGGTTCTTGACCAATTGAGGCATAACCCAACAAACTCCAAAAACCACACACAACAAGGCCTACAACTCACTAGCCTTCGAGTTATGAAGATAAGGTGATTTAGAGATTCGGTAACATTCTTGCACATACAATAGCTATTCACTATTATCTTTCCTATTCTCCTCAAATTATTAATAGTGAGAATCACCTCCGAAGCTATTGTCCATGCAAAAAGAAAAGAAGAGAGATCTTCAAAAGAAACCTTCGACTTCTAAATTCCTTTCCATAAGAAACTCATCCTGCTATTACCCCATGAAACCCTATTGTATTATTTCATACTAAACTCCCCATTTGGACTGGGAATCCATCTAACCACATCTTCTCTATCCACTACCACATGGCAATCATAAAGGACCTCAAACAATGCCTCTGCAGAAGGGAATTTACCAATCCAAAAACTAGGAAGCCCTAAAAAAGTTGGGGTTCCAAACTACTCTATTATTCAAAAACTGAATGTAATCCGTCACTCTAGCTTCCTTGTCCACAGCAATGCGAAACAAATCATTACGTATCCCCATTCCAGACGTCAAGCCAAAATCTAATCCGAGAGCCATTACTAATCACGAACTTCAAATAAATATCCAACTCCTCCTGTCCCTTCCTGGTTTGCTTCCACAAGCTCAACCCAAATGGCCCCTCTCAACCATTTCCCAAGAAGGCTTTAGTAACTACCTCAATGATCTAATCTCAAAACCCCCACAAAGGACTGGAGAGCACACCTTTTTTCCATGAAATTAAATGGAACTTGGCATCCTCCGCCTCCCCAAACTTAATTTCTTTAGAGTTTCTCCAACCGCTAAACCACTGAAGTTGAAATGGCAAAGATATAAAATGTGTGGGCATACTCGAAAGAGTACTTTTGATGAGTCAACTATCCATCCTTTGACAGATATTGCTACTTCCACATTGTAAGCCACTTCTCCACCCTCTCCACCACTGAATCCCATATTGTCGTGGTTTTAAAATTAGCCCCCAAAGGTAATCCAAATAAGAAACTGTTAAGGGTCTCACACAACCTAGATTATCCACCAAAAGATCCATTTCATCCATCTGTCCAATTAGGATCATCTTTGATTTGCCTAAATTGATATGAAACTAGAGACTATCTCAAAGAACATAAGGATGCACCTCAAATATCGAGTTTGACTCTCCTCGACACCACAAAATATGATAGTATTATCGGCAAAGAAAATATTGGATATTGAAATGCAATCTCCTTGACTATTTGAAACCTCAAACCTTGCAAAAAAACCTCCTACTCTATCATATGTTTCAAGACCTCCATCACAACAGTAAAAAGATGAGGGGACAACGGATCCCCTGTTTCAATCCTTTAGAGCTCTAAAAAAATTCCTTTGGTACCCCATTAATTAGATTCGAAAATCTTACTATAGAGATACTTCTTTTTATCTTACTCCTCCATCAATCACCAAAGCCCATTCTTTCCAAAATAAAAAGCAAAAAACTCCAACTAACATGTCATATGCCTTCTCCACATCCAAGTTACAAATGAATCCCAACTCCCTAATTTAGCCTTGAATCCACACATTCATTGGCAATAAGAACCGCATATAGAATCTACCTCCTAACAAAAGCATTCTGAGACATAAATCACCTTATCTAGCACATTCTTTGACCAGATGACCAACATTTTAGCTAGAATCTTATAAATGCTCTCCACCAAAGTTATCGGCCTAAAATTCTTCAATTCCTTCCTTTTAGGAGTCAAGGCAATAAAAGAGACATTTAAACTCCTCCAATTCTCTATGCTATGGAAAAAATGTAATATAGCCATAACATCATTCAATACCACCTCCCAACAATGATGATAAAATGCCATTGTTATTCTATTAGGACTTGGAGTTTTATCCCCATCACAACTCCTCAAAGTTGTTAAAACCTCCTCCTCATCAAAAGGTCTCTTTAGCCACACTCCTTCCTTTTTGAAATAAACCTCAACTTCAATGTCTCAACAAGAGGCCAATAACCTTCCTCGTACAACTTCTCCTAGAACTCCAAGATCCTTTCCTTAATTGCCTTGTCTTCTTTATGTTCCACCCCTTCCACCTTGAGGCTTCCTATATGATTATTCCTTCGATGTGCATTCGTCATAAGATGAAAGAATCCTGTAGTTCTGTCACCTTCCTTAAGCCATAGTGATTTGAATTTTTGCCCCCAAACAATCACCTCAATCAATGTAAGTGAAGCCAACTCCGTTTTCCTCTCAACCTTTCTCTCCCTTTCCTCCAAAGATGACCCATACTCCCCCTACTTTTTGTCTAATTTTACAACTTGTTGCAAAGCCTCCTTCACCTCCACTCTCCCAAATACCTCTTTGTTCCATTTCCTTAGATCATTCTTCAACAATTTGAGTTTTTTTCCGGAACAAAACTTGTACTCCCTTATATAACATAGCCCCCGCCACTATAGAAAGGTTTCAAATTGCTGTCATTACTTAATGGTAGCACCAACTCACGTTGTTATGACCCACACCCCACGTAGGATGGAGTTATGGTCCATGACCGACCACTGAGGCCTTATACAGAATCGAATGGGCTGTATAATGGATAGTTTATTAATATAGCGGAAGCGTAACATTTTTAACTTGTCAGGTTCACATCAAACTCATCAAACTCATACCAACCACATCGATCAAAGCAAATCTAAGTTTAATATCAAACTCACATTTGCAAAATTTATTACACGTCATTTACATCTACAACTGGCCAACACGCAAAATGACCATTGTATATATATATAGAAGCCTACATAGGCTCAAAAGAGATATTTGCAAGTCTTGCTATAAAATTTTACAAACTCTTCTTCTTTAAGTCCCCTCCCCATCTTATGCTTCATTACTTGAAAAAAATTGGTTGGGAAATGGGGTGAGCTAACAAAGTTCAATGAATAATACCAATGCCCTATCATGGGTTTTTATAGCAAAAGAACTTTAAATAAAACCATGGATATCAAGCATTACTGAAATATTTCAAATGCATTTTCAGAAACAAAATTGCTATTTAAACATTTGAATAGCAATAAGTAGCCCAATAGAGCTCATAACAGATATCAAATATCATTTAGCATCCTCATTACAACGGCCGGAACAAAAGAATCTGCATCGACTTAGCTTCTGAACGAAATGTCATATATAATGACAGTCACTTATAGTGACACTGAAGAAATCTTTGGCCTACTTACGGGCCTACCGGCTCTTGGTCCCCCGGTAAGGACATAATAAGAGGGGCCCGTGTAATAGCATCTATAGAAACATATTTTAAATCATGTGATTTTCCATGGATTTGCAAATCTATTTATCAAACAAACTTATAAAATGTACTCCAATTTCATCAATAGAGAATATAGCATAATGCTTTGCTTGTTAAAATACATAATAACATGTTTAACAATATCGCATTCAATTTACTATTTCAGGGAACCGAATTACTCACCTTGTGTTCTCAAAGCACTTCTTGATTCTCTTTCTCTCCTAAGGAACCCTACATACATATATCTCATATGAGAACCATATTTGAGTGCAATGTAACATTATTTAGTTATGCTTGTCCCATTATAGTTTAAACAACACAATCTAGGATTATGATAAAATCCCTCACATTCTAATTCAATTGGAGTGTCCTTTGACTCTTGTTGAAATTCATTTACATCAAATATAAGGTTTTTAAACAATTGGGACAGCAGTTGCACCATCCCCATTTATTCTGCTTATAAGCTTCATTTTTAACTTCCAAGTGTTGATTGTTTTAACACTAATATCTAGCATCTTGAATTATCGTTTAAACAAATCATTTAACTTTAATTAAGGTGTTTTTTTTTTTTAATTTCTAACAGCATTTTTCCTTACCATTTCTCACATTTAGAGTTCCTTTGATAATCCAATCATGCTAGTTATAACCTAGGTAATGCTAGGGTTGTTTTAACACCATTAATCATTAGCCAATTAGTTTAATCAATACTCATTAATCATGATGCATCCTTCTACATCATATATATTGCTCTTGTATCCATGTAATTATCATTCCATGCAAAACTTGTTAGGACTTCAAGACTAGTTTAGAATTTCATTCAATTCTTAATTGAATTTGAGTTCTTAGTCATTTTTAAATGTTTATTTTCCGATTAAATTAAACAATAAGAGATTAGGACTAGAATTCATACTTTGATTATTCAAGAATTAAACCTTTAGGTTAGTCTTCCTTAAGCTTCTTTCTTTCTCCTTCTTGTTCTCTTGTTTTCTCTACTTTCTTTCTTGCCTTCATTATTTTGTCCAACACATTCTAAAGAGCTTCTTGATTGTCTCTACAATTTATTTTGTAAGGCATAATAGATACAACATGTATCTATATATGGGCTAGGTGTCACCTTGTGAACTCCTACATATTTGAAGTGTCTTGCTCTTATTAACTCTATATTTCCTCTCTCTTACTAATCTGATTTTTTTTGTCCCTTTTATGTGTGTATATATATATATATATATCATATGTATAATACATACATATATATATATATATATATAGATACATATATATAGACAAATCTCTACACAAGCACCTCAAGAATAGTCAACAATGGTGGACTAGATATTCCAAATTGTGAGTCCCTGTCCATGTGAACAATTGTCTTTCTTACCTTTCTCTAATTAAAATTAACTTGGATAATTATAAGGTTTAAGTTATAACCTAAGATTAGTACAAGTCTATTTCACTTAAACACCCTGATTAACCCAATTAGGATTAACTTAATTCACTAATCGTGTATTAAGGTTACTAATTAAATATAATTGGTTTAGATATAACAATTTTTAAGAACTTCCAATAACCTATCACAAACTAGGTTAAGTTAGTTAAGTATGCTCTAATTATACTTAACTTTAGAATAAGGATTAATCTAATTAATTATGTTTTAGCTTAAGAATCATTTTAAAAGCCTACTAAAAATATTGTTTTGTTCCTAATTTCTCCTACTAGGATTTTAATTATTGCCTCACTATCCATACCAGTAAACTCATCACTTTGAATCACACAATCATGCTTAAGGCATACTCCAATCCGCACTTTATCATTACTTGAAGTAGATTCACATATAACAATAAAGTATAATAACAGTAATAAGATCTAGGATATTACACACGTCCCCGTTACAACCTGCGATATTGGTGAGATAGAATTTCATAGGCATTGCGGCCGATACATACAGGTCTGTAACGGACCATTATGGTGGTTTAATGTCTGTAACGAGCCGTTACAACACATAACGTCCTTGATGCACACATTTATCTAATATTTTTAGATTTTGTTTTTAAATTTTTTCAGCAATTTTGTATTTGTTGGATGAAGAAAGAAAAATGGTGGGTTAAAAATGAGAAGGGGAAAAGAGATTAAGAGAAAGATAGTGAGTATAAAAACGGCTTGGCTACCAAAAAAAAAAACGGCTTGGCTCTGTTGCATCGTGCGATTTGGGTGTTCATCGACAGTTCTAGGTTCTTCTTCTTTAATGGCTGCCTCACCGCATTGTCATTCCCCCTCTCTTCTCATTCTTTATTTTACTCTTCTCTCATCTTCCTCTCTGTCTTTTGTTTGAGATCGAATCTTCCAGAAAGGCCGAGAGAGAGATGCCTGGCACATCTCATTTACTTGGGCCATGTTTCCTTTCTTTCTTTTTTTAACTAAACTAATGACATGTTGTAGTCTTGTAGCTTGTAGGAGTGGGTAGTCCACCACAAGTTTAGTCTTCTTTCCCTTTTTTCTTTCCTTTTATTTTATTAAAATTTATTAGTTTTTTTAAAATATTTTAATATTTATTTAATTTGTATTTACATTTTTCATATTTATAATTAAAAATACTTAATAACATAAATATTTACTTTGAGATATGATAAATTTTAATATACACCTGATCCAAAATTTAAAATAATAATAAATTCATCGGTTAACTTTTTTTTTTCTTTCACTTATATAATATGGATTATGTTTGGATTAGATTTATGAATGAACTTTTAAATTTTTTTAATCATCTTATTTTAATTTTTGAAATTTTTTATTTTTATTAATCTGAATGGTTTAGTAGTCAGCTTTTATATATTTAATTTATTTTCATGTTTAAGTGCATTTATATGCATAAAAATGGTGAAATTTAACAATTACTAAACTTTTCTTGTTGTCAGCGATTTAAAATTCAATATAAAAATCATTACCCAAATAAAATTATTTTTATAAATTTTATTAAGAATCACTAAAAACTCAAATATATAAAATTCTATAATTGAAACATGCGTATCAGTGAAATTTTAGGAAGTTGTGTGATCAAGAAAAAGTTTCATGCTCCCGGTATTACATTACGCCCATTACACCCTGCATCCGCGTCATCACGACCGGCATTGTTACGGCGGCTGTGACCGTTACTTAAAAACCTTGCTGTTAGGTGATCATTTGTGGAATTTTGGCTAATTGTTGATTTCATGATTGCTAAATTAATAGTGGAAGATGCTATTGTTGATGTCCTAGATATGAGGTTTTTCAGCTTGGTCATCTCTATCATAATGTACATATTTTATGTTTTTCTTGTTTACCTGTGAATCTGCTTCATCCCTTCACCTTAGTTCTTTGAATCATCTTTTAATAAGAATATTAATATATTTTTTTTTTTGCCAGGCATTTTATCTCTGGGAAGCTGACAGAAAGCTACAAGGCCTTTGGAATTCCTCTTGTAGGAAGTTGTGAATTTGTAGATGGATCTGATATCCGCAATCTATATCTAAAATTACTTGGACCATTCCTAACATCAAATGAAGATTCTGTAGATGATTATGATAACATTGAGAACACTGCAACTGATGAACTTATGGAGATGGAGGATGCCACAGCTCCAGTTTCAGGTTGGGGTGCAAACTCTGCTGATGAGAAAATGCTTGACACACATTTTGATTCTGAATTACAGTTTTACCTAACGAATGAGAAGGGAACATTAAGGGACTCCAGGATTGTTATGAATGAGCCAGTAACATCCACAGCTTTGCCTGTGCGGTTAAGTGTGCTTGTTTGTTGGCCAGAGAAAATGTTTGAACGGTACAATACAAACCTTCTTAGCTCATTGCCAGAAGTTTTTAAGTCCAGCTTCTTTGCTAGAAGACCTCAGGATACTGTTTCTCTGTACAAATGCCTGGAAGCATTCCTGAAGGAGGAGCCTCTTGGACCAGAAGACATGTGGTTAGTGTGTACATTATTAATTTCTAAATTTTTGTTGTCCAAATATTCTTGTACCATAGATAGCTAGCATTTATTATCTGACATATTTGGGAGTTATATGTGTTTCAGTTTTTGCTTGCTGGTTTATGCTTCCTCTGTCCCTTAATTATTTGCATCTTTAAAATGGCCATATGTTTAGGAAATTTAATTAATGCATTCACACCTCATCTTTTACACGAACTTTCTGCTATTGCTCCCTTCTTTGACCTAATTAATATATTCATATCATAGTCATTAAGTAATCCATTTGGTAAGTAAGAAAACTACATTTCTTGATTTTTTTTTACCGTGTACAGAACATTATGGGACAGCCCAAAAATGAAAGGAGGACAATCTTTGAAAGGATTCTTGTAATATTCCTGGTATTTGTCTTTTTATTCTTTGAGAATTGAGGACATTCATGCATGTTCTCTTGAAAGATTTGGATATATTGGTGGTCTATTGAAACACTCAAAAGCAGCTCATTATCATCATCGTCATCAATCTTGCCTTGTGAAAATATTGTGTATGTTCTCTATTTGCCCATTTGTTTGTGTTTTTTAAGTAAGATGCAGTCACTCCCGAACCCTCAACCTCCTTTCTAGGAGGTGGTGGACATACCTCTTGAGAACCTTCTCTATTTGCCCATTTGCTTTAGAATAAACAGTTAGTACTCACCTCCTATTTTTTTATGCCCCTTCCCCCTCTCCCGAATAATTATTTGTCCAAGACATTGGTGAGCATAACTACCCCTCTTGCTTAAGGAAACATCATACTTGTAAGGAAAATAATTCTTTTATCGTGTGATGTAAAATATTTTCTCTTTCTTTCTTTATTCTTCTGTTGCTCATATAACTGTGATATGCCGTCAAGTATTCTTACACTGTGGGAACTGTGCCTGTTTTGGTTTTCCTAGTGACCTGTACCATTTTATTGATCTTAGGTACTGTCCTAGCTGCAAGAAGCATTGTCAAGCAAGTAAAAAATTGGATCTTTGGAGACTGCCGGAGATTCTGGTTATTCATTTAAAGAGATTCTCATACAGCCGGTTTTTGAAGAACAAGCTGGAGACATATGTTGACTTCCCTGTCCATAATCTTGACTTATCGACATACATTGCCTACAAAAAAGGCCAGTCATCAAATTGTTATATGCTTTATGCAGTTAGTAATCACTATGGAAGCATGGGAGGTGGTCATTATACTGCATTTGTCCATGTAAGTGGCATTCCTTGCTTGTTTTATAGAGTTTTACTTCCTCTTTTTTTTTCTATTTATTTTATTTACTTTATTTATTTTATTTTGAGGACTCGGTGATGGCCATGGTTTTGAATTGCAGTATTGGGATACATAATAGTCATGTTACTGTGTGTGTGTGTGTTTTTTTTTTTTTTTTGTTTTTTTAAATCACGAGCAAACCCCTTAAAAATTCACTGATACACATGTTCTAACTTCTAACTCCAATTTGTCACATTTTAGTGTTAAGCAATTATTTCTTTTCATTTTTATGACAGAAATATTTTATTTATTGTATTAATTTTATATTTAATTTTTTAAGTCAAACTTATAAGAAAAGATTATCTATTGTGAATAACATTTTACTAATTAATATAAGTCCATAATTAATAATTCATAAAAAGACAAATAATTGTTGGTAAGATAACTCTAGTTGTACAATACTATAATTAAAACATGAATATTATTAGATATTAATTTAGTCAATTACTACGTCATGCACATTAGAAGTTATATATTATATTCATATCTCATTGATTCTCACCACTAAAATAAATGGCATGTAGGTTCTTGTATTTTTTATTTTTTAGGAGTTAGTAATTACTAATTAATAATATAGTATAAAATAAATGACTAAATAAATTACAAAGTATTATCTTATAACTATTAAGTTAGTATTTATGAAAAATAGTAATTATAAAATAAAAAAAATAAATTTAGGGAAAATACAAATTATTTGAAGATAGCCTATCTTACTGTGTGAGTTTAGTTTTAATGACTTAATTACCCGAAAGTAGATAGTATATTCTTAATCACTGAAAAAAAAAAAAGAAAAAGAAAAAGAAATAAGTTTATGTTAATGACTGAATCACTAGAAAGTATATACTATATTTCCAATTTCTTAGTGTTTACTTTCTTAAAATCCAATTCTAGCTGCAATGTTTTCTTATTCACACTTGGAAGTGAATTTATTTTTTTGATTATTATAGAAGGGTCCACTAGCATCTATATCAATGCTTCTACTGAATGGACATTTTTTTTAATTTAATTTTTTAGCTGTAGGGGTCTGAAGGTGATAATGTTGCTAAAATATTATGCCACAGTTCACAAATTTAATGGATACTTGAACTTTTTCTTAAGTCCTTGACTCTTGTCAAGGCATGCAATCGTGTCTGATTATTGCTATAGGAGTTTCTTTCCTACAATGACAAAAAGGCCTCATGGGACTTGATCCCAATGTATATCATTACAGGCAGCAGGGTGAATGCCCAGAAGGCCACCTGTGCTGAACTTGTGAATTGTTAGTTTTTTTTTTTTTTTGTTAAAGAAATTGCTGTGAGTGGTACATGTGCCAGTTTAAGTGTCATTATTTCATATTTAAATTGTGAAATTATTACAAAAAGGGAAATTGGAATTCCTCAATACTTCATCAGGTTTAAGAAAAATAGATTTGGAAGCTTATTTCTTCCTCTGCCATGTTATTTGCTATAAATGATTGCAGATAAATATAAGCTTATGTTTTTATAAATGTGATTGTTGTATTTTTTTATTTTATTTTTTCGGTTTTGATGTAGCATGGGGGTGATCGGTGGTATGACTTCGATGATAGCCATGTTTCTCCCATCAGTGAGGACAAGATAAAAACATCAGCAGCTTATGTTCTTTTCTATAGAAGAGTTGCAGATAGCTAACATCAGATTAAACTCATCAACTGTTGAGGCTAGATTACTTCTTTTTGTAGCATAGTCTTGCAAGTATCATATATCAAAGGTAGCATTCTTTCGTCTCTGGCATTGTTTAGATTCAATTGGTAGAGTTCTCGCCATGGGTGAGAAATGAAGACTGTAAGGTTAAAATTAGTGCCAAGGACACTGTAGCAGTCACAACTAAAGAGGTAAGATTCATACCAAAGAGCATCTTTTACATTTATAACCCTTTATAAGAATATCTTTAACCTTTTTTTTTTTAATTCTCATAGTAATAGTCTGAAGGGGGTTGGTTTCAGCTCCAATGTTATTGTATTTTTTGACTACTCAAGTGTATTTGATAAATTATGATCTTGAATTTATCTGACAGGAAATATCAGAAACCCCATTTTGCAATTTTGGTGCTCATAAATTCCAATGTTGCATAAGTTATTGCTTCGTTTTTTTTCAGTTCCCCGATGTCTTTATCTTTAGAATATTACATTAAGGATTGTCTTCCAGTTTGTTGCAGACGTTTTAAATCTGCATGGGGACTCATTTAATCGAAGGAAAACAATTTGGAGAGAGAGTCTTGACATTTCATTTCTTTAACCTTCAATCCATTTGGTCTTGTCCCTATACGAAACATGTAGATTTAGGAAATTTTGATGGTGTTAGTAACTGCAAAAAAGTTGGGAAATTTGTTTTGTTTTTATTTTAAAGAACAATCTTTTTAGAAATGACAATACTGATAATTTTAGTCAGATGTATTTATATATTTGTTTATGGAAATTCTATCAGTTCGAACTTTTGGGAATAACTTTTTGGAAAATGTAGTGTAGCATAACTGTATGTGTTGTTGAAGCCAACTACAATCACATTCTGTCTCAGTTTAGAAATCTCAAGGACCAGTGAGTCTTAGTTGTATGGACAACGGAAGTCTTTCCTATTTTGTGTAAAACGTGGCCGTTTAGGGGGTTGGGGGGGGGGGGGGGGGGGGGGGGGTGTCCTCTTGATTATTGCAGTGTACTGAATAAGGTAGGCCGTCCCGTGCCTAGCTCTGCATTCAACTTTTCATATTGTAAACTGTAAAGTTCTCAAATCACACCACCTCTTTTATTTCTTTCTCTCAATTGCATCAGAAACTCAATCTAATTAACCACATTACTATTGTCCTAATTACCCTTCTAAGATTTGTTTTATTTATTTGTTGTTTTTTTAGAAATGTTGGGAAAATTTGCTATTTGGAAAAATAAATATATGAATAGGGATGACAAAGACTTCTTATCTGTATATATCATATACGGTGACAGTATTTGGACTTGAAATAGTAAGCATCACGTTGAAGCTTTCTAAAGGAGCTCTATTTTTGGAAATTTGAAGCAAAAGCATTACTCGTGGAAACTTAAAGAGTGCAAATTTAGATAAAAAGGTGAAACATCAAGCGTCAACAACCCTAAGTTATGCCATCGGAACTTGAAATATTGATAAAATATTAATTAGGATAAATTACAATAAACTCTTATGAAGTAAAGCAAAAATACACGCTTTTTCTGTAACTTGACAAAATAATACTGACATCGTTTTTGTTTAAATGTACAGAAAGTGTCAGGACCCGAAACCCACCCTATGTGGGTCTCGGATCGCGACCGCCGCCTTTAGGCCCGGGAGCCTTTGTGCGAGGCGAACATAAGCAACAGTATCGAACAGACGTGCGTCATGTGGTTGCGGAAGCATGAAAAACTTTTTCTTTTCTTTTTAAAATCTGTCGCACATCCGTCCGGTACTGCCGCTCTTCATAGCGGTACATATGATAATAAAATCAGAGCATACTAAAATTTAAAGTTTTATTTACATTACATATTCGGTTGCCTCTCGGCTTAAGTACATACTTTCCAAAATCTATTACATCAAAATTTGACCTCCACAGGTCCTAGTATTTCTAACAGTCCTCGATCAAAATGGAGCTGTTGATCAACTACAGGTCCTAGTACATCAACCCTGATCCCAACGGAGTTGCCAAACGTCAATCCTCAAAAAGGGCAAGACTCCTATTCATCATCAATACTTGAAAAATGTTAGGGAATGGGGTGAGCTTCGAGAAGCTCAATGAGTAATTCCTGCATCTGTCATGGGTTTTCAATTGGCAGTGGTTTCGCACATGAGAGTTTATAAAATACACACTACCAATTGTTCGTACATTTGAACATAGAGGATATGCATTCTTCATAACAGATAACTTTGAAACATTAAAAGTATTCAAGCTAAATATGTATTTCTTCAAATAGAGTTTTTGCATTTCAAAACAAATAAACATGCACAGTGAAAATGGGGGTGAAAACCTGCTTCCATTTTCGAAAATCATTTGTCATCTTTTCGCTTTGATTAGGAGGATTCGTTTCGAACCAGACCCTAGTTTTACTTCAGGGAGATCTCATTGCATGGGGGATTAGATCCTGCTACCGGGCATTCTTCTGAATTGAGAACCCGAAGGGTGCTCAATAACTGGTGATGCTTATGCATCATTATCTGGCAAAACTTTAGCTTCTTCAAGAAATACTTTTATGAGTATTTAAATATGACTTCTTCAAGAAATGCTTTTTATGAGCATTTAAAATATGATGTTCAAGATTTCATGATAGAATCTTTAAATAGTTGGAATACAATTTCAGAACATGGTCAACATGTTAAATACTTTCAAAGAGAATTCTAACAAAGATTATTCACTGAACATGTCACAAGAGAATGATAAGAGTGGAATATTTCAACACAAGAATCATGAAATATGGAATTTAACATTCAATGCTTCAGATATTTTGAAGTTTAAAACATCTTCAAATCCATGGAGTTAAATCTCCACTTCAAATGTAGGGTTACTCACCTTAATCTTTAAAGTTGATGCTAATACTGTCTGGCCTTTCCTTTCTCCTTCGAAGTTCCTAAACCATACATAAATAATCTATTAACTTCAAAAGTACTTCAAATATCTCCTATTGATGTTCTTATTTTATGTTTAGAATCCCAACTTTTAACCTAAGCGCTAACCTCTTAACGTATCCTCTTCTGATAGCTTTCCTAAATTTTAAAGTTTAATTTTATACTTTAAGTATTTACGTTTCATATTTTTCCATACTTCATTTCATGACACGGACCTCACCGTTGAATCCGGAACGTCGAAGAAAGTCAATTTAGACCTTCTCGGCTTTTAATTTGGCTTTGGACATGTCAGGGGCAATTTGGTAATTTGTACTTTAACGTGTCCTACTTTTTCGGAGCCCCGTCTCATGAAACGGACCCCGCCATTGAGTTCAGAGTGTCCAAAATAGTTAAAATGCACTATTCGTTTACTTTATTTGGACTTCGTTTGACTGGTTTTAGATTCAGGGGCAATTTCATAATTTTGGTATTTAAATATTATTAATTTAATATTGATTAAATTCTTGGTTGGGTCATACTAGGGTTTTCCAGAACTTCAGGGGTCAAAGTGCAATTTCCTTAATTTCTAGTCTGAACCAGTCGGTTCAGTTGCATTGGAAGTGAACCGGTCCGGTTTTAACTAACCCAATCGGTTTGATCCGGTTTGACACGTAATGCTGACGTCAGCCCTCAGTATTTAATTTAAATATAATCTCAGTTGAAACGACGTAGCTTCTGGGTGACCCGAACCTTCATTAAAACATCGGGTCAGGACCCGACCCGAGGCCCGACCCATGACCCGACACTGTTTATCGTCTTCCCCCGACTCACCTTCACTGTAGCCCTAATTCTGGGTTTCATTTTTTCTAATTTCGTGCATGTTGAAGTACCGATTCCCTCTGTTATTGTTTCTAAACTATTTCTAATACATCAAGGAATAGTTTAGCATCGGTCTAGGGTTTTAGTTTGTGCTCATGACCGTGTTTTGGGAGATGATACTTAGACCTGCAACTGGATAATAAATCCTCATTTCATGATCATTTTTAATGGGATTTGGTTCAATGTGGCCCTCATGACATATAGTTTCAGTCACCATTCTTAAAATCGAGCCTAAGCGTCTAAAACTAGAATTGAGTTTTGTGACTGAAACCTGCAACTAAGGTTTTGGGGTCCAATCTTTTAGGTTTTGGATCGCGGACTAGTGTTTTGGGAACCCTAATGAAGTCCAGTTTAAGCCCCAATACACCAATTTAGGTTCGGTTCAAACTAAATCAGACCTGCACTTAAAATTTTCAGAATTCTTATTCCAATTGTAACTCAGATTTTCTCACTCGATTTCAAATGGTTTTCATTCATTTCCTTTGCAATTTAAAGTTTATATTATACATAATAATATCCTACTATTGCATGCTTTTAAATCTAACAAATTAAACACAATTCAACCGAAATTTACCTGTTTACTGTTTCTCAAAATTTTCGTTTTCTTCAGTTTCTTCCTCCTTCAGACTTTCTCTCTCTTGCTTCGAATTCTAGTTCTCTTCTAATTCCAATGTTCAGAGACTCTTAAATATATATATTTTGATGGTCTAAGCAACACGTATGTTGCATGCAACATTTTGGAGGCATGGCTTTGCCACCTGTTGGCAGCCATTGCTGTATGGTGTACACCTCAGTTCTCTCATCAACGGCTGTCACTCATCCTTCACCATTTCTTTCTTTCAGTGGTGGACAACTACAGCCCACAGATTTCCTTATTTAATTTTATACATATATACATGTATAAGTCAGCCGTGTGTATATGTATATCTATAGGTATAACCTCATATAATTGTTCTACAATTGCATCACTACAATATGTATAGTTAATTATATATGCATATTTATTTACTCATAACCCACAATATAATTTTGTATTACAATACACTTCTTGTAATAATTTCTGTCATTTCGTTAATCAACTCCACACTTACTCTTTGTGCCTTGAGTTTTATAATTGTGATCAAGGGTTCATGATTCGAGTGTTTTTTACGATGCTTTGTTGGGTCAGGGTGTTACAGAAAGCTTCCCTCCATGAGTCAACTGTTGGTTACCAAACAGATGTCATCACACTTATCATCATCAAGGGCTCTTCATTCTTTGTGCAAACATCCTTGAAGACCCATTTACACAAACAAGCTTTGTTTCTTTTTGGTTGCAAAATGTTTCATGTAGATACAAATACATGAAATGAAATATATGTACACACACACACAAATATATATATATATATATATATTTATATGAACCATTGCAAAAAGAACAATTCCATCAAAAGCCATCCATTTAAAGGAATATTGGGATTGGGAATACAAATGTATAAATACCTTGTTTTGTTGGTAAGAAATGCACTAAATAAATTTAAATTATAAATTATGAAATTTTCATTATTAATTATCCAAGAGGAAACAAAAAAAAATCCTAAAAAAATACAACTTGATTTATTCAAAGAAAGTTCTTACCAGTTCATAGGAAATGGGTATGCTCTTCCTGTACGAAATTCAAACATAGGAAATAGGCTTATGCTCTTTCTGTACAAAATTCATAATAGAGAGAATATGGTGCATCCGTCCCGTCCGTCCACCATCACCATCTGTTCCAACATGACCACCACAAAACGACTACACCATGTTTGACAAGTTCAAACCCCATCCGACAATCAAATACCCACCATTCAAACCACACTTTTCAATTCATTTTCTCCCTTCAACTTATAATCAAAAGAGCCGTAATCTACAACCTACCACCATGAAAAGTTATTCATTGAACTTGTCATATGCGTGGCTTCAATGATTTTGGCAATGCATTATATCTCACGAGACTGTCACACCATGTGACGGTCACATAGAATAATTTCTACTACCACTACTGTATATTTTTCTTATTCAGTAACATCTCTTACCAACTTCACCTTCTACTAAAAGTACCAATATCTCAACTAAACCCAAAAGAAGACTGAAAGAACCCACAAGATGAAGACCCAAAGTGTGGGTTAGATCCAACACAGGACAAAGTAAATCAAGGAGAAACAGAGTGAGAGAGGGAGTTAAAGAGAACCAGAGTTAAGAGTGAGATGGGGATTTAGATAGAATAAGAGTATTAAAGAGTAGGAGAGGGAATTAGAGAGAAAATCTTACTTGTTCACGCAGTTGAAGAGCCAGCTCGAGTTGATAACTCAATTCTTTGTTCCTTCAGGAATGAAACTCAAATTGGGGCTTACTTATGTAACTAAATCCTGTAAGCGACTTGAAATCTTCAAACTAGAAATATAGCTTAAAACAAAAAATGTGTCTGACATGGAAAAAAGAAATCTTGGATCTCCAAACCTTTTAGATTGGATTTGAAAGAATAAAGAGAGAAAATCTCTTTAGAGAGTGTGTCATTTTATTTTAATCTATTTAAGTTTTGCAATTGAAAAAGATAAGATTTAAAATATGAGGGTAAAAAGTAATTTCATTTTTGTGTTAACGTCGTTAATAAACAAACTTTGATAGAGAAGGTTAATGTAATTTCTGAAAAGATAGGAATATATGTGTAATTAAGCCTTACCTTAAGAAAATTCAATGTAATTTACTCTATTAACTAGCAACGGACATAGTGAATCCCTGATTTGATACCCTTATTTTAAACCTAGGATATCCTATCTTGGTTTAGAGGCCCTATCCGCTGTTTAGTTCTGAGTTACTTAGAACAAAAAAGGGGGAGAAGAAACTTGCGGTCAGTGGGATTCGACCCACTGACGCGCATGTACATATGGGGTCTTATGCCAAACGTTGGAACCACTGTGCCACTGAGGCACTTGGTTCAAATATTTTGTAAATAAATATATAATATAATAATATATTATTAAATTAATTATATTAATTTAATTATAGAAAATAGCCCTGAACCCGAATAAAACATAAAGATAGTGTAAACTGATTATTTTTGGCATTCTAAACCTAATGGAAGGGTCTGTTTCACGAGACAAGGTCCCAAAAATTTAAGACCCGTAAAAGTGCCAAATTATCATTTTGCCGCTAGTGCTACCCAAAGCCAAATTGAGATCCGTAAAAGCTTAAACTTATTTTGTTCGACGTTCCGGACTCAATAGGTAGAGTCCATTTTACTAAATAAGACACTTATGATGTTAATATGTATACTTAACCAATTTTAAAAATTAGGCTACACGTAGCATTGAACTGAGAACTGTTTACTGAATGAATAGGGACTTCAAAAGGAAAAGGAAAGTGACTAATTACTGAGAAAAAATAAACTGTGTTAAAGGTAAGTAAACCCCGACGCTCTAATATGCGGTATTCTTAGCCATGTCGATGTTATCCTTTGATATTTCCAAATTGTACTCTTATACCTACTTGATATTATTGATCCCACGAATTGATGATTGTCCTATCTTGTGGAAGTTATTGAGAACTTGACTGTCATCTTTAGATTATGATTATTTGTACATTTTGTACGTAAGTAAAACCCGATCTCTTACATGTGATATTCTCAGCCATGATTATTCCTTTTATTGCCAAAGTTGTACTTCTATATGTACCCAATGTTATTTATTCCACAATTCATGCTTGTTTTATCTTGTGGAAATTATTTTGAGTTTGACTGTTATATCTTGTAAGTAAAGCCTCAAACTCTTGCATGTGGTTGTTTCTAGCCATGTCACAAAGTTATCCCTTAATACTGCTAATTTTGTAGTCTTATACATACCTGATGTTGATTGATTCCGCAATGTGATACTTATTCTATATTGTGGACATTATTGAGAAATTGATTGTTATATCTTGATCATAAATGTTGTACACTTTATACTATGCCAATTGTTATGGTTCTGTTTCTCACTGTTTAAGAAAATGAATGATATTCCATACATGTACATTCTTCATGTAATTAGGATGATCATGATATATTATGAGTACTAACAGTTGTGCTCAGTCACAACAACCATCCGATGCTTTTCTGAGTTGATGGACTTATGGGTCAAAGTCCTTGAAGGACATATGGCAAAAGATGCGTATATGATTGCTAATGTGATTACTTGTTCATATCTGTACCTTACTTGAATATTAGAAAATCGCTATGCTATCCAGTAGCTTGAAGGGGGAGTGGACCTGGATGAGCATTTTTGAGGGTGTGCTATCCAATGGTTCGAAGGGGGAGTGAATCTGGATAAGCACAATCCAGTGGTTCGAATGGGGAGTGAGCCTGGATGTGGTTCGAAGTAGGAGTGGACCTGGATGTAATTTGAAGTGGGAGTGAACCTGGATGAGTGGTCCGAATGGGGAGTAAACCTGGATATGCACTTTTACTGAAAGTATGTCGGGCCTTAATAACCAAGAGGGTGCCTAAGCCCTGAACAGAATGTGCATCGAAAATGTTTATTGATATCATATCTTTTATTGAACTCATAGAATGATCATGTTGTTCCCTATGAATAATCATATATTTTGAAAGCTTATCCATTGGTTTACGATTGGTTATCTTATGATCGTGGCAGTGTGACTATTGTTTGGGCCAAACCCCTATTGATGATCTCATGTCATTTAATATTCACTTATTCTTTTGTTACGAGATGTACCTTGAACCTAAGAGTCATTTCTATTGTTTCACGTTTTGGACTAGTGGCTATTGTGATATTCTATTCTATTGACTATTGTGATACTCTATTCTGATGGCTATTGTGATATTCTATCTCAGTGGCTATTGTGATACTCTATTCTAGTGGCTATTGTGATATTCTATTCTATTGACTATTGTGATACTCTATTCTAGTGGCTATTATGATATTCTGTTCAATTAAATATTGTAATACTCTATTCTAATGGCTATCGTGATATTCTGTTCTATTGGTTATTGTGATACTCTATTCTAGTGGCTATTGTGATATTTTGTTCTATTGGCTATTGTGACGCTCTATTTCTTGACTAACTACCATGTTATCATATCTTTGATTGTCTTGAATTATGCTCTTTTCTATATTGACCTTGACCCATGGCAAAGTGAAGGAATTTACTTACTAAGCTAAGTTAGCTCATTCAAATTTATATATTTATTTCAGGAAGGGACGTTGCAAGTGGACAATAGGAGCTTGCGAGCTATAGTGGAAATTTTTGAAACGTAATAGAAAATTATTAGTACGGTCTTAGCTCTCCCATATATTAACCACCTAGGGGTGATGTAAATGTTGGTTCTCTTTTTGATATATATATATATATATATATATATATACAGAACCTTATTATGACTTTCGTTGTATAATTGTTAAAATTTTTATATTACACATTATTATCATTGATACAATCAAAGGAAAAAGTTGGAACGGCCAGAGGGTCGGCCCTACGATCCTAAATCCGTATAGGGTGGGTTTCGGGTCGTAACAGAATGGTATCAGAGTTGAGCCTTAGGTTTTAGTGATTCATGGGAGATTAGGACTAGAGTATTACGACGTAAGTCCAAAGGTTGGTCAATAGATAATGCTTAATTACTATGCTAGACTCATACGTGAACACTGACTGTTTATCTTTTACGTGAATGCTGATTGTTTATCTTTTGTAGCAAAGGGTTAACACTAGGAATACTCTGATAGCAATGGATCGGTTAGAACAATTAGAACATCTTATGGAAAGGGTTATCAAGACTTTACTTAGGAATCAGGCTAGTATGAGTGAACCAGTGCGACAGAAGCATCCTGTCAATCTGGGATGTCGACAAGGGAACAATAGGGATCAGACATTCCCCATATAAGCGATTCCAAGAGATGAAGCCATCAATTTTTGACGGCACGAAAGGCTCCACAGTGGCCAAGGAGTGGCTACTCGAAATGAATAGGATCTTTCGTATCCTGACATGTACAGAAGTGCAGAAAGTGGCTTACGCCACATTCATGTTCAAAGGAGCTGCTCACAAATGGTGGCTTCTAGAGAAGGCCAAGGAACCGAATATGGACTGGCAGCGATTTACTGAGATCTTCAATGAGAAATACTTCCCTTAAGAAGAAAAAGATCGGAAAGTCGCTGAGTTCCTAGTCTTGCAACATGGTGGCATGATAGTGGAGAAATATGAGGCCAAATTTATTGAACTGGCCAGATTTGCTCCAAATGTCATCAATACAGAAAACATAAGAGCCCAAAAGTTTGAAGGCAGGTTGAGATGGGCCATTAAGGATAGAACCAGACCCTAACGGTTGACCACTTACAATGAAGTAGTGGCAATAGCAAAGATAATAGAACAGGGTAGGAGGAATTAGCCAAAAGAAGGGTAAACCAGAGGCCAGAAGGCAGGAACCCTCATTTTCCAAGCTCGAAGCCAGATCACGTAAACACAGGGCCCAGATAGAGAAGGACCAATTACGACGATGGAGCCATAACTAAATGCCCTAACTAGCTAAGAGTCCACCAAGGACAATGTCCCAAAAACACTAATGCTTGTTAATTTTGCGGCCAGAGTGGGCATTTCGCAAGAAATTGCCCCTAGAGTAATAGATCCATGATCAGTACCACACCTACCCCATCAGCCTAAGTGGCCAGACCCCAAACCCACAATAATAAGCCAAAGAATGAGTAGTAACGCGAAGGAAGGGTCTTCTCTATCACACTAGGAGACGAACAATGAAATACCCCGACCCAAAATGTAACCGAGCAAACACTGTAAACTCGAACTGTTAGAGTTTGTTTTATAATATTAAATGAATTGGTTGGTTTTGGCACATGAACAATCTCCAATGTACAGATGATGCCCGGGCGATACCGAGGAAGCCATGAGCGAGCATCGAAATACGTATACGTATATGCATACATATATAGGTATGTATATATATTTATATATATATATATATCATATGAATTAATATATATAACCATGTTTATTAGGTGATATATATATATATATAACCATATATATATATATGTGTGTGTGTGTGTGGTATATATATGTATATATATTTATAAGTCTATACATATATTATATATATATATATATCATATGTGCATTAACTATGTGTGAGGGAGTGTGTGTGTGTTACATATATAATATACATATATAACTTACAAATAAAGGCAAAAGTAAATAAAGGGGGAGGGGGTTACGGATACTAGAAGGGCAACAGAAAAGGGGGAAAGAAGGAAAGAAAAATGAAGGAGATGGAGAAACTGAAGAGGGTGTAGGTTTTGGTTTATAACGAGGAGAGGCGGCCAAATTTATGTGCATATATACATACACCTAGCATGTATTTTGGAAGAGAAATAAAGGAACTGAGAGGTCATTGGGGCATTCAGAAGTAAAAATCAGAAGAGAAAGAGGAGAAAAACAATGAGAAGAAGGTGTGAAATTCTCTGTATTTTTCAAGTTTCATTTTTCGAGTTTTTGTAAAAGTTACATGAAGCTTAGAAAATTTTGCATGATATTAATCTATGGAGAAAATAAAACCCGCAGGAAGAAACCACGAGTGAAATGGTAAAGAAATAAGGAAATTATCAGAGTTTATCGAAAAGTTGATGTTTTGGAAAAATTGGAATTTGAATGTGTTTGGAGGTTTAAATTTCTATCTAGAGGCTCTAAATTATGTTTAGGGTATTTAGAAATGAAAAATGGCTTTAAAACTGTGAAAAAATGAAGAAACAATAAGGAAGAAATGTGCAGTCCGGTCACTGGCACCGGATAAAATGATCGGAGCTGCACAGTCCGGCCAATGGAAAAACGGGGGTAGAAGAAGAACTGTTTGAGTCTCTTGAGTTGGGTGAGGACCTGCCCAGGGGTAATAAGAGTTAACCAAAACTGTGTCATTTAGGGTTGAATTTAGTTTTTAAATAAGTGGAACAGTGAATGAGAAATAAAAGGGAAGGGATTGCGGCTGAGGGGATTCGATCCCTAGACCGCATATGCAGGAAACACCTAAGCCACATGGCTTAACCACCGTGCCACTAAGGCACGTGTGGTCATATGATGGAACAAATAATACATATTATAATTATAATTAATTAATTTAATTAATTTAATTAATTTAAGTTATTTAATTGAATAGGTTCCCGATGTCCAATTTAGTCAAGTGAAAAGTGTTTTCTTTATGTTTTGAGTATTCTAAAGCCAATGGTGGGGTTCGTTCTATGAGACGGGACTCCAAAAAATAAATTCCCATAAAAGTGCCAAATAACCAAAATGCCCATGAGTCAAATATGAGTCGAATGGACTCCGATTAAAATAAATGAATAGTGAATCTTTATTATTTCAAACATTCTGTACTCAATGGTAAAGTCCGATTTGTGAAAAGAGGTCCCGAGGAATAAAGACACGTAAAAGTACAAAATGACCATTTTGTACTTTTTAATACAAAAGTCCAAATTGGAAACCATGAAAGCCTAAACCGACTTTCTTCGGCGTCCCGGAATCGATAGTAGAGTCCATTTTAGCAAATGAGATACTTATAGTAATGATATATAAAATTTTATGAATAACATTAAACTGAGATGTGTCTACTAATAATAGGGACTTCAAAGGGAAAGGAAAAAGTCACAGAATACTGAACTAGAACGCATTGATAAGGTAAGTAAATCTTGGATATCTGTTATGCGACATTTCTTAGCCATGTCAATATTATTCTTAATGTTGCCTAATTGTACTCTTATTCCTATTTGACCTTATTGATTCCACAAATTGATGTTTATTCTATCTTAAGGAGATTATTGAGAGTTGATTGTTATATCTTGCAAGTAAATCTTAGATCTCTGTTATGCGGTATTTCTTAGCCAAGTCAATATTATTCTTAATGTTTCCCAATTGTATTCTTATACCTATTTGACCTTATTGATTCCACAAATTGATGTTTATTCTATCTTACGAAAAGTTATTGAGAACTAACTGTTATATCTTGTAAGTAAATCTCAGATCTCTTACATGTGTATTTTCAGCCATATTGTTCATTCTACTGCTAAGATTTTACTCTTATACGTACACCATGTTATTGATTGATGATTGTCCTATCTTATGAATCTTATTGAGGAAATGATTGTTATACCTTGATCATGATTGTTTATACCTTCATATGTCAATGAAATCCGATTTCTTACGTGTAGTTCTCTCAAGCCATGGTTGTTCCTTTCATTGCTAGGATTGTACTCTTATACGTATTCGATGTTATTGACTCCACGAGCCCTATGTTTATTCTATTTTACGAAAAGTTATTGAGAGTTGACTGTTATGCTTTGATCGTAATTGCCTATATACTTGCATTATTGATTCCTAGCCAAGTCATAATGTTATGATATTCCTTATTACTGCCAAGTTGTACTCCTATGTGTACCCAACGTTTATTGGTTTCACAATCTGATACATGTACTATCTTATGAGATATGTGCTTGATGTTTATTTATGCCACAATGTGATACTTGTTCTATTTTGTGAAATTTATTAAGGATCAAACTACTATATCTTATCATGAGTGTTTGTACACTTTGTACCACACCTTGAAAGGCCGACTGTTATGTTTATGTTATTGATATTCCACTCATATGCTTTCTATAGAGTTATGATGATCATTATATATTATGAGTACCTGGAGTTGTGCTCAGTCACAACGTCCATCCGATGCTTTTATCAGTTCTACAAGTTACAGTCTATGGAAATATAAAAATGATGTAGGTGTGGGAGTGAATCTTGGATATGGTTCAAAAGAAATGGTTCAGGAAATGATTTAGGTGTGGGAGTGAATCATAGAAGGGATTCAGGTTTGGGAGTGAATCTAGGTAAAGGGTTGGGCATGGTAATGAACCAAGGGAAGGAAGGATTTTAAGAAAGGATACTGTAACACCCTGACCTGAATTATCGGGTAATGTGATACGCATTACGAAGTTATAAATCCTAGTTTAAAATTAACTACTAGGGAATTAAGAATGCAAGAAATATACAAATAAGCATAAATTCCAAATGCATGGTTATGTTAATATACATAAAATAATATATGTACATTAACATATACTAATACACACATTGAGTGTGTATTGTGTGTATGTATATTGCTAAAAATATATATACATAAGTCTACACATATATATACATAATTATACACATAAATATATATATATATATATACATGTAAGTATATATATATGTGTGTGTCCAGAATAGTGAAATAATGTGTGTAGAGTGTCGGGTGTATATATGTGTGTTTGTAAGTGTGAGTTAGTGTGTGTAAACATAAAATATATATATATATATATATATATATATATATATAAATATCAACAAGAATTTAATGTAAAGCAACAATTGGAAAAGTAGAATTAAATGGATGGAAGGAAAATTGATGAGAAGTGAAGTTTGGAGGCTATGAGGTCATGTAGAGAGAGAGAGAGGGCGGTGGAGTGGATATAAGAGCAGGTGCATGCACTACATGCTTGCTTCTTAAGAAAAGAATCAAAATAAAAGGGAGCAAGGAGTTTAGAAGAAGGATTCAGAAGGAAAGAGGAGAAGAGAATCAAGAGAAAAAGGTGAGAAAATATTAAAACTGTATTTTCTTTATCTAAAATATTTTGCATGTATGTAAGTAGTTTAAGCTTTGTTATGCATATATGATGCTTAGTATATGTTTAAACTAAATCAAGCACGAAATTTGGTCTTAAAAACAATTAAAAACACAAGACCCATGAGAAATAGCCATTGATGGACCTTGCTTGAAGCAGGTCTGAAATCATTAAAACCAAACCCTATGTGGTTGTGTTAGATCCCAAGTGGGTCACCTGAGAGTGTTAAAAACCCTATTACACGATCAAGAAACCTAAGAAAAGACTCCAAAAACTTGAGTTGCAAGTTACAGGTTGCTTGACACAACCTTCAAACTTGCACCAAAATGAAATTTAAGGAATGAAGAATGAAACTCCATAATCAGGGAATCAAAACAAGCTAAACCCCATGAATTTTCATGGTGGAATGGCCATTTAATAACCTAGATACTATAGGAGGTGTAAGTCTTGAACAATATTGTTGAGCTCGTTTTGAGTTCTCAAATGAATTCAAAGATAACCCTTGATGTCCCAAAAATGGTTTGAAGTAAAAACAATAAGAATTGAGCAACCCAGAACACACGAAAATGGAAGTTATAAACTTCGGGAATTAGGACAACAGTTATTGAACGATGGGGAAGATGATGAGTCAACTCGTCACTCATTTAAAACGGGTGGGTAGACTCGAACACGTGGGGGGCTTGCGGGTTGACACCGCATAAATAAAACGGCACCGTTTTGACTTAAGGGTTTTAAAACCCTATTTGGCCTATTTGGTTACGCGTTTATGAGCCAATTAAATAAACCTTGCGCGATTGAGGATAGCATGTTCCGGTTTTAATGCCTTATCCGTTGTTTGGGTCAAGAAAAATCAGAAAAAAATAAGGGGCCATAGCCCCTGAGGTTCGAACGCCCGATCTCATGAAACCCAACCCCCTTCCTTACCACTGCGCCAGGCAAAGCCCATGTTATATATTAGGGCAAAATATATATATATATATATATAATGGAAAAAGAAAAATAAAGAAAATAAAAGGGTGTTGCGCACCCTGGGACTCGAATAGGGGACCAATAAGAGAAATGGAAGCGTGCAAACCGTTTTGGACGGGACAATCCCGTGCCAAAATAACATCACAAATATATATATATATATATATATTACGTATAATTTTCATTAAATAAAAATAAATTAAATTAATTAAAATAAATAATGACGAAATGGCCCAGTGTCCAAATGGGACAAGTTATTAGTGTATTCTTACTATTTTGGACCTTCTGAGACCAATGGAGAGGTCCGTTTTGTGAGATGAGACCCCAAAAAATAAAGACACATAAAGGGGTAAAATTACCATTTTGCCTTTAGTGCCCCTAAAGCCAAATTGAAACCAGAGAGGGTTTAAATTGACTTTTTTCGACGTTCCGGACTCAATGGTAGAGTCTATTTGACCAAAAGAAGTCCTTAAAATTAAGAGACATAAAATTTGATGAATAGCATAAGACAGATGATTGTAAATTAAAACGTTGCCCTATGTACTGAACTAAGTAGTAAGGTTCGTGTTTTAAAATAAAATATGGAAAGACACGACACGTAAACATGTGAAGTAAATAAATCAAACTTAAAATTAATGGAGCTACCAGAAGAGTATAGTTAAAAATGAAATTAATTCCTAACACGTTAAATTGTGTTTTAGGTTAAAGTACAAGTAAATTATAATGGATAAAACATAACAAGACTTCATGGATGGACTCTTATGGCAACAAAAGGTAATCAACCAAAAAATAAGGATAGCCAAGACATACCAAATCGTCTCTATCATGCCGTTCATATACAAAGCCCCTATAGTTCCAATGGGGCGACTTATGAAAGAAGTTGCAACAAGGAGACTTGCTGAGGAAAAATTGAAGGAAGAAAAAGAGGAAAAAGAACGAGAAAATACGGAGACGCTGAATGATATGCGTCGCAGGTAATGTCTATTATAAATAAGTATATATGTATAAGTGAATAGTCCTAGGATTTAACAATGAAGCGAATTGAGTTAGTTCAATTCTTAAGGATAAAACTATTATAAAAAAATAGGCTTACACAGTCTAAGAATAAGAAAGATCACAAGTTGATTAAGTACATGTGAGATTTATGGAATTTTCATAAATTGTTTTATGTTAAGAAAAGGCAAGGGGAAGGCACCTCAGTAGAGCCGGCCCAGACACATAAGGTGAGTAACCCTGCATTTGAAGTGGAGATTTAAACTCCATAAATTTGAAAAAGTTTTAAGTTCAAAAGATATGAAATATTTGAAACCCCAAATTCAGCATTTACATGATTTCAATTTTAAACTATTTCTGTTCTTACAAACCCTATCATGACATGCTCAGCGAATGGTTTCTTCTACAATGTTCTTAAAATATATTTCAACATGTCTAAGTTAAAATGCCAAAATCTTGTAAGGTGTTCTGAATTTGCATATTCCAAGTATTTGAAGATTCTATCATGAAATCATGAACGTTATGTTTTAAATGCTCATAAAAGCGTCTATGTGAAAAAGTCATGTGATAAGTGTATTTAAATGCAAGAAAAGCTGTGCATAAGCACCACAGATTTTGTTGAGTTTTCTTCGAAACTCAACCACGATATGAATAAATGCCCAGTAGCAGGATCTAATCCCTCAAGCATGAGATATCTCCACTTAAAGTAAAATGGGAGTCTGGTTCGAAACAGATTCCACTAATGAAAGTGATAAGACGTTATGTTGGAAATGGAAGTAGGTTTTACCCTCATTTTCATTATGCATATTTACATATTTTGAAGTACATATGTATAAGTTTAGCTTGAATATTTAAATTGTTTCAAAGCTATATGTTTTAAGGAATTCATATATTCTGTGTTCAAAGTATGCGAGCAATTGGTGGTGATTGTTTTATAAAATCTCTTATACTAACCACTGCCAATTGAAACCCCATGACAAATACTAGAATTACTCACAAGCTTAGATTAGCTTACTAGATTTTTATCCGATCCCCCATTTCAGGTGACTGAAGGTAGCACCAATTTTGAAGATGATAAGTCAGGTTGTTTTTGGAAGGATTGTTAAGCATTATGAACTCTTAGTAGTAACTTTTGTATTAGTAAGATGGTGCACTGGTATGTATTAAGCCCCACGGGGCAACTGAATATGAATGAAATTATAAAGTCTTTAAGTTTTTATTATGCTCTGAATGTTAAATCATGTGTACCAATGTGAAGAGCAGGTAGTACTAGACGGATGTGCAAAATTTTAAAATAAGAAAAGAAAAGAAAGAAAAAGTTGTCACGCTTCCACAAACACAAGTCACACTGCCATCCGATACCGCTGCTTATGTGAACCTTCGCCCTAAGGTCCCCGGGCCAAAAGGTGGCGGTCGCAATTCAGCAATCCTCACAGGGTGGGTTTCGGGTCTTGACAGATACTTTTACTGAGTAAGGATACTGTTACTAAGGAAGGTTATTTATCGAGGATATACCATGAATCAGGAAGGTTACTTTTGAGGTTATGCCAGGAAAAAAATATGCGTCACAGTATTTATTGATATCTTATCTTTTATTGAACTCATTTAATGATCATATTTTCCTCATAAATAATCATATGTTTTGAAAACGTATTCATTAACTTACTATTAGTTATTTTATGATTATGACAGTATGACCATTGTTTGACCGAATCTCTATTGATGACTTCATGTACTTTGTATCATTGACATTTACTTATTCTTAAATTATTATTATGACCTTCTATTGTGTCAAGTGACTATTGTGACATTCTCATTCATTGGCTATTATGATGTAGTACTCCATTGGCTATGGTAACGTACTATTCTTTCGACTGTTATGATATTCTATTATATTGGCTATATTGATATTCCATTCTATTGACTATTGAGATGTTTAATCCTATTGGCTACGTTGATATTCCATTCCATTGATTATTGAGATGCTCTATCCTATTGGCTATGTTGACATTCCCTTTTATTAATTGGTTATTGAGTTGTTCTCTTTTATTGGCTATAATAGCAATCTATTTCATGATTGGCTATCATGTTATCATCTCGGATTTTGTTCTTTCTATATTGACCCTGACCCATGGCAGAGAGAAGAGAATTTACTTACTGAGCTTTGTTAGCTCACCCCGATTTACTATTTTTCAGGTAAAGACGCTGCAAGACCGTAGTAGGAGTCCAAGAGCATAGAAGGACATTTTGAGGAATGTATTAGTTATGATGTAGTTCTTCCATGTATTCACCACCTAAGGGTAATGTTATGTTGGTTCCTATTTGGATATTGTAGAACCATATTATATTTTTAAGACTTCCGCTGATTTATTGTTTAAGTTTTATATTATACATTGTTGTCATTAATACAAGGAAAGAAAAAAGTAGGGACGGCCACAAGGTCGACCCCGCGATACGAGATCCGCATAGGGTGAGTTTCGAGTCGTGACAATCAGACTACTACATCGGTAGTCGCAAGTACCTTTCTAGTTGTTCACAACTTGCTCATATTTTAATTGATATTGACTCTACATATTCATTTATATTCCTTACGTTTTTTGCTAAACTAAACTTAGAAACTGAACCCTTAGGCTATTCATTAACTATTTCTATTTCATCGGAAAGATCATTATTATGAAATGTTATACATAGAACATGTGAGATACAGATCATGGGCACACAGTTAGATATGAGTATCTTTTTGAAGTTTGTGTCTAGATTTTAGAAGAGCCTACAAAAAGTAATGGGCACAGAATTGAGTTTAGGGACCAAACTCTATTAAGGGAGGGAGAATGTAATACCCTAACCCAAAATGTAACCAAGCAAGTACTATAAGCCCGAACTAATAGGGTTCATTTTTTCAGGATAAAAAATAGCCCAATTTTGAATACGAAAAGCCCCAAGTACTAGAGTGCTCAACAGAATACGTATACGTAGTAAATGAGTGCATACACGACAGTATATATAGGCATGTATATATGATAGTACATATATATATATATATATAGTATATGTGCATGTGCAAGTGTGTAAATATTTACGTATGTATATATATATATACATATATGGGTATGTAGATATAAATATATATGTCTTAGTATGCATATATATATTTATATATATATATATATATGTGTGTGACACAGTATATGTGTTACAGCCAGAAACCCACTCTATGCGGATCTCGTGTCGCGGGGCCAGCCCAATGGTCGTCCCTACTTTTTTCATTCTTTGTACCAATGATGACAGTAAATAATGTAAACATAACATTAAAGTGCGGAAGTCTTAATAAAAATTATTGTTCAATGACTGAAAAATGAAGCTGACAATAAACTAAACATAAACCACTTTTAGGTGGTGAGTACATGGGAGAGACTACATTATTTTATCATGCTCCTCAATTGTCTCCCTAAGCTTTTGATCTCCTACTGTGGTTCTGTAGCATATTCACCTGAAAAAATGGTAAGTGGGGTGAGCTAACAAAACTCAGTAAGTAAAATCCTATCTCCAATACGGGTTAGGGATTACATAGAAGAATATAAACTCAAAGGTGACATGATAGCCAGTCATGAAAACGGTTGCAGTTAACAGTAAAATGCCACAATGGCCAATGAATAGTAAGGCACAATAAACAAGTATGAGTAACGGTGTAGCATGAATATGGATAGAGTTTAATAATCACAATCAACATGAATATACTGCCACAATAAAACGGTCATAGTCAAGTCTAATAAATAAGGAACAATCAATATGGAATTATTCATAGGGAAATGAAAGCATCCTATGAATCCAATAAACGTCAACATAACAGTCAAACATGAATGATGCATTTACTATATTCAAGGTTTGGCAAACCCTCGATCTTTTGGGGGCCCGGCATACCCCCCTTTAACATGAATGCATATAAAATGCCCTTTTAACTCACTACGTAAAAATGCCATCATTGCCATGTGTCTGTTCATGGACTCGACCCGTAGGTCCTGTTAATCAGATAGCATCGGAAGGAGATTGTAACTGAGCACAAAATCTGGCATTTATCATAAATCAAAATTCTATCATAATTCCATAAGAAGTGCATAAGGTATGGAATATCATGCAGTAAACATACAATGATAGGCACAGTACAATAAAGCAAATAATGAGATAACAGTCAATAAACATCCACCAGATAGGACAATATCAATGGTGGGACAATAGTAATGGGTACGTATATGAGTACAAAGTTTTGGCAGAAATAGAAAGAATGTGGCTTGGAAAACCACGTATAATAGATAGAAGTTTACTTACCTTAAATTCGTATGATCTACTTTAGTATTCCTTATCTTTCTCTTTTCCCTTTGCCTTGCCTATACATCAATAAACACGTCTCAGTTTTAATGTCATTTATCAATTTGTACATCTCGCTACTCTAAGTACCTCTTTTACTAATTTAGGCTTTTCACGGTTTTCCATTTGGACTTTTATACCGGAAGGGCAAAATGGTCATTTACGTGTCTCTATTTTTTGAGTTCTGTTTTCACAATTCAGACTTCACCATTGAGTCCAAAAGGTTTGAAATAATAAAAATTCACTATTTACTTAACTCAATCGGAATCCGTTTGACTCACATTTGACTTAGGGGTATTTTGGTTATTTTGGCATTTCTACGGGTATTTTATTTTTTAGGACTCCATCGTGTAAAATGAGCCCTTCCATTGGTTTTAGGATATCCGAGATAATAAAAAAACACTATTTATTTATTTATTTTGGACTACGTATCAATTATCTTTATTTATTCTAATTAATTGATTTATTTACTTAACTAATTAAATAATATATACTTATTTATATATTATTATAAGTACCCCGACCCAAAATGTAACTGAGCAAGTAATATAAACCCGAACTAATAGAGTTCATTTTTTGAGGATAAAAAAACAGCCCAATTTTGAATACGAAAAGCCCTGAGTACAAGAGTGTTCAACAGAATACGTATACGTAATAAATGAGCGCATACACAAATAGTGCATATAGGCATGTATATATGACAATGCATATATATATATATAGTATATGTGCGTGTGCAAGTGTGTGTAAATATATACATATGTATATATATATATATACATATATGGGTATGTATATATAAATATATGTCTTAGTATGTATATATATATGTGTGTGTGACAGTATATGTGTATATGTGTGTATGGGTTGTTCTGCTGTAATACCCCGACCCAAAATGTAACCAAGCAAGTACTATAAGCCCGAACTAATAGGGTTCATTTTTTTTGGATAAAAAAATAGCCCAATTTTGAATACGAAAAGCCCTGAGTACCAGAGTGTTCAACAGAATACGTATACATTGTAAATGAGCGCATACACGACATAACATATAGGCATGTATATATGACAGTGCATATATATATATAGTATATATGCGTGTGCAAGTGTGTGTAAATATATACATATGTATATATATACATATATGGGTATGTATATATAAATATATATGTCTTAGTATGCATATATATATATATGTGTGACAGTAGATGTGTGTATGTAAGTATATATATAGATATTGTCACGACCCGAAACCCACCCTATGCTGATCTCGTGTCGCAGGGCCGACCCGAAGGCCGTCCTTACTTTTTCTATTCCTGTATCATAGTACTAATATGCAATGTACTAAAAATTTTAAACAATGAACAGCGGAAGTCTTTATCAATTACAGTAATCCAGTGGAAGTCTTTTAATAATTTAAACAGCGGAAGTCTATTAAATACATGGCATAGTTCTACATAAGACAAAATGAGAACTAAACGTAACCAGCACCCGGGGGTGGTGAATACATGGGAGAACTAACATAGACTGGTACAGTACTTCAAAATGCCCCCCCTACGCTCTCGAGCTCCTACTGGGGTCTCGCAGCGTCATCACCTGAAATGGGGGTAAGTGGGGTGGAATGAGCTACAAAGCTCAGTAAGTAAATGCAGATCTCCAACACTGGTATTGATGATCAATAAAGAATACGAATTCTTATGAAGACATGACAGCTAATCATGAGAATAAGATGTTGTGATAGCCAATGAAAACAATTGCCACGAGGGCCAATGAACAGTAATCACAATACACAATCAGGAGTATTGGATGTAATATCAATATGAAGAATTTCAATGATAATATAACAACAATGAAGTACTGCCATAATGAACCGATCACCATCAAATCAATAATACAAGTCCCTCAAGACTCGAAGAATCATAAGGGATGATGTCATTCAACAATCAAATTCTATCAGTCATAAGAGATGCTGTTATTCTGTGTCAGGGTTCGGCAGACCCTCGATCTTTTGGGGCCCGGAATACCCCCCAGTGAATTCCAGTGAATTGCCATTTGTCCGTTCACGGACTTGATCCGTAGGTCCTAGTCAATCAGATAGCATCAGATGGGTGTTGTGACTGAGCATAACTCCCGTGTTCATAAACATGTCATGATCATAAGTAATTCCATGGAATATAAAAATGGAATATCATTCATTCAATAAGGATACAACAGTAGGCCTTTCAAGGCACAGTGTAACATGATAACAATGATACATCAGTCAATCAAATGTCCACAAGATAGAAAATATCGAATTGTGGAACACAAGGATATCAATACATTCAAGAGTACGAGTTTGGCAGTAAAAGAATAAACTTGGCTTGTTGAAACACCACATGTAAGAGAGAGTGATCCACTTACCTCCAATTATGCGTTCTTAATCGGTATCCTATGAGTTTGCCCCTTCCTATCGAGTCTCCTATATATCAGTAAATACGTCTCAGAATTAATGCTATTCAACAAATTTTATGCCTTGTTATCTTAAGTATTTCTAACATTAATTAAGACTTTACCATTGAGTCCGGAACGCCGAAGAAAGTCGGTTTAGGCTTTCGCGGAATCCCATTTGGACTTTTGTACTAAAAAGGGCAAAATGGTCATTTTGCACTTTTACGTTATTTTATCCTTCAAGATCCCATCTCAGTGAAATGGACCTCACCATTGGACTCAGAACGTCCGAGATAATAAATTTTGACTATTCATTTGCATTGTTTGGACTTCGTTTGACCCATATTTGAAATAGGGGTATTTTTGTAAAAATTAATATTTTATTAATTTTTCTGTTTGGGCCATAGTGGAATTTATTAAAACTTCTGGGGTCGGTTCATAATTCTTCAGAGTTGCGGTCTGAACCAGTTGGTTCACAGTTAAAAACCCTAAATCGGTCTGACCCTTCACTGAACCAAACGGTTCAGTCAAATCTTGAGAACCGGAACAAGATAACCAGTTCTCCTATGCTCTCCATGGTTAGGATAACCCCAAACCCAATTTCAATTTCCTATATCTGCATCCAAACAAGCCCAATCCATTTTAATTTTATATACAAAATGACACAGTGTTGGCTCTGTTGTTGCGGTTGGTCGGATCTCAACTCGACCCGGCCCGGACCCGGTTTGTCTTAACCCGAAATGCCACCCTGACATTCCGGTCATCTTCCCCGACTGTTTTTGCGGCCACAGTCGCCGGAACAGTAAACCCTAGTTACAAATCTTCACTGTTTAACATTTTTTTTTGTTGCTTTTTCGATCTTTTCATGCCAAATGAATCCCCCAAGCCTTAAGCTTTCATTTAGGTAGTTTTAAACCTAAGAAAACTATGGTTTCCATCACTGTTCTTTCCCAGTTTCCGGTGACTGGATTTCTCAAATTTTCATGCAGATTTCATGACTGTTTTAACCCCGATTTCTTCCTAATTCATTCCTGTATACATGAATATTATTTCCTTAACATTTAACCAAGTTTAAAACATCAAATGCATGAAACCTGATTTATTCAGTGGACCTGCAACTCGATATTTCTTACTGGTTTCTCAACCATTCTAAGTGATTCTTTTTGCAGAATATTCCTTATTCTATACTCTACAAGACCCTATAGTTAGATTAAGGTTTCATGCTCCAAAACATAAAAACAGAACTCAAATACTAACATGGGTTTTCAGTTTTTTGCTCACTGTGACTCTCTCTTTGAACCTCTACGCTTCCTTCAACTTCTATCTCTTCTTCTCCCCTTCAGTTCCTGATCCTTCCCTTTCTTTTCTAACCTCTCAACTCACAAACCCGTATACATATATATAATACCCACCGACTCATTTCTCTCTCTCTTCTCTCTCTCTCTCTCTCTCTCTTGCAGTCAGTCTTGACTACAGAGAACCGTCCATTTAACCTCCTCCATCCACGTACCAGCCTATATATATATGTATACATATATATAAGATATTCTTACACCAAGGTCGGTTGCCTTGGTGTTGTTTCCCACACACTCGAGCACACACACACACAGAGTGATGTATACACAAGTCATGGTGCACATGTAGCCCCCCATTCTCTTTTGCCTTTTCATTTTCCTTGATATTTCCATTTAGATATATATATATATACATGTATCTTGTATACGTATATATATATACACTATACATTATACTATATGTATTTATTTATACACATAGAAAATACATATCTTATACGTGAGAGTATATCCATATACGTGCATATATATATATATATATCCATTTATAACAGTGCATGCATACACTGATTTTGAACGTACTACATGTATGCGAAATATGGTCGTGCATGGAAATACGTGCGTGCACGCATTACGATGCGATGTCCTAAGGTGCTCGGTGTTGCCCAGCACTGGTTATACATTTCAATCATTTACAGTTTCCAGGCATTCATTTTCATGAAATACCATGATATACACATTTTAACAGTTCGAGTTACACTATTTGACCGACTTACCTCGGTACACGTGCCATATCCCGGGTCGGGATATTACAGATATACATGTGTGAGTATCTATATATATATAATACATGGTATGTGTGTGTATGTCATGCCCCGAATTTTCATAAACCCGGGGAGTGAGTGAAATGAATTTAGAAAAATAAATAAAAGTCAATTAAATAGATTTAGTTGATTATTCATTTATTCCCCCATGTTTTCCCAAAATTAAAAATGAAAACTTACTACTAGACTCACCCAAGATGAGTTCCAAATAATAGTCAAACACCTCCCCCAACTAATGGTCAAAATAGTCTAAGTCATGTCCAAGCATGACCTCTAAGATGGCCCCAAAAATGACTTTAATGTGGCTTGAAACAGTGGCTCAAATGGACCCCAAATGCCCTAAGGCATAGACCAAGAATAGTTGAAAAAGTCTACCAAAATTTATCTAAAGAAGTGGCCAAACATGGCCCATGATAGTGGCCAAACATGGCCCAATAGGGTGGCCAAATATGGCTCAAAAGGGTGGCCAAACATGGCCTAAGGATTGGCCAAGGGCTGGTGTCAAGAGGGTGTCAGGCTGGGCACGTATGGGGCTGGGCAATAGGGCGCGCGGGAGTGGGCACGCGCAGGTGTAAGGCGCGCGCGGCAGGCTGGTAGGGTGGTGGGCGCGGGGCGCGCGACTGGGAAATTTGGGTCAAGCAGCAGGCTAGTCTGAGGCTGTCACTGTAGCAACAATGTATTTACTGCAATTGAATTTCTCTGTTTTCAGAAATTTTTTTCCCAAGTGTTGCAAGCTAATTTTTCCCATCTTTAGCTTATTTCCTCAAGGTTTTTAACCCCCCTTTTTGGCACTTTTTCCACCTATACATAGGATGTTTAACACACTTAACAAATCTTTTAATTTCACAAAATTTTAATATAGTCTCCTTTGTTTTCTAAGCATTTTCCACCTAATATTCCACAACACAATTCACCATTTCTCAAACTAGCAACCTAAATACATCCCTTAATTCAACTAAACATTTATACATTACTTAAAACAGACAATCCACCATTCATACATATATACTTTAAAATTCAAAATGTCACAACTTCATGCTCATTACAATTTTAGGGTCTTGCCCATTGTTTTTATAATATACAAGATTTCTACAAGTAGATACACATGTCTTAGGGCTTATGCCCTCATACATACAAAAATATGCCCCAAGGGCCAAATATCCTTCATAGTCCACTTCCCCTCCATCCTTCAAGACTTCATCAAGTCCCAAGTACCGGGAGCCTCATTTGTAATATGATATCCCATAAAGGGTCAGCCTAACTACTGGTATGACATAGTGCTAATGCAAGGAACAAAGTTAAGGCGTGGCATGTGCAAGTGTACATTTATAATCTACATGCCTTCCAATTCATCAATGCAATGCAATGGCAATATGCGTGACACACCCATGTAACTCTATGCCAACCCATGTCTCGTTTTACGAATCGCTCCCGTTGGATCAGCGAGTACCAATACTTGTTTTACGAATTGCTCTCGTTGGATTAGCAGGCACCAATGCAATAGCCAATTTTGGATTTTTCACCACAGGATCTACACCCTCATAATGCATAACACCAAGTGCTCAACCCACTATGTTCTCAAAGAATTACAATATGCCATATGCCTTGATTTTTCTATGCAATTTCAATGAGGCATTTTATCAAATACATAGTATACACCTTAAATCATGCATCATCCATAAAGTAAATTCTAACTTTCAAACCACACAACTTCTTCCACATGAACATATGCTATACACAATCAATTTAAACACATGCTCATGTTACATGTTCACTATATTACCAATTCTCAAAGAACACATAATTACACAAAGCATCAATGCATTAAACAACCATATCTTCCAAAACACAAGGTCTATTCACATGAACATAAGCCACAATGTAATGAATCAAACATATATTCAACTTATATGTTCATCATTTTGACAAATTCTCAAAAAACTCAAAGAACACACAAGTACACAAACAACTAACTCTAGGTTTTCAAAGCAACTACATCCTAAGTGAATTTTTAACAATAAATAAATATATAAATCATTCAATCAACTTATAAAAAGGCAAAGAAACTTAACTCTATTCCTAACTTAGTAAAATATCATACCTAAAAGGGTTTTTCTCAACCCTATGGAGTTGTGCTTGCTATGCAGCCAAACCAATCAATAAGAACGTAGCCCTTGATATGGGGAACAACTTCGTAGAAGGAAGCTTTGTGAGATTCCAAGGCTAGAGATGTGTTTTGGAAGCTTGAAAGTTGGAAAAACCTAGGTTTTCTTCACCTTTCTCTCCATGAACGAGCTGCTGTATATTTTTTAGACCAAATCTATGTTTTTTTTAACACTAAGGGGTCCTATTTATAGTAAAGAGGCCATGGGGTAAAAAGACCTTTTTTCCCTTAATGAGTTCGGGACCTCGTTATACTACAACCCGTCCCGAAACGCCTCAGTTCGACATTCTTCTTTAAGCAAAGTTCTTAAAATTATTTTAAATGATATTTTTCTAAAAACTTTATTTCTGCCTGTTGGCGGGTATGGCCAGGTCCACCCGGGCCACCTAGGATGCCCTTTATGGTCCAATTTTCAAACTATCTCTGAATAGGCTCAAATTCTCATAAGAGGTGTATTTTAACATTCTAAGAATATTTTCCTTCTATGTCATACTCAAAATATACTTTTAAACATGACTTATGTCTAAATGATGCATGTGTAGTGCCCTACCAGCGCGTGCAGCGGCGTGCAAACATCCCCACACTCTCTGCTAGGGTCCGATTCCGATACCATCTGTAACGGCCCATTCTACATGGCACAATGCATAATGAAATCCTCAAACATGGTGGCTTAGCAATTCCAATTTTTCAAATCCATCCAGGCATCATAACCCACCTCAATAATGTAACATAATTAAAATATAAAATTCTCAATGCCCACAAGGATACCTCAAAATCTCTCAATGTATTTGATGGCCTTCTAACTAATCAAAAATTAAGCTATGCAATCATTTAGTAATTCATCACAATGTCATCAATATATCACTTGCATCCCAATGTAATTAAATAATCTAATATTTTTCAAGTACTATAATTATTCACAAGACATCAACATAATCTTAAAGCAAAGTCATCACCACCCACCTTAGTCTATATATAACTGAGACTAAATATCAAGCATCAATAAAGATTAACCTATTGATTTCAAGCATATATATATTAACTGGATATTCGAATGTTGACAATATAGTCTATGTATTCCAAACATGAAACCTAAGGCAATATATCTTCCAATTCATCAATGCAATGCAATGGCAATATGCGTGACACTCCCATGTAACTCTATGCCAACCCATGTATCGTTTCACGGATCGCTCCCATTGGATCAGCGAGTACCAATACCTGTTTCACGGATCGCTCCCGTTGGATTAGTAGGCACCAATGCAATGGCCAATTTTGGATTTTTCATCACAGGATCTACACCCTCATAATGCATAGCACCAAGTGCTCAACCCACATTATGTTCTCAAAGAATCACAATATGCTAATATGCCTTGATTTTTCTATGCAATTTTAATAAGGCATTTTATCAAATACATAGTATACACCTTAAATCATGCATCATCTATAAAGTAAATTCTAACTTTCAAATCACACGACTTCTTCCACATGAACATATGCTATACACAATCAATTTAAACACATGCGCATGTTACATATTCACTATATTACCAATTCTCAAAGAACACATAATTACACAAAGCATCAATGCATTAAACAATCATATCTTTCAAAACACAAGGTCTATTCACATGAACACAAGCCACAATGTAATGAATCAAACATATATTCAACTTACATGTTCATTATTTTGAAAAATTCTTAAAGAACTCAAAGAACACACAAGTACACAAATAACTAAGTTTAGGTTTTCAAAGAAACTACATCCTAAGTGACTTTCTAACAGCAAATAAACATATAAATCATTCAATCAACTTATAAAAAAGCAAAGAAACTTAACTATATTCCTAACTTAGCAAAATATCATACCTAAAAGGGTTTTTCTCAACCCTAGGGAGTTTTGCTTGTTGTACAGCCAAACCAATCAGTAAGAATGTATCCCTTGATGTGGGGAACAACTTCGTAGAAGGAAGCCTTGTGAGATTCCAAGGCTAGAGATGTGTTTTGGAAGCTTGAAAGTTGGAAAAACCTAGGTTTTTCTCACCTTTCTCTCCATGAACGAGCTGTTGTATATTTTTCAAACCAAATATGTGTTTCTTTAACACTAAGGGGTCCTATTTATAGTAAAGGGACTAGAGGGTAAAAATACCCTTTTGCCCTTAATGAGTTCGGGACCCCGTTACACTACAACTCGTCCCGAAATGCCTCAATTCGACATTCTGCTTTAACCAAAGTTCTTAAAATTATTTTAAATGATGTTTTTCTGAAAAATTTATTTTCGCATATTGGCGGGTATGGCCGAGTCCACTCGGGCCACCTGGGACGCCCTTTATGGTCTAATTTTCAAACTATCTCCGAATAGGCTCAAATTCTCATAGTAGATGCATATTTCCCTTCTATGTCATACTCAAAATATACTTCTAAACATGACTTATGTCTAAATGATGCATGTGTAGTGCCTTACCAGCAAATAATGCATGAATAGTGTCCTACCGGCAAAATAAAATATTTACCCTGATTTTTCAGGTCTTTACAGTGTATGTATTGTATAGATGTATATATATATATATATATATATATATGAAAATTTATGTGCAAGGGAGTGAGTGTGTGTGCCGGTAGTGTGTGTGTGTGAGAATAGATGAAGTAATGTGTGGCGATGGAGGATGTGTAGATATATATATATATCTGTATATATTATAATATTCAAAATATCAATTGAAGTTAAGACAAAAGAAAAAGATCAGAATAGGAACATAGAGAAAGAAAGAAAGGAGGAAGGCGGTGGAAAAAAATTATAAATAAGTGCATGCAATGCATGCATTATGTAATATCTCGACCCAAGATAAGGCATGTATACCAAGGTAGACCCGATCGAGTAGTGTAATACCAGTTGTAACCCGAGCTATTTAAGCTCTATATCATGATATTTTATTAGACTAAACGATTTTATAATATGAATGATTTATTTGTAGAGCCACTGCCGAGCGACGCCCGAGCAACCCAGGACCGAGCCTCATAATGCGTGCACACACGCATTCCTATGCATATGCACTTTTGCATGTATGCATAGCCCCTTTGATATGAGTGTATGTATATATTATTAGAAATATGTATATATGTATATATATATATATGGATGTATAAATAAGGTATAATATACGTATATATATATAAGGTATTGTATAATGTATATATGTGTATTTTGAAATAAAATACAAAGGAAAAAGTAAAGGGAGGGGAGTAGGCAGCATATGCAATGTACATGTGTGTTATGTGACCAGTGTGTGCCAAGTGTGTGTTATGTGGGTGTGGTGAACGCAGCAAGGCTGCCAACACCCAAGGCAAGTGGATGGGTGATTATATATATATATATATATATATATACATGTACATAAATTGACATGGGAGATGGAGGACAAAGGGGCGGTTGAAGGGTAGTCCATTTTGGCTGCAAGAAAGAGAGGAAGAGAGAAAAGGTGGGCGTGAGGGTGGGGCAAGTGGGAAGAATAGTGCCTATAAATACAGCAGAGGTTTTGAGGGGAATTAAGAAACAAAGAATGAGATTGAAGAACTGAGACTGAAAGGAGTGATTTTAAGAATTTAGAAGCAAAAACTAGGTGGTTCTGAAGGGTTACAATGAGCAAAAACTGAGGCAAATAAGGTGAGTTAGCAAGCTCCTATTTTTATGTTTTAGAGCATGAATCTAGCTTTTATTAGTAGGGTCTAAATCAACATGAATTAGGGAGTATTATGCAAAAAGAATCAATAGAAATGATGTCATGAAGAGGCAGAAATAGTGAGTTGCAGGTATAGAGGAATAATTCAGTTTTGGAGTTTTATGCTTAAAACCTTTGTTTAAATGATAGGAAAATGTTCATGGATAGTGCAGAAAACTAACAGAAAGAAAAATGAGTGGAAATGGTTGAGAAACAGTCACAAAATTTGAAGGGAATGGTTGGCCAGAAAATCGGCCGGAGTTATTAAACTCACTATTCGTGAGGTTACAAAGGTCTAGGTGGAAATCTAAGAGTGGATTTGGAATCTACCATGACCTGAAACCCACCCTATGAAAATCTCGTGTCGCGAGGCTGACCCAATGGGCATCCCTACTTTTTTCATTCTTAGCATCAATGACAATAATAAACAATGTAACATAATCAATAAAGTGCGGAGGCCTTATTACCAACATTATTCAAAGTCTGAAAATAAAACCAACAATAACCTAAACATAACCCACTTTTAGGTGGTGAGTACATGGTTGGCCAGAAAATCGACCGGAGTTATTAAACTCACTATTCGTGAGGTTACAAAGGTCTAGGTGGAAAACTAAGAGTGGATTTAGAATCTGCCATGACCTGAAACCCACCCTATGCAGATCTCGTGTTGCGAGGCCGACCCAATGGCCGTCCCTACTTTTTTCATTCTTAGCATCAATGACAACAATAAACAATGTAACATAATCAATAAAGTGTGGATGCCTTATTACCAACATTATTCAAAGTCTAAAAATAAAACCAACAATAACCTAAACATAACCCACTTTTAGGTGGTGAGTACATGAGAGAGACTATATCATTCTATTGTGCTCTTCAACTGTCTCCCTACGCTCCTAACCTCCTACTGTGGTTCTGTAGCATTCTCACCTAAAAAATATAAGGAATGGGATGAGCTAACAAAGCTCAGTAAGTAAAAGCCTATCTCAAATATGGTTTAGGGATTACATAGGAAAACATGAATTCAAGGTAACATGATATCCAGTTACGACAACGATTGCAGTTAACAGTACAATGCCACAAGGCCAATAAACAGTAAAGCCCAATAACAAGTGTGAGTAGTGGTGTAGCATGGATATGGATAAACCACAATAATCACAATTAACATGAATACTACCACAATAAAATAGTCACAGTCAAGCACAATTAATGAGAGAACAGTCAATGTATATAAAACACCCTCATAACTCCATATGTAAGAACACCCCCATCACCATATGTCCGATCACGGATTTGACCCGTAGGTCCTGTTAATTGGCCCGTAGCTCCTATCAATTAATAAAAACACCCCTATCACCATATGTCCGATCACGGATTCGACCTGTAAGTCCCGTCAATTAACCCATAGGTCTTGTCAATTAATAAAAACACCCCCATCACCATTTGTCCCTTCACAATCTCGACCCGTAGGTCCTGCCAACTCAGAAAACAATCGAATGGATATTGTGACTGAGCACAAATCCGACATTCAATTATAAATCAAGATTCTATCGTGATTCTATAAGAAGTGCATAAGGTATGAATAGCATACGATAAACGTCAATCAATAAGGCGCAGTAGAACATAGCAACAATGAGGTAACAGTCAATAGGCAACCACCAGATAGGATAATATCAATGGTGAGATAACAATAGCGGTTACATACATGAGTACAAGGTTTTGGAAAAAATAGAAATGATGTGGCTTTATAAGAGATAGAAGTTTACTTACCTCATCAATGCGTCTTAGTATTTTGTGACCTTCCCTTTCCCTTTCAAGTCTCCTATATATCAGTAAACACATTTCAGCTTTAATATCATTTATCGAATTTATTCCTCGCTACTCTAAATATCTCTTTTATTAATTTATACTTTTACGACTTCTAATTTGATCTAATTTACCCAAGGGTAAAATGGTCTCTTATGTGTCTCCATTTTTTGGGTTCTATTTTCATAATTTGGACTTTACCATTGAGTCCAAAAGATTTGAAATAATAAAAATCCACTATTTACTTAACTCAATCGGAGTCTGTTTGACTCACTTTCGACGTAGGGACATTTTGGTCATTTTGGCATTTCTAGGAGTATTTTTTTTTCAAGACTCCGTCTCTTGAAACGAACCTCACCATTGAATCTAGAAGGTCAAAAATAGTAAGTTTCATTATTCATTCGACTAAGTTACGCGTCAGAATTAAATTTGAAATTAATTAATTTAAACTAATTTATTAAATTAATTAAGTGTAGCTAATACATATAGTATTTAAGCCCAAACAAACCACATGTGCCTTAGTGGCACAGTGGTCCATTCTTCTCACCCTTCCCCATTGGTCACAGGTTCAAGTCACTGTCCATACAAATTTTTTTTTACATTTTCTGTACAACTGTAAATTGTAAGCCAAACAATGGATAGCTTCTCTTTCACAACCAAACACCCCCCAATCTCCAATTTAAAACATGACCCATAAAGTAACAGTGTTGGGTAGCCTTCTGAATGGGTGGGTGGGTCGGGTCGGGACTGGTCAGACCCGACCCAGTTTGGCCCAACTAACCCAAGAAAAACTCAACTGCATAGCACCCTTCCAGCGCAAAGCCATTCATCTCTTCCGTCAACAGCGACTTGCCGGCGATGGATTTTCTTGCGTTTCTTAGTGGGGTTCGAACCTACAGGTCATGGGCAACTCAAATCTACTCCCAATTTTCCAATCAGAGTGCCAGATCTTCCCCAAAACAAGGAAAATTATAACTCCACCGGAGCTGTGCAGTTTTCTGACCAGCCATTTTCTCCTCCATTTTCTACTATTTTCTTCTACGGTTTGGCCCATTTTTCCTCCCATTCGATTTCTACACCTCTTAGGAATAATCCCTCATTGTTTAAACTAAGTTAAACGCATCAAAATTACACAACCCAATTTTTATTCCTTTTATGTAAATTCTATTTTCTCACTCGTTTCTAGATCGTTTCTCTTGATTCAAATTGCAATATAAACCCAATTCCATGCTCAATAAGATCCTAATAGCAAATTTATCATTCATGCTTCTAAAAATTTAAAACAGAAAGCTAATGTTCTCACATTTTTCCTGTTGCACGCCTCTAGGTTCGGCTCCTCCTTGTTTGCCTCTGTTTTTCTTTTCTTCTCTTCCACTGACCCACCTTCTGCTTCTTCCTTCCTTATTCTTTCTTTTTTTTCCTGCTTCGCACCACCCTACTTGTGCCCAACCGTTTCTCTTCCTTTTCCTCTTCTCTCTTTCTTTTTTTTTCTTTTTTTTTCTTTCTAGTTCTAACGCATGCCTGTCATGCTTTTAATTTAAAATGCCCCCCCTTTATTTCTCTCCTTCTCTCTCTCTCTCTCTCTCTCTCTCTCTCTCCCTTGCGCCCTTTCATTTCCTGCACCTAACTCGCACCCGTTTTCTTCCTTTTTATTATTCAAGTACATAGTGTAACTGATTTACATAATACACTCACATATATATATATATATCCTTATATATTTATACCTATATATATATGTATTTCAAATTCCAAATTTTTTTTTATTTCTTTCCAATTCTTATTTTATTTTTATTTTTATTTATTTTTTTATTATTTTTTTTATTTATTTCTAATTCTTATTTTATCTTAATTTTGTTTTATTCCCTTTTAAATTTTATTTTTATTTCTTCTTTTTTTTTTTCGCCATTCGTTTACCCTAGCATTCGTCCATATATTCAAAGCTATTGAAAATCCAAACCGTTTATTTCATCATCGTAACGTAAAATCTTATTGGCTCGGTTACAATTGGGTCATCTTACTCCCCATAAAAGTAGGTAAATAGGAAAACCACTTCCCCTATTATATCTCACTAATTAAGTAATCGTGCGTATCTATTCCAAAGTCAATAACCACCTAATTTCATTAAGTCCAAATAATGTCCATATTACCCTTTCATGTGGGACATATTTTAACATTCTCCCACTTGGCCCATATGAACGACACTTATTTGGATTGACAAGGTAAATATAATATGCGCATAACATTAGCTTATTCGCACTTTAGTGAGATTACAATAATATTATAATTAAATAACTTACCAACGTGAGTCATGGCAGTAAATATCAATAAAGTGACATCTTCCCTTCCATGCACTACAATGCTAGCCAATCACTTAATTATAATCCATAATAGGAAGTAACTGTAATGTCCCCATAATGTCTTTGTCAAAGATGATTCCAGTCATCAATAATTCATCTCCATAATTATGTAATTGATGGTAAGCAGGAAAAAAGTCAGAAACACAATTAGTGATATCTCTATAGATGTTATAAAAAAAAACATAAAGATCCACAAACATACCTCAGGGATTACAACAAAGACCCATACGATCAACATGTTCCTTAAATGTCTTTAGTGCTAACCCTTTAGTCAAAGGATCTGCAATCATGAACTCAGTCTTAATATGTTCTATAAACACTGTTTGTTTCTGAACTTCCTCTTTAACGACCAAATATTTGAGATCCATGTACTTAGCGCCATTAGAATATTTGTCGTTCTCGGAGAAAAAAAAAACTGCTGCGGAATTATCACGATACATTCTCAGCGGCCTAGCAATGCTGTCGACAATTCCAAGTCCTGAGATAAAATTCCATAACCATAATGCATGAACTGTAGCCTCAAAGCATGCCACAAATTCAGCTTCCATAGTAGATGCTGCTATGATAGTTTGTTTGGCGCTTTTCCATGATATTGCTCCTCCGGCTAATAGAGAAACAAATAACCAAAAGTGGATTTCCGACTATCAACACAACCAGCAAAATCTGAGTCGGAGTAGCCAACCACCTCCAACTGATCAGACCTTCGATACGTGAGCACATAGTGTCTTGTTCCCTTTACAAATAGGAACAGGAGTGGCCATACATTCAGCCATATGAAATCTTTCAAGAATTTTATCGATATATCCCTTCTGAGACAACCCTAACAATCTACGTGATCTATCATGAAATATTTCAATTCCTATCACGTAAGTTGCCTCACCCATATCTTTCATTTCAAAGTTCATAGAAAGAAATCTCTTGGTTTCATTCAGTAAACCAAGATCACTACTGCCAAGCAATATATCGTCAACATACAGAACCATTTGCCATAATGAAATCATTTCCATAATGAAATGGGTACTAAGGAGTTACTTAACATACTTCTAACAATTTCCATAAGAGTACGATTACACCTTTCAGCCACACTATTTTGCTGAGGTGTACTAGGCATTGTGTATTGTGCACAAATACCATGCTCTTCTAGGAATTTAGCAAATGGTCCTAGACATTGTCTTATTCCATCATATCTTCCGAAATACTCACCACCTCTATCTGATCGAATGATTTTCACATTTCTATCTAATTGTTGCTCAACTTCAGCAATATATGCCTTTAAATCATTTATTGCTTGAGACTTTTCATGCAACAAATAGACATAACCATAACGTGAAAAATCATCGGTGAAAGTGATAAAGTACTTTTCTCCACCAAAAGACGGTGAGTCGAAAGGTCCACAAATATCAGTATGGACAATCTCCAAAAGTTCTTCACTAGTGTTTATAGAACATATTAAGACTGAGTTCATGATTGCAGATCCTTTGACTAAAGGGTTAGCACCAAAGACATTTAAGGAACATGTTGATCACATGGGTCTTTGTTGTAATCCCTAAGATATGTTTTGTGAATCTTTATGTTTTTGTTCTATAACATTTATAGAGATAACACTAATCGTGTTTCTGACATTTTTTCCTGCTTACCATCAATTACGTAATTATGAAGATGGATTATTGATGACAGGAATCATTTTTTACAAAGACATTATGGGGACATTACAGTTACTTCCTATTATGGTTTATAATTAAGTGATTTGCTAGCATTGTAGTGCATGGAAGGGAAGATGTGACTTTATTGATATTTATCTCCATGACTCATGTTGATAAGTTATTTAATTATATTATTATTGTAATCTCACTAAAGTGAGAATAAGCTAATGTTATGCGCATATTATGTTTACCTTCTCAATCCAAATAAGTGTCATTCATATGAGCCAAGTGGGAGAATGTTAAAATATGTCCCACATGAAAGGGTAATATGGACATTATTTGGACTCAATGAAATTAGGTAGTTATTAGCTTTGGAAGAGTTATGCACGGTTACTTAATTAGTGAGGTATAATAGGGGAAGTGTTTTTCCTATTTATCTACTTTTATGCGGAGTAGCATAAGAGTTTTTTATTTTAAGTAAGAATTATCCTCTCTCTACCCACATAATTTTAACCAGGTTTTCCTATAACATTCTGGCAAACAAAGAAAAGGGGTTAAGTGAGAGAAATAACTTCTACAGGCTTTCTTCAAGAAGTTGGTTTCATTATGGCTGATTCTGGTATGTCAACTTCCCAGTGATCATCGGATAATCGGGGAAGGAAATGAATAGTGAGTGTTAAAATGGTATCGTATGATGGTATTATATACTGAAACTGCGTCTTTTACTAGGGTTTTATTTTAAATTTAAATGGAAATGGTACTGTTTGGCTTCAAGTAGTTTAGGTCTGAAATTGGGGATAAGGGGAATTGGGGATATACTATCCACGTTTAACCATTGTTCACCGTTTGGCTTAGAAAATATGGGAAAAAAATACGCGGGGGTTGCTGCCCTCGCGAGTTGAACTGTGGACCTAGGGTAATGATGGGGTACACATGACCAATTTGACAGGCAAGCCCGTGTGAACTTTTGTGGATAAATATATATATATATATATATTATATAAAAATAATATTAAATTAATTTAATAATAGTAAAATAATACGAAGTCCAATTTAAATAAGTAAATAGTGTGTTTTGACTATCTCGGGCATTCTGAATCCAATGGTGGAGTCTATTTTGGGAGACGGGACTCCAAAAAATAAAAAACCATAGAAATGCTAAATGACCAAAATACCCCTATTGATACCCGAACCCAAATGGAATTCCATGAAATCCTTAACCGACTTTCTTCGGAATTCCGCACTCAATGGTAGAGTCTAATTTAGTGATAGAGATACTCATGATAGCAAGACATAAAATTTGATGAATAACATTAAAACTGAGACGTGTTTACTGATGTATAGGAGACTTGAAAGGAAAGGGCAAAACCACTAGATACTGATCTAGGAACGCATTTAGAGGTAAGTAAAACCTATTCTCTTCCATGTGGTGTTTCCAAGCCAAGTTTATTCTATTTACTACCGAACTTGTACTCTTGAACGTACCAGATATTATTGTTTTCCACAATGTGATATTGTTCTATCTTGTGGACATTGATTGATTACTATATCATTGTTATCATGTTGAACCATGCCTTGAAAAGCCTACTGTTATATTTTACTGTATATATGATATTCCATTTTTATACTCTTATGGAATCACTTATGATCATGATATGTCTATATATGCCGAATTTGTTCTTAGTCACAATTATCCATCTGATGCTTTCTGATTCACTGGAGACTCACGGGTCAAGTCCGTGAATAGACATATGGAAATTCATTGGAGTTCATTAGGGGGGTATGCCGGGCCCCAAAAGACCGAGGGTGTGCCAAACCTTGACACAGAGTAAATGCATCTCTTATATGATTGATATGACTACGATTGTTGAATGACAATATCCCTTATGACTTATTTTATATTGAGAGAATTTTCTTATTGATTTGATTGTGATTGGTTTATTGTGGTAGTACATTTATGTTGATATATTGTTATTGAGAGTTCCATGTTAATGTTATATCCATTACTCCTGATTGTATATTGTGACCTATTGTTCATTGGCCATTATGGCAACTGTTCTCATTGGCTATCACAGCATCTCATTTCTTATGATTGGCTATCATATTCTTTTATGATCACCGATACAAGTGTCGGAGATGGGAATTTACTTGCTGAGCTTTTGTAACTGATTCCATCTTACTTACCATTTTTCAAGTAGCGACGCTGCAAGACCCCAGTAGAAGTCTGAGAGCGTAGGAGGACATTTTGAGAAAATGTACCAGTCTATGTTTTAGTTCTCCCATGTATTCACCACCCACGGGTGCTGGTTATGTTTAGTTCTTGATTTGACATTGTAGAACCATATGATATATATATTATAAACTTCCGTTGATTATTGTATTGATAAGACTTCCGCTAATTATTGTTTTAATATTTTAGTACATTGCATATTAGTGCTATGATACATGAATGTAAAAAGTAGGGACGGCCTTAAGGTCGGCCCCGCGACACAAGATCCGCATTGGGTGGGGTTCGAGTCATGATAGCTTGGTATCAGAGCTATAGGTTCAATTGTGAGTCATGGGAGATAGGACTAGAACTAGAGTCGATAGATATAACTGACGTTCTTTAATTAGATTTCATACGATCATTGACTATTGACTGGACATCTTACTGGTTATCTTTACATTGGTTATCTTACAGACATGGTTAACACGAGGAACAATCTATTACCTATAGATCGTTTAGATTAGTTAGAGAGATTGATGCAGAGCATCATCAAGTCTCTGCCATGGATTCAGGCCAGTATGAGTTAGCCAGTACGACAGGAGCGGCCTGTCAACATAAGCGGCAATATAGGCGGTCGGCAGGGGAACGAGAGAGACTCTACATTTCTATATGAGCAGTTTCAGAAGATGAAAGCCCCGACATTTGATGGTACTCGATGAGCCACAATAACTAAGGAGTGGTTATTAGAGATAAACAGGATCTACAACATCCTGACATATACTGAGGTCCAAAAAGTGGCATTCGCCACGTATATGCTTAAAGGGATGGAGCATAAGTGGTGGATGATAGAAGAGGCCAGGGAGTCAGGCATGGACTGGCAACGATTTACTACGGTCTTCAACAAGAAATACTTCCCTTAGGAGGTACGAAACAGGAGGGTTGCCGAGTTTATGGTACTACAACAGGGAGGGATGACGGTAAAGCAATATAAGGCCACATTCATTGAGTTGGCCAGATTTTCTCTGAACGTCATCAACAGTGAGGAGTTGAAAGCTTGAAAGTTTGAGGAAGGGCTGCGGTGGTCTATCAAGGATAGACTTAAACCCCAGCGGTTGGCCACTTATGATGACGTAGTAGAGACTGCACGGATTATAGAGAGGAGTGGCGAGGAGTTCACCAAAAGGCGAGGGGATCAGAGGTTAGGAGGTAATTAGAATAGGAGGTAAGGACCTTCTTCTTCTAGATAGGGGTCCACATTTACTAGACCTGGAGCTGTATCACAAACGACAGGATTCGGTTAGAGGAGGCAGAGTAACATTAGAGGGGACGCAGCCAAATGCCTCCGCTGCGAGAAGATCTACAGGGGCCAGTGCCTCAAGGATAGCCACATTTGCTACTACTGTGGCCAGGAGGGACGTTTTGTAAGGGAGTGCCCCCAGAAGGGTCAAGCCACGACTAGCACTGCTTTGGTTAGAGCTCTAGTACCCGGAGCAGCAGCATCTAGACGTGGACAAGGGAATGCCCAGCAGCAGGCCGAATGGGTTTTCTCCATCTTACTAGGAGACGTGCAGGCTACAACTTCTATAGTCGCAGGTACTCTTTTAGTCTGCTCACAACCTGCCCATGTTTTATTTGACACTAGATCTGCACTTTCATTTATATCCCTTACATATGCTGCTAGATTAAAATAGTGACAGAACCCTTAGGATATTTACTGAGTGTTTCTATACCATCGGGGAAATCATTGTTGGGGGATACCATGTATAGGAATTGTGGGATACAGATTGGGGATACACATTTATTTTCTGACCTTATACCATTGGGAATTTGTGGGTTCGATGTTATACTTAGAATGGACTGGTTAGCCGCAAACCATGCTACAACAGACTGTGTGGCCAAGCGAGTTCTCATACAGAACCCTAGATTTTTGAAAATTGATTTTGAGGGGATAGGGGTGGCTTCCCCACCCTACTTCATTTCCTCTATCCAAGCTAGGCATCTGCTTCGCAAGGGATGCCACGGTTTCTTATGTAGTGTCCAAGACACTGACTCTCAATAACCTGAGTTAGAGAAGATTCCCATTGCGAGGGAATTCTCTGAGGTATTTCTGGATGATCTTCCAAGGATGCCCATAGACAGGGAGATTGAGTTTTGCATCGACATACTGCCAGACACTACACTGATATCCAAAACACCTTACAAGATGGCACCAGCAAAACTAAAGGAGCTAAAGCTCCAACTGCAAGAATTATTAGACAAGGGTTTTATACGACCCAACTTGTCACCATAGGGTGCACCTATACTGTTCGTCAAGAAGAAGGATGAAACCATGAGGCTGTGTTATGATTACCGTGAGTTGAACAAGGTTACCATCAAGAACAGATATCCACTGCCCAACGTAGATGATCTGTTCGACCAGTTGAAGGGAGCTCAAGTGTTCTCGAAGATCGACCTGAGGTCCGGTTACCATCAGTTGAAGGTTAGACCCGCTGACATTCAAAAAACGGCGTTCAGGACACAGTATGGACATTATGAATTTCTAGTTATGCCATTTGGGGTGACCAATGCCCCAACCGCATTCATGGATATGATGAACCGTGTGTTCAAGCCGTACTTAGATGACTTCATGATTGTGTTCATAGATGATATCTTGGTTTATTTCAAGGACCAAGAGGAACACGAGGTACATCTAAGGAGAGTTCTACAGAAGTTAGGAGAGCAGGAGCTGTACGCCAAGCTGAAGAAGTGTGAGTTCTGGCTCCCTACCATAGCATTTCTAGGACACGTGATCAGCAAGGAAGGAATCTCAGTCGATTCTCAAAAGATCGAGGCAATCATGAATTGGCCCCAGCCTACTAGTGTCACGGAAGTACGGAGTTTCATGGGGTTAGCAAGCTACTATAGGAGATTTGTCAGGGACTTCTCCAAGATAGCTACGCCTATTACCCAACTGACCAGGAAGGGTGTTCCTTTTGTTTGGACAGAAGAGCAGGAGAGGAGCTTCCAAGAGGTGAAGGATCGACTAGTTACAGCTCCGATATTGATAGTGCCAGATGGAACCGAGGGGTTTGTGATCTATAGTGATGCCTCACTCAAGGGCTTGGGGTGCATGTTGATGTAGAATGGAAGAGTGGTAGCATATGCTTCATGACAGTTGAGACCACATGAGCGGAACTACCCGACACACAACCTCGACTTAGAAGCCATTATCTTTTCCTTGAAGATATGGAGGCATTACTTATACAGAACCACGTGCGAGATCTTCACTGACCATAAGAGCCTCAAGTATTTGTTTACACAGAAGGAGCTCAACATAAGACAGTGCCGTTGGTTAGAGTTGTTGAAGGACTACGAGCTCAGCATACAGTACCACCCAGGGAAGGCAAACGTGGTAGCTGACGCTCTTAGTAAGAAGTCATCAGGGAGTTTAACTTGCCTATTGACGGTACAGACAGAGATACTGAGAAACTTGCCCAGCTCTGAGGCAATGTGTGCCTACGTCACAGTCAGCCTATTGATTGTGGACAGGATCAGAGATCAGCAGACCCAGGATGAGAAGCTGGCTAAGCTTTGCCAAGATGTTGAGACAGGCATAGACTTTAAGTTTTCAGTTCGAGATACTATCAGGGCAAAATCTTTGTACCTAATGTGCTAGAGCTCAAGAGGGAGATCCTCGATGAGGCACATAATTCGAGATTTACCTTGCATCTAGGGAGCACTTAAATGTATCACAATGTCAGAAGCACTTATTGGTGGTCCAGGATAAAGTGTGACATAGCTGAGTACATAGCACGATGTGCCAAGTGCCAGCAGGTCAAGGTAGAGCATCAGAAGCCTAGAGGACTTTTGCAGTCGTTACCTATACTCGAGTGGAAGTGGGAACACATTACGATGGACTTCGTGTCAGGGTTGCCAAAGACATCGAAAGGGAGTGATTCTATCTGGGTCATTATGGACAGATTGACCAAGACAGCTCATTTTCTAGCAACCAAGATGACGCAGACCCTACAGCGATTGGCCGAGTTGTACATCAAAGAGATTATTAGACTTTATGGAGTTCCGGTATCGATCGTATCTAATCGGGATCCATAATTTGTATCACGATTTTGGAAAGGTCTACAGTGAGCTATGGGCACAGAACTGAGTCTCAGCACTACATATCATCCCGAGACTGATGGCCAGTCAAAGCGGATGATATAGACTCTAGAGGACTTGTTGCAGTTCTGTGTCATAGACTTTTAAGGGAGTTGGGAAAATCAGTTGCCACTGGTAGAGTTCACATACAATAATAGCTATCAAGCTAGTATTGGTATGGCGCCATATGAGGCATTATACGGTAAGAAGTGCCGATCACTACTGTGTTGGACAAAGGTGGGTGAGAGGAAACTCTATGGGCCAGAGATAGTGGAACAAACTACAGGGAAGATACAACTGATTAGATAGCATCTACTAGCAACTCAGAGTAGACAAAAGAGTTATGCAAATACTCACAAACGAGAGTTGGAGTTCATAGTAAGCGATTATGTGTTCTTGAAGGTGTCACCCATGAAGGGTGTAGTAAGGTTTGGCAAGAGGGGAAAGCTCAGGCCGAGATACATTGGGCCATTCAGGATCATGGAAAGGGTTGGGCTCGTAGCCTACCAGTTTGCCTTACCTTCAGAGTTAGCATATGAACACGACGTATTTCATGTTTCAATGCTGAGGAAGTGTATACAGAGTGCAGATCAGGTAGTTGAGCACGAGCCTTTAGACGTATAGGAGAATCTGAGTTACATAGAAAGCTCGGGCCGAGATACATTGGGCCACTCAAGATCATGGGAAGGGTTGGGCCCGTAGCTTACCAGCTTGCCTTACCTTCAGAGTTAGCACATGAACACGACGTATTTCATGTTTCGATGTTGAGGAAGTGTATACAGAGTGCAGATCAGGTAGTTAAGCACGAGCCTTTAGACGTCTAGAAGAATTTGAGTTACATAGAACATCCGGTGCAGATTTTGGATCGTCGAGATCAGGTTCTATGAAAAAGACTATTCTATTTGTCAAGGTTTCATGGAGGAATCATCGGATAGAGGAAGCTACTTGAGAGCGAGAAGACGACATACGCGCCAAGTATCCTCAGTTATTTTCATTTTAGTATGTGCTAAGTTTGGAGACAAACTTATTTTTAAAGGGGTAAGAATGTAATATACTGACCCGAGATAAGGCACGTATATTGAGGTAGACCCGGTTAAGTAGTGTAAGACCAGTTGTAACCCGAGCTATTTAAGCTCTATATCATGATACTTTATTGGACTAAACGATTTTAAAATATGAACGGTTTATTTGTACAGCCAGTGTCGAGTGAAGCCCGAGCAACCTAGGACCGAGCCTCGTAATGCATGCACGCACGTATTCCCATGCATGTGTACGTTTGCATGCATGCGTAGCCCCTTTGATATAAGTGTATGTATATACTATTAGAAATAGGTATATATGGATATATATGGATGTATAAATAAGGTATAATATACGTGTATATATATATGTATAAGGTATTGTATAATGTATATATATGTATTTTGAAATAAAATACAAAGGAAAAAGTAAAGAAAGGGGAGTAGGCAGCATGTGCAGTATGCATGTGTGCTGTGTGATCAGTGTGTGTCAAGTGTGTGCAGTGTGGGTGTGGTGAAGGCAACAAGGCTGCTGACACCCAAGGCAAGTGGATGGGTGATTATATATATATATATATATATATATATACACATATGCATAAATTGATGTGGAAGATGGAAGACAAAAGGGCGGTTAAAGGGCAGTCCATTTTGGCTGCAAGAAAGAGAGGAAGAGAAAGAAAAGGTAGGCGTGAGAGTGGAGCAAGTGGGAAGAACTGTGCCTATAAATACAGCTGAGGTTTTGAGGGGAATTAAGAAAGAAAGAAGGAGATTGAAGAACTGAGACTGAGAGGAGTGATTTCAAGAATTTAGAAGCAGAAACTAGGTGGTTCTGAAAGGTTACAGTGAGTAGAAACTTAGGCAAATAAGGTGAGTTAGCAAGCTCATGTTTTTATGTTTTAGAGCATGAATCTAGCTTTTATTAGTAGGGTCTGAATCAACATGAATTAGGGAGTATTATGAAAAAAGAATCAATAGAAATGATGTCATGAAGAGGTAAAAATAGTTAGTTGCAGGTATAGAGGAATAATTTAGTTTTGGAGTTTTATGCTTAAAACCTTTGTTTAAATGATAGGAAAATGTTCATGGATAGTGCAAAGAACTAATAGAAATAAAAATAGGTGGAAATGGTTGAGAAACAGGCACACAATTTGAAGAGAATAGTTGGTCGAAAAATCGGCCGGAGTTATTAAACTCACTATTCGTGAGGTTACCTCTAGGTGGAAAACTAAGAGTGGATTTGGAATCCCCATAGAAGGGAAAAGACAACTGCATTGAATTTAGGGCAAAACTCGATCGAAAATGGGTTGCCATCACCGGAGAAGGTGATGGAACCCTACTGTTCCTTCACCGGATAATCGGGGAAGGAAATGAATAGTGAGTGTTAAAACGGTATCGTATGATGGTATTATAGACTGAAACTACATCGCTTATTAGGGTTCTGTTTTAAATTTAAATAGAAATGGGACTGTTTGGCTTCAGGTAGTTTAGGTCTGAAATTGGGGATATACTATCCACGTTTAACCACTGTTCACCGTTTGGCTTAGAAAATATGCTAAAATAATACGTAGAGGATGCTACCCCCGCGAGTTGAACCATGGACCTAGGGTAAGGATGGGGTACGCATGACCAATTTGACAAGCAAGCCCGTGTGAAATTTTGTGGATAAATATATATATATATATATATATATATATATTATATAAGAATAATATTTAATTAATTTAATAATAGTAAAATAATGTGAAGTCCAATTTAAATAAGTAAATAGTGTATTTTAACTATCTCGGGAATTATGGATCCAATGGTGGGATCCATTTTGCGAGATGGGACTCCAAAAAATAAAAAACCGTAGAAATACTAAATGACCAAAATACCCCTATTGATACCGGAATCCAAATGAAATTCTGCGAAAACCTAAACCAACTTTCTTTGGCATTCCGGACTCAATGGTAGAGTCTAATTTAGTGATAGAGATACTTGTGATAGCAAGACATACAATTTGATGAATAGCATTAAAATTGAGACGTATTTACTAATGTATAGGAGACTTGAAAGGAAAGGACAAGACCACCAGATACTGATCTAGGAATGCATTTAGAGGTAAGTAAAACCTATTCTCTTCCATGTGGTGTTTCCAAGCCAAGTTTATTCTATTTACTGTCGAACTTGTACTCTTGAACGTAGTAGATATTATTGTTTTCCACAATGTGATATTGTTCTATCTTGTGGACATTGATTGACTGCTATATCATTGTTATCATGTTGAACCATGCCTTGAAAGGCCTACTGTTATGTTTTACTGTATATATGATATTCCATTTTTATATTCTTATAGAATCACTTATGATCATGATATGTTTGTGTATGCCAGGTTTGTGCTCAGTCATAATATCCATCTGATACTTTCTGATTCATTAGAGACCTACGGGTCAAGTCCGTGAACGGACATATGACAATTCATTGGAGTTCATTGGGGGGTATGCCAGGCCCCAAAAGACCGAGGGTGTGCCAAACCCTAACAGAGAGTAAATGCATCTTTTATATGATTGATATGACTACGATTGTTGAATGACACTATCCCTTATGACTTTTCTTATGTTGAGAGACTTTCCTTATTGATTTGATTATGATCAGTTTATTGTGACAGTACATTCATGTTGATATATTTTTATTGAGAGTTCCATGTTGATGTTTTATCAATTACTTCTGATTGTATATTGTGACCCACTGTTTATTGGCCATTATGACAACTGTTCTCATTGGCTATCACAGCATCTCATTTCTTCTGATTGGCTATCATATTCTTATTCATGTATTCATATTCTTTTATGATCACTGATACCAGTGTCGGAGATGGGAATTTACTTGCTGAGCTTTTGTAGCTCATTTCCATCTTACTTATCGTTTTTCAGGTAGTGACGTTGCAAGACCCCAGTAGGAGTCTGAGAGCGTAGGAGGACATTTTGAGGAAATGTACTAGTCTATGTTTTAGTTCTCCCATGTATTCACCACCCACGGGTGCTGGTTATGTTTAGTTTTTGATTTGACATTGTAGAACCATATGATATATATATTAGACTTTCGCTGATTATTGTATTGATAAGACTTCCGCTGATTATTATTTTAAGATTTTAGTACATTGCATATTCGTACTATGATACTGGAATGTAAAAAGTAAGGACGGCCTTAGGGTCGGCCCCACGACATGAGATCCGCATAAGGTGGGTTTCGGGTCATGACACATTAGATAGAAAAGAAAAGCAAGAAAAGAAGGAAAAACTAAAGTAGAAGGAGAAAAAAGAGGAGGAAGAGCTAACTACTGCAAAGAGGTAAGACCTCTGAAATTTTTTTATATACTTCTAAATTTTATTTTTTTGGTTTTTATAAAACATGCCTAAAGCTTTTAAAAGAACGTAGAATCATAATTTATGAAGGAAACAGAAACTTCAGGAAGAAACCATGGGTAAAATGGTGGAGAAATGAGGGAGAAAAAGTAAGTTATAGGTTCAGGTGGTGAGGATATTTTGTGGTTTTGAGTGATTTTAGGAATGGGGAAACACTCCTCTAATTCCCAGAAGTAGAAAGGAAGAAAAAATAGGAAAGAATGGTGCTCAAAACACTACATAATAGGAAAAATACACTCACCAAAAATTCGGTCTCTCACCGGAGCCCAACTATTCAACCCTATTTTGAGCCTTTCCAAATACCAAAACCCAATTTGGAAACCAAAAATGGAATCCTTAAAGAATACAGAAATTTATCCCATTTGAAATTGTTTAAAAATCTATCGAAAAAGTTCACCGGTGCTGGAGAAGGTGAACGGAGTGTCACCGAAAACATGAGGGGAAAAAAGACTGCGTGGGTTGGATTTCGGGTTCGGGTCGGAACCCGTTTGACCACACATATGGGTTTAGTAGACACGGTATCGTTTTGAAGTAAGGTTTAAATTAAAACTTGAATAGTTCTATTTGGCAACAGACATAGTGAATCCCTTATTTGATACCCTTATTTTAAACCTAGGATATCATATCCTGGTTTAGAGGCCCTATCCGCTGTATAGTTCTGAGTTACTTAGAAGAAGAAAAAAAAAAGGGGGGGGAGAAGAAACTTGCAGTCCATGGGATTCGACCCACTGTCCCATTGACGCGCGTGTACATAAAAGGTCTTATACCAAACGTTGGAACCACTGTGCCACTAAGGAACTTAGTTCAAATATTTCGTAAAAAAATATATAATATAATATTATTAAATTAAATTAAATTAATTATATTAATTTAATTATGGAAAATAGCCCCGATAACCGAATAAAACGTAAAGATAGTGTAAACTGATTATTTTGGGCATTCTAAACCCAATGGAAGGGTCTGTTTCACAAGACGGGGTCCCAAAAATTTAAGACCCATAGAAGTGCCAAATTACCATTTTGCCCCTAGTGCTACCCAAAGCCAAGTTGAGATCTGTGAAAGCCTAAACTTATTTTCTTCGACGTTCTAGACTCAATGGTAGAGTCTATTTTAATAAATAAGAGACTTATGATGTTAATATGTATACTTGACTAATTTTAGAAATTAGGCTACACGTAGCATTGAATTGAGAACTGTTTACTGAATGAATAGGGACTTCGAAAGAAAAAGGAAAGTGACTAATTACTGAGAAAAAATAAATTGTGTTACAGGTAAGTAAACCCCAACGCTTTAATATGCGATATTCTTAGCCATGTCAATGTTATCCTTTAATATTGCCAAATTGTACTCTTATGCCTACTTAACATTATTGATCCCATGAATTGATGATTGTCCTATCTTGTGGAAGTTATTGAGAACTTGATTGTCATATTTTGATTATGATTACTTGTATGTTTTGTACATAAGTAAAACCTGATCTCTTACATGTGGTATTCTCAGCCATGATTATTCCTTTTATTGCCAAAGTTGTACTCTTATATGTACCCAATGTTATTTATTCCACAATTCATGATTGTTCTATCTTGTCGAAATTATTGAGAGTTTGACGGTTATATCTTGTAAGTAAAGCCTCGAACTCTTGCATGTGGTTGTTTCTAGTCATGTCACAAAGTTATCCCTTAATACTGCTAATTTTGTAGTCTTATACATACTTGATGTTGATTGATTCTGTAATGTGATACTTGTTCTATTTTGTGGACATTATTGAGAAATTGATTGTTATATCTTGATCATGGATGTTGTACACTTTAAACCATGCCAACTATTATGGTTTTATGTTCTCCCTATTGAGGAAAATAAATGATATTCCATACATGTACACTCTTTATGGAATTAGGATGATCATGATATATTATGAATACCCGGAGTTATGCTCAGTCACAACGACCATCCGATGCTTTTCTGAGTTGATGGACCTACGGGTCAAAGTCCATGAAGGACATATGGCAAAAGATACGTATATGATTGCTAATGTGATTACTTGTTCATATCTATACCTTGCTTGAATATTTGAAAGTCCCTATGCTATCCAGTAGCTCGAAGGGGGAGTGGACCTAGATGAGCATTTTTTAGGGTGTGTTATTGAATGGTTCGAAGGGGGAATGAATCTGGATGAGAACGATCCAATGGTTCGAAGGGGGAGTGAGCTTGGATGTGGTTCGAAGTGGGAGTGGACCTGAACATGGTTCAAAGTGGGAGAGAACCTGGATAAGTGGTTCAAAGGGGGAGTGAACCTGGATGTGCACTTTTACTGAAAGTATGTCGGGCCTTAATAACCAAAGGGGTGCCAAGCCCTAAACGGAATGTGCATCAAAAATTTTTATTGATATCATATCTTTTATTGAACTCATACAATGATCATGTTTTTCCCTATGAATAATCATATGTTTTGAAAGCTTATCCATTGATTTACGATTGGTTATCTTATAATCATGGCAGTGTGACTATTGTTTGGGCCAAACCCCTATTGATGATCTCATATCATTTAATATTCACTTATTCTTATTGTTACGGGATGTTCCTTGGACCTAAGAGTCATTTTTATTGTCTTACATTTTGGACTAGTGGCTATTATGAAATTTTGTACTATTAACTATTGTGATACTCTATTCTAGTGGATATTTGATACCCTATTGTTATGGCTATTGTTATATTCTATTCTATTGACTATTGTGACACTCTATTCTAGTGGCTATCGTGATATTTTCTTCTATTGGCTATTATGATACTCTATTCTAATGGCTATTGTGATAGTCTGTTCTATTGGCTATTGTGATGTTCTATTTCTTGACTAACTATCATGTTATCATATCCTTGATTGTCTTGAATTATGCTATTTTCTATATTGACCCTGACCCATGGCAGGGTGAAGGGAATTTCCTTACTAAGCTAAGTTAGCTCATTCAGATTTATATATTTGTTTCAAGAAGGGACGTTGCAAGCTGAAAATAGGAGCTTGTGAGCTATAGTGGACATTTTTGAAATGTAATAGAAAATTATCAGTACGGTCTTAGCTCTCCCATGTATTCACCACCTAGGGTTGATGTAAATGTTGGTTCTCTTTTTGATATTTTTACAAAACCTTATTATGACTTCCGTTGTATAATTGTTAAAATTTTTATATTACACATTATTATCACTGATACAGTCAAAGGAAAAATTTGGGATGGCCAGAGGGCCGGCCTCACGACCCTAAATCAGCATAGGGTGGGTTTCGGGTCGTAATAGAATGGTATCAAAACTGAGCCTTAGGTTCTAGTGATTCATGGGAGATTAGGACTCACTCATTCATGGTAGCTAGACATATGCATTAATTTCAACCATAAAATTTTCTTTGTCTCAAGATTGACTTTCTATGGTGTTGAATGATTTTCACATCAATAAGAACAACCAACCATAGTCAACCAACTTGGAGATTTTTTACCATTTCCAATCAAAACTCCATCTCAACTTAAAAGCAAAAATTTACAAACTGAATTTACACCGGACTTACCTTTTATAAGGTGGCTTTCACACAGTTGAGTAGGCTTCTCTTTTCAAGGGATTTACCAATGCTAGTAAACACACTATCTCAAAGGTAGCCCTTTCCTTCCACTCTTGAATTTTTTTGTGTGTGCACCATTTTATTTTTAGGCTTTAATTTTAGTCCTTTGATTTTTTCAACCTAAGTCAATCTTTCTATCCATGGACTTATTAAGATGAAAACATAAAACCATTAAGCCCATCTTATCTACAAGACAATCTCATGTAAGAAATAATCAAGACTAACACCTATGAAATCACAAGTAGATTGAAAGATTGTGTGCACCCAAGTGAAAAAGACTAAGTGAAGATATTGATATAATAAGGTTCACAAGTCAAGACTCAATCACTTAAAATGCACTTAATACAATTCTATTTTCAAAAAAATGGGATTACCATTAGAAATTTAAACAAGAGAAAAATATTTTTGGATTATTGACTTCACAAAGGTATAAAATGCACCTAACTATAAGGGATCAAAAATCCACCAAAAAAAAATATCCATAGACCTAGAATAGATGGTTATCGAAAGAATCAATTAGACTGTGAAAAAGAAATACAACTTACTTAAGATGATTTTCAATGAGAGAAATGGAGTAAGATGAAGTGAAGCAATTCATAGGGAAACTTTAAGATTATAGTAAATAGTGAAATTCCTAAATTGCTATAGAATCTCTTTGTCATTTAAGAGATGAATTTTCTCTTCCCGATGAAGAAGCAAATTGGGAAGTGTGGTTTGCACACTCTTTCTCCAGACCATTCAATTTATCCTTCCTTACCCAAATTTGTCTTAGTAGGTGAAACTTTTTAAGTATTAATCTTACCTCTAACCATGGAATGGGAAATTACTTTAGGCTTTTCAAGGTTGGAAATATGAATGATCCTTTGAGCCATGCTCCTTGATTTTTGAATATGATTATTCATTTTTTGCTTCAAGATAGCAATTTTTAATTTGTGCTCTGAGTTAGCACATGAACACGACGTATTTCATGTTTCGATGTTAAGGAAGTGTATAAGAGAGCTAATTTATCCTCATTTAGTTGATTCAATAAAGATTGATCAATTATTAAAGCATTCTTCTCCTTCTCACAGGACTTGAGCTTAGTGATAAGCTTCATATTAGACTTCTTGAGATTTATAGATTCATTGAATAATTTTTTAAAAGCAAACTCAATCTTGTCGTCATCATCTTTCTCATCATCACTAAACACAAGGTCTTTGATGTCCTTATGATCTTTATCCTCAATGGATGAGGATTCTTCATAGACATTGGTGACACTCGTGAAACCTAAGAATTAACTTTCCTCACCTTTTTCTTCTTCATCATCATTCTCATCCCCCTCTTCCTCTTCATCCTCTTCGGAAAGAAATGATTTCATTGCCTTCCTATTTCGAGAATTTCCCTTTCTCTTATTAGGACAATTGGTCGCTATATGCCCAAAGTTATGGCAATCATAGGATTCAATAGGCTTAGAGGTGGATTGTGATGAAGATCTTCTTCTATCACTACTCGAAGAAGATTTTTGGACTTGGCCTCTTAAAGAGTTAGAATTTTTAAAGGATCTTTTACTTGAACTTTAAGATCCCTTGGAGTTAGGCATTCTACCCTTGAGGCATTTTATAACACTACGATCCAATTATCGGGAATTAAGTCACTAATTTAATATTAGAAACTTTACGAAGCAAAATAAAATTATGGGAAATTAAACTGAGATAATAAAGACTAAAAAAGAAATACAAGTAGACGAGAAGAAAAATAGGAAATAAAGCAAAAATGGGGAAATGGATAAAATATGCCAAATGCCAAACAAAGCATAAGGAGAAAAAGATTGAAAAAATGGGCAAAAAGTGTTGGCCAAGGGATTTGATCCCAAGACCAAAAAGGTAGGAAAGACTTGTATCCAAAAAAGAAAACCAGTTGGCCTACAAGCACTTTTGTGCTATATATCTCATAAGATATATGTATATACAATATTAAACACCATTCCACCACCCATCACAACCAATCAAAATAAATGCAACACCTTACCCATTATATATGAATATATATGTATATTACGTCTGAGAGAGGAAGGGACAGAATAGTGAGTGTGTGCATGTGATGTGCTGTTAAAGAGAGAGAGAGAGAGAGAGAGAGAGAGTCAAGGAAGAGAAGGAAAGAAGGAGAAAAAAATGGGGAAGGCTTGCATGCTAGTTCTGGAAGCTACCCTAAGGAATTCAGTAACTCAAACCAAGCAAGGAGACCAACCATTTGGAGGTAAAAAACCCTTAAACTCAATTTTTCTCTCTAAGGAAAAATATGCCACTGTTTGTGTGATTTGAGGAAGCTAACATACATACATGTAATCAACATGGAAAAAGGATGAAAATAGGAGAAAAATGGGTCAGCCTAAGCTTGAGAAACCCTAACGAACACTATGGCCAAACCTAGGGAAATTGAGTCAAAAAGGAAACTTGAACCAAGCTTTAAACTAAATTCATGGCTCAAGAGAGCACAAAAATTGGAGTGTGTTGTAACTTGAAGCAGCAAAAATGGTCAAGAGACCATGGGAATATCTTGAGTTGCAGGTACAGAGGGATAAACTTGGGGTGATTGGAACTTGGTTGTTTTCTTGGTTTTAGGGATGGGGATTGGTTCCCTAACCTTCTAGAAATCGAATAGCAGTAACACGGGTTAAAAGGGGTGAATGAAACGTGTCAAAATAGGAAAACAGCCACTCGTTGAAAAGTCGGGCCCTCGTCGGAGCTTGACTGTAACCTCCTATTTCGAGGCTATAACTCAATTAAAGAAAGAAACCCCCACCGGAATTAGACTCCTCATGAGAAAAGGGGTCGAACCCCTTTGATCTATCACCAAAAAGCAGTCGCCGACGGTCGCCGACGCCGGAGAAGACACTGGAACCCTTGTTAGAAAAGTGAGGAAGATGAACAGTAGTGCGTCGAAACCCGCCTAGGCACAGGTGAGGTTGCTTTGAAACTGTGTCATTCTTGGATTTAAATTAAAATGGAAAGGGGCTGTTTGGCTATAAGGTTAGGAGATTGATTTAATAACCCACGCGAGGTTGGGATAACTTATCCTCGAACCCCTGACCTCTGTGTGTGTGTGTGTGAATCTTAAAACCAAGTGCGTGGCCACTGTGCCAACATCACACACGTGAATTTTATGGGCTGAATATATATATATATATATAACATAAAATAAAAGAATTAAATTAATTAAATTTGGTAAAATGGTTCCAATGCCCAAATAAAATAAAAAGATAGTGTAACCCAATTTTTTGAGCATTTCGGATTCAACAGCGGAGTCCAATTTATGAAATTAAGTCCTGAAAAATTAAGACATGTAAAATATAAAATTACCATTTTACCTTTAATGATACTCAGAGCCAATTAAATATAAAAGGTAGTCTAACATGACTATTTTGGGCGATCTGGACTCAACGGTAGGGTCTATTTCAACAAACAAAGTACCAAAAAATATAACACGTAAAAGCGTGAAATTTTGAAAATGCCCCTTAGCTTAATGAAGCTACTAGAAGAGTATAATTGGAATATAAAGAGCCCTGATATGGTAATTTAATTACGTAACACTTCAAACAAGTAAGTAATAAGATCTTGAATTATGTTGTAGGTTTGTGAGCTGATTTAAAGGCAAACCATGGACAACCAAGCATGGAGAAAAGAAGTAGAAAAGAGGAAGATTAGGATCGCTAGGAGGGTGGAGGTCCTTAGCTAGAAACCCATTCATTTACAGGACCACCATCGTCTTAATGGGTCGATTGATGAGAGAAAGGGTCACTCAAAGACTAGCCGAAAAACAGGAAAATGTGGACAACAAATTCCAGGAATTTGAGTCACCCAGAGGTCAGGAATGTAATAGCAGCCGCCAGACAAATGAAAAATATGAAACAATAAATGAGGTAATACCCATTACATCCCGAGCATTAAGTTAGCTATAAAATGAATTTAGAAAAAGAATGCGGGACATAACCTTAAGTCTAAAGCTACAAAAATAATAAATGGCCAATAGCAATGCCTTAGCTATGTTCTAATACGTAGTTATACATATTTGACCTATGATCTAGGAACTACAGACAAAGGAAAGGGGATTAGCATAACTGATTAAAAGTTTGAGGTGAGTAACCTTGGACCCTGAATCAATGGTATTTTATCTTCTATCTAACAAATGCTAAATTTGTTTTGTGAGTAATCTTGCATTTTAAGTCAGTGATGTTTATCACCTATTTGAAAAATGCCTAAGTGTTTTATATCTGCTCAAATGTCTATTTGTTTTTTATGAAATATTCGAGAACTGTGATCTTCATGTGTAGATTTTGAAATGGCATTAATGTGTACTGATTTAAAAAAATAAAATAAAAATGTCTGTAAACCATGGCACCCCTTCAATGAGAAATAAATGATTTGTGCGAACTAATTTGACTACAAAATCTGAATTTTACTTGTTTTGAATTCGATCATGGGTCTATTTGAGGCCTACCCATGTGGCGCTCTGACTTTTGATAAGACTTACCCACATGGTGCTCTGACTCGATTTCTTGTGTCTGTCTTGAGGCCTACCCATGTGGCACTCTAACTCTTTATGAGACTTTCCCACATAGCGCTCTGACTCGATTCTTGTGTCTATACGAGGTTTATCCATGTGACGTTTCGACTCTTGATGAGACTTACCCACATGGCACTCTGACTCGTTGTGGATTTCATGTATGAGACTTACCTACGTGGCACTATGACTCTTGATGAGACTTACCCACGTAGTGCTCTAACTCATTAAGTGAATCTTCGATGTGTGTAATGTGTCTATTATCCGTTATTCAAAATCAGATTTTAAAAGCATCCTCTCATATGTATTTATCATTCGTTATCATGTTATCTGTTCTGTAACTTATTATCTGAATCATGTTTTAAGAACTGCCTATGCTAATATACGATTTGTGAACAACTCCTTACCATTTACTTTATGATTTGATATTCGAACTATATTATCGAAAAATAACGTGTTTTAGAAATGCTTCCATTATATCTGCCTGAATCTTCAATATGTTTTATGCATGATCTGTTTTGAAAGCATGTTTTAAGTTATCCCTATGTATATGCTATCTGTTTGAGAAACTTGGTGCCCATGGTATTTTGTGCAAAACTCTGTCTTGCAATACCTATGACAGAATGCAGGAATTACTCACGAGCTTAGTTAAGCTCATATGGATTTATCCAATATATTTTAGGTAACTAAAATGGCATGAAGTAGTAAAGTCCATAACATATGGCTGAGAGCATGAATGTGATGGACCTTTTGTACCAGGATTTTAGTGAGACGTGATGTGGATTATTTTTTATAATCACGTGATGTATATTTTTGGACTTGATGATAGTTGAGACTTTTGGAGATTTATGTTTTGTACTTTTAGGAATACATATCTGATGTATATATAAATGTTGATGACACATGATGATAATAGTGGTGACAATAATCTTACTTTGAGTACACTTTATATATGACTGGTGATGAATGGTTATAAGATGAGCTACACACATGTAGCTTCCACAATTAATATTAAATATATATATATATATATCCGTGCAATTCATTTGATTCTATACGGCCTGTCCGAGTGACAGTGTTGGTCACCGACTCTAAATCCGCGTAAGGTGGGTTTTGAGTCGTGACACTCAGACAAAAAGAGCCAAGTCCTCATTATTCATGAACTTAAGGTCAATTTCAATATCCCCTTCACTTTCTCCTTGTGTGTATTTCAAAGCAAGACTATTAGTCTTCTTTGCTTACCTAAGAGTTAGTTCAAAAGTTTGAAGTGATCCAACTAACACATCAACAACGAGAGAGTCCGCGTCCTTACTCTCCTCAATAGCGGTTATCTTAGGTAAAAATATCTTGAGAAGAGATTTCAATATTTTTCTTACAATCTTGGTCCTTTCTAGCTTCTCTCCTAGGTTAAATGAAGAGTTGACAATGTCACTCAATTTTGCATAGAACTCGGAAAAGGTTTCTAATTCTTCCATTCTTAAGGCCTCAAACCTAGAAGTCAACACTTGTAATTTTGACCTTTTTACTGCCAACGTGCCTTTATGGGTAGTCTCAAGGATGTCCCAAACCTCCTTAGATGTCTCACAAGTCATGATGCAGAGAAACTCATTGGGAGTTACTGTGTTAAAGATGGCATTCAACCCTTTGGTGTTGTAGCAACTCATCCTTAGTTCTAACTTGTTCCAAGTGTTTCAAGGCTTAACTACTGATGAGAATGTAAAATTTCATATTTTCTCTCTTAATGTTTAGTCTTTTATACTTATTTGGTGCCTAAATATACTCATTATTCTTATATTTTGATTTAGGATGCAAATGGAGGCGCTAAGTGCAAAATGAAACTAATTGGGCAATTCTAGACAGTTTCAACATCGCTTCGTAAGAAGGGCATAACTCTCTCATCTGAGCTCCGATTGAGATGATTCAAGATGCTATGGAACGCCAAGAAACAGTTCTACAACTTCTATGTTTTTCATTTTGAGAGATTCTGGCTACATCAAGGTCGCAATCGGGCTTGACGTTACTGCACCTGTACTACGGACATTCGGGAGCCTTTTTTTAGCTTGCAATTCTAATGCGCAGGTCCACGCGATTTATTTTTGGAAGTTTCCAGATCTGGTGCATGAAAATTCCAACTGCAAGTACCACTTTCGTAGTTATATTAGGACTTTATTTTATTTTTAATATTTTCCTTTTTATAGTTAGATTTGGATATTGTTATTTGAGGATAGTATTTAGAATATCTTTAGGAGTTCTAGTAGGCTTCCAAGACTGATTTTTAATGTAAAAATGAGAGATCATCAGATATTTAGACAGCTTTCTCTCCCTTTTTCTAAAAAAAACTTCTCCTTCAAGTTTTCATGGCCTCGCGTGGCTAAACTTTTATTATTGGTCGAAGGAAACGGAAGCCTCGGAATCAATAAAACTGTAAGATCTAATTTGGTTTTATTGTTCAATTTATGCTTTGAGTATCGGATGTTCTTCTATGCTTATTTTCATGATTGTCTCATTTAATTACTAAGAGGCCTACTAGTTTATTATTCATTGCAATCTACTACTAAGTTAGATATCAAATCCGTAATTGTTTGATCCCTCTAATTTGTGAAGCAACTAAGATTTAATGATTTGCTACGTCAAAAATTACTAGATCTTAAGAAGAACGCTCGACTAAATTAAATACAACTAATTGTACTTGTGTTGTTTAGTTTCATTGATCTTTCTAATTCTTAAGGCTGCTACTAGATTAAACCTTTAGCGCTTGTCTTGGGTTGTTTAGTAGTTAGGGTTAATTAGATTACTTGTTTTCTAATTAAATGCAACTATGGAGAGATAGGAAAATAGTTCCAACAGTGAATATTCAAAATGTGAATTGATATATACTTGCATCAATGATCAGTTGTAAAATTCTGATGGTGGATGTTGACTTAGACCAATGTTTGTTCTTTTGATTGAATTCAATACTTTAATTCAAATTGTTCCTTAGTTTTTTTTCTTAAAATTGTTTTCGTTATACTCAACCCCCCCATCCTTGTTCACGTAGTACAAAACTAGGCTAGATACTCTCCGTGAGAACGATCCTTACTCGCACTACTACATATATTTTTAGGAGTTTAGGTTTTATTTTTTGGTTGCCTGAGATAGCACACCAACTACAAAGGGAAGTTTCGTAGTTGTGGATATAACTAGAGGGGTCCAACCTTCTTAGACGGCAAGCCAAACTCGTTCATCTACAACTCTTAGAAATGCTCTCATACGAGCTTCCGAATAGGCATAATTTGAGCCATCAAATAGAGGTGGTCGTGAGATCGATCCTCCCTTTCTTAACTCTTCCATGGATTTCACTATTTAGGATATCAATCAAATGCCTTAGAAAGAAGGTTCTGATACCACTCTGTCACGGAAGGATACCACTATGATATCACTCAATGTCCCAAAGCACGAATATCATCTAGAAATGGAGAGTTGAATAGGTAGATCTTGAATATAAAAAAAATTCCTATTTTGATTTCAATTCTTGGTTAAAACCAAAAAAATGACACAATCAACAAAATCACTCAATGTGATTAATCCAACATTTATGCCCATCCACCAATGAATTATCCAAGAATCATTCAAATACACCAACCTATCAACCTTTAAAAAATTGATCAATCTAGCTTGATTTTATATGGAATTTAACAATTCAAAGCTAATTCAACTAAGTGATCAATTTATGATTTAAATCAATTTACTCAATCAAGTTTTCAAATTATCAAATTAATGAACAAGTATAAATTTCATAAAAACTCAATTTTTATATTATGGCAGAAGCATTTCAATTAAAGCAAATAGTAACTTGAAAGAGATGGAGAGATTTGTAAATCGATTAATGACGAAGAAACCACCAAAGACAACAATCCTTGGAGTTAAACTTCAGAGCTGGGCCAATGCTCAAGGAAGACTTCCATTACGATGGAAAATGAAATAAAATGAATCTACGAACAAGCTTAGTACCTCAAGCTTCGTTCTTCCTAATCACGTCTTCAAATTCTCCTTGAATCCTCAAACATCTCATAGTCAGAACCTTCAAACAACTGAAATCATCGACAATCTCAAAATCCTCCGATCAAGTCGCTCAACAATCACAAATCCTCACGACTCAACGACGAATCCTTAAGCTTGAACTCCACCTTTATCAATGGTGAAATTGTCATGAACTAAGGCTCTTAGATCTGACTTGGATCTAATGGATGATCTAAATCTATCAAATAAAAAGAGTAGAGATGTGTATGAATGATCTCTCATAAGAGCTCCATGATCTATCAATAATTTTTCTCTAACAATATGAGACTGTTTCACTCTATTTTTGACTACTCTAAATCATATTTTCGTGTATTTTCACAAAAAACTTGATTTATCCCCAAATTACTTGAAAACAGAATATAAATCTATTTTTCACCCAGGGCTTATTCGAACGAACCATAATTCGTTCGAACGAGCACTAGTTTGTTCTAACGAGTAAGGAACGAATATCAAACGAGCAAAACTTTGAGGTTGCAGCTCTTCGTTTGATACAGAACCTTCGAATGAATGAAAATGAATGAGAACGAACTTCTTTGTTGTTCATTCGAACGAGCCAAGGCTTCAGTTGAACAAGCAATAGAGCATTTTTCATTCTTACTTGTCTTGTGAACTAAATTTTTTCCTTAAGTATTTTAAAGATGCATTTTAAAAAAATTGGTTCACAACCGCAAGTCAATCACATACATGATGTTATGATAAAAATTATAGACAATGCATGCATGATATGAGTGTGTGAGATCCAAATCAAATACAAAAGTCCAATATATCTTTCGAGAACCAAGTCGACTAGTAATGATACACGGTAATGTCTCTTAAAAGAACTTAGAGAAGAATGGGCATTGAGGTACTCACTCATAGGACTTATGTAAGGATTACACACAAAGCATGTTTTGTCAAACCGGATTAGCCAATTATAATATCAGACCCTATGGTCCTAACAATATTCCTCAAATGTATGTTACACAAAGACCATGTAACGATGAGTCCCACGAGGACCATAAATTACTCTTCCATATTGTTGATGCCCAGAAGCTTGGGGGTGAGTTCAGGGAGACTCCTAAGGAGTCCACTACCCATTTATATATTATCATGCTATAGTCTAAATTTGGGAAACTTGAGGACTTGTAGCACGGTAGCTTAAATATGATGACACACTAAAGTATACCACACTTTATGAGCAAATGGTACTTTGGTATTTCTAGAAAAAAAGGATTCTAGTTGGATCTAGTTGTCTAGGATTGTCCCTACCTCAGATACGGAGGGGACACATGGTACCTGATACACAAATCCTGCCAACTCTAGAAGTTGGCACATACCCCATATGCTATAAATATGAGGTCAGATTCCTCAAATAGTAGTAATGAAGGTCAACCACCACAATTTTTAATCAATCTCTGGAAAAAGATATTATTGTTGCCTAGATATTTACCTGAGAAAGAAGGTAAATAAAGTATTTTGAAAATATTGACAACTTTCACAAACTTTAAATATAAATGCAATATATGAACAAGTACGTAAAAGAGTAGAGAGAGAAAAACAGAGCAAACACGATAATTTTTACGAGGTTCGAAAAATTTTCTATGTCCTCGAATCAAGCATCCCCACTTGAATTTTTTCACTCTCTTGATCTCCTTTTCAAGTAAAGGTCAAACCTTTAAAACAAGAGCTCCTAACTCTTTGTCTAGTAAAATATTTTATTTTTCTTGCAAATCTCACTACGATCAGAAGATACAAAGTTGTTTACCAATAAATATTCTCTTGAAGAGTTGATTGCTACAATAAATGTTTACTCTCTAAAGATTGATCGAGTGTAAGCTCAAAGTATTTAAGATGAGTACAACTTTTAGATCTAGGTTTTCAATAAAGAGATCTAAAGTTAAGAATAAGGATGTAAAAGTTAAAGCTTGTAGAGAGATAGTAATAAATGTTGTAGAGAACCTTTATTTATATCCCTTGAAAGAATATATCCGTTGAATTTCAAAATAGAGTCATTCCTTCATTTTTCATCTGTTCAAAATTTGAATTTTCGATTGCCAAATCGAAAAAAATAGTCGACTGGATAAAGACTGAATTGACTGATCATCTCAACTGATTTGTCAAGAGGGTTTGAGGTTCATGTGTTCAAGAACATTCAGTCGAATAGTTCTGTTATACACTTTTTCATTTCTTCGTCAATAATCTTCTTTGATCTAGATAACCTATTTGCATTGTCACTAGATAAAACATTAGTCCACATGGACAATGCCTAACTTGTTATCATTAAAATTAATGAGACACCCTTAATTGAAAACTATAAATCTCCATCTTATTTCATTCATTTTATGAGATCTTATGAATGAGTCATCAATGTCCCCACCTTCTTCAATAAATCCTATTTCTAGATTTGTTACTAATATTGCTTATATTATTGTGACAAGTAAACTAGATATATAGGTATTATGTGCAGAGCGTAGCAAAGTACATAATACCTATGCGGCTTAACCCTAATTGTGTTGCCAAGGACGAATGATAGGTTGGGGGTGTGGGGGCCTTGCCCCTCGCGATACAGTAAGGGTATATTGGGAAATTTTAATGTATCCGATTAAGGTTAGGATTTAACTGCGATGTAGTATAAATACATTGCAACCCCAATTTCTAATTAGTGCAAAAAGATAGCCGCACTCGTAGACATAGGTACATTGTCAAATCACGTAAATTCTCTGTATCGATTTCTCTCTTTCTCTCTAATTCTTGTTACATATATGATCATTACTTCCACAACAAAATTACTCATATCTTTTTCTTTGACCACTAACCCCGCAGTCTAGAATATTATCAATTGTATATTTTCTGCTCCCTATATGAATCACACAATTTCCTTGAACTAGTTGTAGGACTCCTTCCATCTTCACCTTGCAACCGTCTACAGTTTTACCGTTGAAATTTAAACTCAAATGCTAAATTCCTAACTACTGCCATTTGTATGATTTAAGTAGAAAACCTTTCCCAATATTCTTTTTATTTAAAAAAAAAAATCAACATTGTTTCCCTTTTTCAAAAGGGAATTTTGTAATTCATAAATTATTACATCCTAGAAGGTGCTTACTAGCAAACCAAATTGGAAAAAACTGTGTAGTCAGTCCTCAAAAATCATATACAACCTTCATTCAGTTTTCATCTAGACATTTCTTGTTTAAGATTTAAGGAAAAGACATAAGCTTTAAATCTCATAATGGCCTTAAAATTCATTTCCTCATTAAATATTTACCCACAAACAAAGCATATTAGCTATACAAGTTCATAAAATTATGCCTTTGAAAAAATGTCATTGTGTAGCAGTGGTTCCACTGAAGGTGTTAAGGTTATGTTTATTTGTCGGTTTAGAGATGAAATTGCATAAATTAGTCTTCATGATCTATAGCAGGTGTTTGGAAAAAAAAAAAGAAGAAACTCACTAATAGTACCAGAAGTAAATAATGATCTATAACATAGATAAAATAATGGAAGAGAAAGAGTGAAATTACTAATCTTATCACTATTAGTGAAAGGAATAGCTAATTCACCCTTATCCAATTAATTTATGAAACAAACAAGATCTAAAAGAAATATAACATTTGACATTATTTTATATAATATATATAAGAGTAATACTATTCTTACTATAATATTTTATCAATTTTTTTTACTTGTTGATGTGGTTGTTCAAGTGTTAATGAATTTAGTCTAGTGGTACTAGTCAATGAAACATGTTAGTGTTTGTCATGCAAGGTAAGTACAAGAGGCTCGATTGACTAATACCAAGAAACTGAATTAACTAGCACCCTCATGTACCAAGAGCCTGTATTCATTAACACCTAAACAATCACGTAAACAAGTAAGAAAATTTAATAAAATGTCATGGTAAAGAATAGCATTACTCATAATATAATTACTATCATCCTTAAAACTAGCATTCTCAAACATTTTTTGAGTTTTCTCTCTCCTTCCATTAACATCCCATTTCATAATTTTAAAAATAGTCATTATGATTATGGTTTTAAATGGCTGTAGCTTTATTCTCACCCATTATTAGAAGCTAAAATATTTAAGTTATATAATTTCTAACAATTTAAAATTTTAAAATAATTTATAATTTAAACTCTAAAAATTTTAGACTCGAACCTGGATCGGCACCACCCTAATAGTAATTATTGATCGATGCACGCTGATGTATTAGAGATTTGTCAAGTTCAACCAATGCAGGACAAACATTTTAACAAATACTTTTTTCAAATAAAACATTAAAAAAAGTCTATGCTAAAGATAAAAATATGAGAGAGAGAGAGAGAGAGAGAGAGAGAGAGAGAGAGAGAGAGAGTAGGAAAAGATCATATATTGTAGCCAGCACAGCTTCAAGTGACTATCCACTTGGACTAGCTAAAGTTGGTCATGTGAAAAGCTAATAACGGATAGGTTGGTTTATTGATATAACTTTTAGCGACAATAGTAATGAAAGCACATTATCATGCATTTAATGACCATGTATGTGACTTTGTTTTAAAGGTTGCAACCCTTTAATTACTATGGAAAAAGGTTAGGCTTTTTTGTTTTTGTTTGGTTCTACTGTTTAGTTTACACAATAAACACATCTTTTCCCTCTGTCCATAAACTCCCTTAATTCATATTTGAGGATGATTTGATAGGACTACTTAGAGTTTGTTTTTGCCTTATCCTTTTGCTTTATGGGCATATAGAATTTTCTTTTGTAAAACAATAGTGCTATTTTTTTCTCTTTTTTTTTTTTAACTTAATGATATAGCAGTTCTACACAAGTGGTTGTCAAATTGTCAAATTATGATTTAATATGCACCTAATACAACACTGTCATGTTTTTTGGGAAGTTACTTTTGAGAATTTTTTTGGTTTTTTTTTTTTTTTTTTTTTGAGAATTTGTAAAAAAAAAAATTGCATTTGACACATATTAAAGAATAAGTTGGGAGTAAATCATTCCCCACTACACAAAAAAATAAAAAAAATAAAAAAAAAAAACCTCTTATGTTCATCTCCCACTTAAAATCAAAAGCAATCAAACCAAGTTCGTTTGGAGATTAAAAATAAAAATAGACTCTTATTCGGTCTTAGGAAGAGTTGAAGATGAAAGAAAACAATGTAATATAACAATAATGGAAAAGAACTATCATTGCCAAAATATCATTCCAGCAAACACACCTCAAAATCAAATCATGAAATTTTTGAAGTCACATGGATGTACACCTTTTTACATGGATGTACGCCTTTTTACATAATGTTTCTAAAGTCATTTTATGGCTTTACCTTTGGCATAGGGATAAAGTACCTATCATCACTCTTTCTCCCATTTGTCTTAGAATGGTGGTAAAAGGAAAAGAAATTTATTATATATCATTGATGTTGCACTTTCTAATCAGTGGGGCTTTCGTTCTTCATCACCTGTCAAGAATTCAAAATCAGAGGGCCTGTCACACCCCGACCTTAATTAATTAATAATTAGTTTGCTCATTATTAATTAGAAATAACATAAAGAATAATTAAGGAAATTAATCAGAAATTTCTCGATGGTTACGATAAGCCAATAAAATAATCAAATACCTCAAATGGGAAAGATGTAACACTCCGAACTTAATTTACAATTTATTTGACGTAATGACGTCACTTTGGAACCTAATGCGTTGGTTTAGTTGTTTTACCCTCATTTAACATTATAAAAAAATTCGAATTAGCAAACTACGGATAACACAAAGAGATAAAAATTGACACGTGCCATTCGACATCAAAGCTAACCGAAATAGGAAGTGATCAGAAGAAACCGCTTCATAAAAAGAGCAATGGAAAAGAAAATATAACAGAAATAGCTAAAACGGAAATCTGCGCCAACCAAACGAGGCATAAGCCCAAAATAGGGGGGAAATGTCAAAAGTGAGGCCAAGGGGATTTGAACCCTTGACCAAGTGGGGCAAGATTCTAAGCATCCAAAAATTAACCAAGTGGGCTACCAATACTTTTATTCTTAATTATGCAACAAGAATGTATATATGCTCAATTTAACCAAACCCACCTCCCAAATGAGCCAATGAGATTTCATGTAGCAAACTAAAATATAAAATTAAGATTTTGCAATTATATATACCTAAGCCTATTGCATATGGAGTGAACATTCAGACTAGAGAGAGAGTAGAAAGAGAGAGAGAAGTTATGAGGTCACTTCAAGTCTTGTGGCTGTATAATCAGACAGTGTGTGGGGGGGGCTTACCTTGTGGGTGAGAAGCCATGAGAGCGTGTGTGTGTGAGTGATTGTGAGAGAGAGAGAGAGAAGAGAGAGAGAGAGAGAGAGAGAGAGAGAGACATTGTGTGTAAATACATGTGTGTGTGCATGCTTGTGTGTGTGTGTGACCACTCGGAGGTGCACAAAAAGGGAAGGGAGTTGAGCTGATCTAAAAGGGCTTGAGAGGGTCAGAACTGAGCCGCGATAAAAGGAGGAACCACCAAGGTATAAGGCATCAAAACTATTTTTATTTTTTTTCTTCCTTTTTGAATTTTTGGCATTGTTTCAGTTTCATTTGAGCCTTATAATAACATGCATGAGTTCCCTATTAAACTAGAGTATTAAGCATGTAATGAAGGGGTTAAAAAGGGCTTGGAAAGCCTAAACCAGCGATGGCCGCCATTGTTGGACCTCCAACAGTGCAAGTCTGAAATGGCCATCACAAAATCTATTTTTGACATTCAAGACCCAAAATAGATCTTATGGGCATCCAAAAATCACCAAGCCACGACCCAAAACCTCAAAGGAAGACCACCAAAAATGGGGTTGCAGGGCTCGGGTTTTTAAGCTCAACCCCACAAACCATCCCAAAACTTGGTTTTGAGAATGGGGGCTTGAACCCCATGATGAATAGGTCACAACAGAAAGAATCCCACAAGCTTTGGGCCAAAAACAAGCATGTATCGATGAGTTGCAAGTTCGGTTATCCAACCATAGACCGAATGCTTGAGCTCGTTCCAATCCACAAAACAAATGCCAAAGTGTTTATTAAGCTTCCATAAACACCTTAAAATCAAGAACAGTGGAAATTCATAGCCAAAAACTCACGAATTTAGCTTTTAAGATTTTTGGTTTTAGGGTTACTATTCATCGTCATGGGAAAGACGATGAACAATACCAAAAATGGGTCGGATCGGATTTGGGTCGGGTCGGAACTCGACCGGATATAAGGGGAAAGTCACATTATGTCGTTTTAGGCATGAAAGGTTTAATTTTAAAATTGAATTCGAGTTGTTTGGAGACGAAAATAAGAAATTGAAATTAGGGTTTAAGGGTTAACCGAACCACGGATAAGGAAGAAAATTGGGGATATTCTATTCCGGTTCACGGTGTAACCTAAACCGGCTGGTTCATAAGGTCTCTAGTCCAATTCAGGGTTTTAACCTAAAAACCCTCTAGTTCAATAATTAAATTTAAAATAAAAAAAAAAAACCAGAATTTTGGTAAATTGCACTTTGACCCCAACAGTTTTGAATAATTATGTTCTGTCCCAAATTTGAAGGAATTAATTTAAATAAGCTCCTGAAAAAAAAAATTAATTAATAAAATAATTTATTTAATTATTTTATTAATTGGGTAAAATGACTATTTTACCCTTGGACACTAAATAAGTCAAACGAAGCCCAAATAAAATAAATAAATAGTGTATTTTTACTATTTCGATTATTCTGGACTCAACGATGGAGTCCCATTTGTGAAATTAAGTTTCGAAAAATATAAACATGTAAATTATAAATGATTGTATTGCCCTAATGATGCCTAGGGCTAATTAAACATAAAAGATAGTCCAATTTAACTATGTCGAACATTCTGGACCTAATAGTGAGATCCATTTTATGATCCGAGGTCCCAAAAAATTTAGCTATACAACATGTAAAATTACCAAATTGCCCCCAATGCTATACGAAATCCAAATGAAGTCCAAATGGGATGAAATTGATACTGATAGAAGCCCATATACTCGTGAAACTGTACACATGATTAAATGACGAATCAGGGTCAGAATTTCACAAAACATAAAATGACCAAAATACCCCTGAGCATGGTAAGTGCAAAGTAGAGGCCGAACAAAGGTCAATTTGATCTAATAAATTGTCATAAGCATAATTATAGAAATTGAAGGGCTGAATAAGACTCTGAAACAGTCAGAGTGTAAAATAAAAAATGACCAATGTGTCCCGATGATCAAAAGCAGATACCAAATGAAGTCCAAAAGACTTAGAACTTTATATATAAGATATGTGGATTATTCTAAGGACCATGACAGGGTCCGAGACAAGAATGGTAAAATTATCATTTTGCCCCTAAGGTTAAATAAGTACTTAACTGATAACGATTAGAGTCTAAATGACTTAGATTAAAATCCTGATAATTATTAAGCCTAATTAAAGAATGTAATAGCCTCAAATGAAACCTAATGAAAGGGTAATAGGCTATTAGGCTATCTTAGGTAATCTAATAGACACCTAAGATGATGAATAAGTCATGAATGGTTAAATTCTGATCTGTCTATAATTAATGATGATTATTCAGGATATGCAACGAAGTGCCTAACGTATCTGGAAATTATCAGATTATCTGTGACTGGAGATAAGTGAACAATTTATGAGTAACTTGGAACTTTTGACTTGGTGGCATTTTAACTGTCATACTATTTTCATGTACTGTACTCTTTAAATGCATATACTTAAATGCATACGCTTTGAACTGCATTGCACTTGGCATGATTCCGTTTTGTTCTACTCTTCTGTTCTGTTTTAATTTTGTTCCGTTTTGTTATGTTCTAACTCTTGGGCCCAATCTAGTTTTGAGTGGTATGGCATAACTAGGCCAGAGCGGTACCCAGAGGGTAGAAGCCCCACGAGTGTCTGCTCATGGACAACTAGGGAAGCTCAAATATACTTAATTATGTGCCTAATTGGCATCATGTGCTGTTATGTTCTGTTCCGCTCAATTTTGTCATGTTCTGTTTTGATCTGTGTTGTGAGCAAAACCCAGAAGGCAGGGGCCTTTCAAGTGTCCGCTCATGGGCAGCTGAGGAAGCTCGAATATACTTAATTATGTGCCAAATTGGCATCTTGTTCTGTTCTGTTCTGTTCCGCTCAATTCTGTCATGTTTCTTTTTGATCCGTGTTGTGAGCAAAACCCAGAGGGCAGGGGCCCCTCAAGTGTCTGTTCATGGGGAGCTAGGAAATGCTCGAACACACTTGATGATTTACCTATGTTTCTGATTGACATATTGGCATCCTGTTCTATTCTGCTCTATTATGTTCGGTTCTATTCTAATCTGTTTGTTCTATTTAGTTCGGTTCTATTTTATTATACTTAAATTGCATTTAAAGTGGATTTATAAAACTGTTATTTCTAAAGTGACTAAACTATCCATGTGCTTTATAAGCAAGAACTGGTTTTGAAACTCATGGCAGGGAACCTCTGTTACTCACTGGGCTTGTTAAAGATCACTTTATTATCCTAACATTTTTCAAAATTTATCTCTAGTGGATTTGAAGGCACAAAGAAATGAAACTAATAACCCGGAGCCATCCCAAGCCAAGATTTGATGGCAATGAATTATGGAGTCTTGGATTATTGTGGGCTGAACTATGCTATTCAGGTTCGTGGTACTATGTTATTGAATTTATTGATATAGAATAGATGCATTGGGACATGGCTCATGTATATTGGTACTCTAGAGATATTTGGTGATGGATGATAGACGTGCTTTGATGTGTTTGGATGAGTTGCATTCTCGAATTAAAAAGGGTTTAATTTTTGCTACTCTGACCCTACAATTGGAATGCAATTCATTCTAAAGTTAAGAAGTCGCCTTTGGTTGGTCACATTGTTAGTGGGAAAAATCGGCAAGGTGGCCAACTGGTATCACGTCATCGGCATCCGCGTAGGGTGCGGTTTGGGATGTGAAAGGGTCACCAGGTAGGCTCCGGTAGTAGCCGCTCTAATGATAAAGTCAGTAAACTTAAAAAGACTGTAATTGAAATGAATTGATTGAATGTAAATTGAAGGCGTACCTTAGGGCCTTATTTATAAGCTGCAGATTTCCTAAGTTGATTAGGATTCAAAGTCATAGAAATAGGGATTTGGAGATATCCAAAAATAGTAGTTGCCAGGTTGAACTCTATTTCTTTATTCTGATGTCGGTAGGATATAGAAGGTGGTGACTAGTTCGAGACCCCTTTTTGTGGATACTCCATAATTCAGCTTTGCAGGTAGGGCTAAAGACCTTTCACCATTCTAAACAAAGAAGCTCTGAACCCCGTGTGTCTATTTGTACTAGATAGAAGAATCTTTCTTGGTCTCTGTATGCGAGTGCTCTGTACACACACATGTGTCACGTTTGAATTGGTCTGTCACTTTATAGTCCATTAGCTACTCCCCCCCCCCCCGCCCCTAAGCCTCAACTTAGTGGATTGCAGAGCTAAGGTTTAGGGTTTCTGAAGAGTCACGTGCAGTAATTATGAATGCGTCGCTTTGCCTCCTACGACAACCGTTGATGTGACATTTATTACGTTAGCCGTCGATTAGAATTACGAGGCTATCATTTCCTTAACTGTTGCGATGGTTTGGAATCGTGGGCCCTCATTACTCCACTTGCTACTCCCTTATAAAAGGTGAAGGAGTACATTGGTGCCCTCACTTTCATCATTTTTGTTGCTTTGAGAAAAATTCGTCGCACACTCAAAAGGAAACCAGAGTGAGATGATCTACGGCGTAAGAAGCCCAACTCCGATAGATTCTCTGTTCAAGTTTGGTTCACTTCACAAACATTTATCTTCCTTTAATCTTCTTCTTTCACTTCAAATTTCTTTAATGTCGACCTCTAATGCTCAATCAGGCACTGGCTATGGAACAAAAGGTTCTTTAGAGGTAACTGCGCAATCAAAAGTATATATTATAGATAGTAGCTCTTCAAGGGATCTAGGAAATAGGGTAGTTAACCACCCCGTCCCTAGTTCAGAACTTATGATAGTAGAGGCATTCGCAGAGCCTAGGAATGTTGTGGGGGAAACGTCGGGTAGGTCATCCCAAAGGGAGGAAGGAGAAAGCGCCATTACTCAAAAGTTGGAGGGCATGTTCTACATGTCTTTTGACAAGGGGTTCAAACCCCTCTCCTCAGTACCTACTTTCAACAAGACTTAGAAGAAATGGTACTTCTTTGTAAGAAGAGGATGAAAGTTCAAGGACCATGAGAGCCAAATTTCAACTCCGGTGACCTGCAATTTTTGCATTTCATGCTCAGTTGCTCACTATTTTAACCTTAGCTTTCTTCTAATCCTTTTCTGCACCTCACAGCAACCTTTCCGTATCATTAGTTTTAAGTTTTACACATAAAATATTCGGATTCCAATTATTCTCTAAAAACCTGCAACCTAGGGTTTCTCACTGATTTCTGAATCATTTTAAATGATTCTTCTTGCTATTGAATCTATTTTTCATGCTCATTGAGGCCTTATACTCAGAATTAAATGAATCATGCTATAACTGAAAAACAGAATAATCACTTACCTTTTCAAATTCTGATTTTCTTGGTGCACCGTGCTTCTTCTACCCTTGGGTTCCTCTTGGCTCACTTCTGTGTTCTTCCCAATCAGTTTCCCAACTTTTGAGACACTCACAGCCTCTAAATCTTTCTATTTTCTTTCTTCCTACGTAACATGTATATATATATATATATATGTTTACCTTATACACATGCACACTCCACCGCCCCTGTCCTTTCTTTCCTCTTGGTTTCTCCCTCTTCTAAATCCCTTTCTTTGACCCAGTTTTGCTGGTCTTTCTCCTTCCATTTCGGCTTGCATTTATGGTGATATGATATTTGTGTATATATGTATATATTATATTACCTACTACATACATATACACTGCCCAACCGACACACACACATCACAATTTCTGCACTTGGCAGCCCCCCCTTTCTTCTTGTATAAATATATTGTAATGTATGTATACATGTTGTATAATATACTATGCATATATATATATATGTATACATATATATACACCTATATAAGTACACATTCTATACATATATATATACTCGTATATATATGTATTTACTTATTTTTAACTGCGTATACATACACTTATATATCTTAAGTTGTACATGTGTATATACGTATGCATGCATGAAAATACGTGCATGCACGTATTACGAGGCATGGTTCTGGGTTGCTCGGGTATTGTCTGATACTAGTTATATAACTGATACTATTTATTTTCTAAAATCGTACAGTACATTTGATATAGTGATATAGAGTTTAAATGGTTCGGGTTACAACTAATAGTGCTCTACCCGACCCGGTCTACCTCGGTATACGTGCTAACCCGGGTCAGGGTATTACATTTAACCCTTGGCTAAAGCACTTAGCCATTCTCGACTGGTATGCTTCGGTCCTTATCCGAGCTTGCTCACATCTCTCTTCAAGTAAATCTAGATTCTCCGTAAGCTAATGATTATTGGTCTCTTGGTCAAAGCAATCCGTCTTAAGGGTCGGCATGCCAATTTTGACAAGAATGACTCACTCGGTATCGTAGGCAAATAAGAATGGCGTCTCTGCAGTTGAGGTTCTTTTAGTAGTTCGGTAGGCCCAAAATACTCCGGGGAGCTCTTCGACCCATCTTCCTTTGGCCTCCTCTAACCTTTTCTTAATGGCGTCAAGAATTGTGTGGTTAGTGGCCTCGGCTTGCCCATTAGCTTGGGGATGCCCTGGTGAGGAGAAGTGATGACTGATGTGCAAGTCTTTATAGAACTTCCCAAACACCTTCCCTCATAAGCTGCGTACTATTGTCTGAAATGATGATGCGGGGTATACCGAACCGACAGACTATATTTTTTCACGTGAAGTTCTTTACTTCCACCTCTATGATGTGAGTTAGCAGTTCAGCCTCTGCCTATTTGAAAAAGTAGTTAATGGCAACTAGTAGGAATTTCCTGTTCTGAGGGGCTTTTGGCAGTGGCCCTACAATGTCCATTCCCTATTGAGCAAACGGCCAAGGACTGGCTATAGGGATGAGCTCATGGTAAGGTTGGTGCTAGTATAAAGCAAATTGTTGACATTTGTCACACCTCTGGACATATTCTTTAACTTACCTTAACATGTCAGGCCAGTAGTAACCTTGAGTCAGAGCTCGGTAGGCTATGGTCCTGCCGCCATTATGGTTGCTATAAATTCCTTCATGTATCTTGGCTAGGACGTAGTGGGACTCCTCTAGAGATAAGCATCTCAGGAAGGGCTACATGTAGGACCTTCGGTAAAGCTTCCCTTTTAGGATTAGATACTGAGCTGCCCTAATCCAGATCCTTCTGGCCTGATTTCTGTCCTCTAGAAGTAGTCCTTCCCTTATATACTGGATGATGGGAGTCATCTAGTTCTGAGTTTGTTCTGAAATTTGAAAGGACTGTATTTCCTCAATGCTCAGTTTTGATTGGTAAGAGATTTTCACTGTTGAATCCCTTTCTGACTTGGGGTGGCAGGCAATATTTGCTAAAGCATCAGCCTTGGAGTTTTGGCTTCTTTCAATCTTCTGAATGGTGAATTCATGGAAAGACAGCTTTAGTGATTCCACTAGCTCTGAATATCTGATCATCCTGTTATCCTTGGTGGAGAATTCTCCCAAGACTTGGCTTACCACAAGTTGAGAGTCAGAGAATGCTTCAAGACTCAAAGAATGTTTCAAGACTCAGAGCTTTGCATTCCAAGGCCAGCTTCATCCCAAGGATAAGTGTTTCATATTCGATTTCGTTATTAGAAGCTCTAAACCCTAAGCTAACTACTTTCTCAGTTATGACTACATCGGGGACTGAAGCACTATGCCCACTCCTGAACCTCTGTCGGTGGATGAACCATCAATGTAGAGTTGTCATACTATGGTGTCCACAGTGGCTTGAGTTTTAGCATATAGCGCTAAAGCGAACTCTGCTACAAATTTTACCAGTGCTTGCCCTTTGATAGAGGTCTATGGTACATAAGATATGTCAAACTCTCCTAACTTCACTGACCACTTGATCCGTGATCCTGAAACTTTAGGCCTATGTAGGACTGATTTCAGAGGATAGGACGTAGGGATTATAATGGGATGTGCCTGAAAATAAGGTCTGAGCTTCTGATCGGATATCACCAAGGCTAAGAGCAGTTTCTCAATTTCAGAATATCTCATCTCGGTGTCCAGAAGTGCCTTGCTAACATAAAAAACAAGCCTCTGAATCCCCTTGTCCTTTCTCACTAATGTAGAGCTAATGGCATTTTCTGAAATGGCTAAGTATAGGAGTAGTTTTTCTCCTTGTACTAGTTTTAAAAGGAGTTCAGGGGGAAGCTAAATACTGTTTTAGTTTCTGGAAAGCTTTTTCGCATTCAGGGGTCCACTCTAGGACCTTATTCGCCCTCAAGGCTCTGAAGAACGGGAGACACCGGTCCATAAATTGAGAGATGAATCTGTTGAGAGCTACTATCCTTCTGTTCAGGCCTTGGATATCCTTCTTAGTTTTAGGTGACTCTAGTTCGATCAGAGATTTTATCTGCGAGGGATTTGCCTTAATTCCCTTTTGAGAGACCAAAAAAACCCAAGAATTTCCCCTTGGTGATCCCGAATGTACACTTTAAGGGGTTCAGCTTCATCTTGTGTTACCTTAGGATGTCAAATGTTTGGCTCAAGTGCTGGATGTGGTCACTCTTTCGAATGCTTTTGACCAGTATGTCGTCGATGTAGACTTTCATTGTGTCTCTAATTTGGGAGTCAAACATCTTATTTACTAAACGTTGGCACGTGGCCCTAGCGTTCTTCAAACTGAACTGCATCACTCCATAACAATAGAGACCTCATTCGGATATGAAGGCAGTCTTCTTTTGGTCTGGAGGATACATCCGAATTTGATTGTATCCAGAGTAAGCATCTATGAAACTCATGAGTTCATGACCAGCGGTTGCATCAACAAGTTGATCAATCCTGGGAAGAGGGAAGCTATCTTTGGGACAAGCTTTGTTTAGGTCAGTGTAGTCAACGTAGACCCTCCATTTTCCATTCTTCTTTTTGGCAAGAACAGTGTTGGCCAACCACTCTAGATAGAACACCTCCTTTATCATTCCAGCGTTTAACAACCTCTGGACCTCTTCGTTGATGATCTTGTGACGTTCAAGGGCGAACGTCCTCTTTTTTTGTCTTATCGGAGGATGGTCTGGGTCTGTCATTAGCTTATGAGAGATGAGGTTAGGATCTATTCCTTCCATATCTTTGGTTTCCCAAACGAATACCGACAGATTGCTTTTTAGGAATTCAACAATTTCCTATTGCTTGGAAGGAGACAGATCTGAGCCAATCTGTAGATATCGTTCCCCCCCTTTAGTGTTAACGAGTACCTTGATAAGCTTCTTTATTGGTTTGACCATGCTGTCCCTTCCCCTAGGGCTTAATGGCTCGTCAATTTTAGAGGGGCGCTCTTCTGCCTCATGAAGGTCGGAAGGTGGAGAACTCTCCCCTTCACAAGGGTGTTGTGATTGCTATGTGGAGGCTTTTTCATTCAATACGAGAGCATGGCATTCTTGGGCAGTAGGCTAACAACCCTTGATGGAAAAGACCTTGTCATTCTGAACATATTTTAAGCATTAATGGAAGGTTAAAGTGAGTGCTCCCATCTGGTGGAGCCAGGGCCTCCCAATGATGACATTATAGCGAGACTTAGAGTCCAGGACCATGTATTCAGAAATTAGTGTCTTCTGTCCGTCCTCCTCGTCCGTTGTGGTTGGAAGGTTTATTTTTCCCATTGAATCCCGCCATTACAGCGGTGGTAGCTCTGATGTCGTTGAGGTTGAGTTTCATGTGTTTGAAGGGTTCATAGAACAGTACGTTAGTGGAGCTCCTGGTATCCACAAGATCCCTTCTGATCTCAAAGTTGGCAATTTTGAGCGAGATGACGAGAGCGTCACTATGAGGGAAATGTACCCCAGCAAGATCCAATTCTGAGAACTGGATTTGTGGTCCCGACTTCAACTTTTTGTCAATGGCCGAGATCTGGAGGACATGTGGTTCTGCTCTTGCCTCCCAAGCATACCTTTTCCTGGCTTAGTTAGTCAATCCCATCGTTATATTGTCAGCATGGAGGACAAAGATGACTTGATTATTTTAGTGTGGTTGATCGTTTCGAGCCCCTCTCTGTTCAAGCTTTTGTTTTTGCCTTCTTTGTGGTGGTCTGTTGTTATGGGGGTTCTACCTCCTGTTCTGTCGGACGAACTCCCGTAGTCGTCCTCTTTTGATGAGATTTTTAATCTCTTGTTTGAAAGCTCTACTTTCGTCGGTGGTGTGCCCATGCTCCTTGTGAAAATCACAATACTTGTTTTGATCTCTAGTGTCGGGATTGCTCTTTAATGGCTCTGGCCACTTCAAGTCCTCACGGGTCTGTAGCTGTTGGAGTATATGAGTGAGAGAGGCATTCAGAGGGGTGAAAGTCCCATACCTTCTAGAATTAGGATTGTTATGGGTTCTGGATGCCACCCTCTTGTCGAGACTCCTAACCCTCTTCCTAGTTGCATTGGTGTCCCTCTTCTAAACTTGATCATCCTTCTGAGCCTGTTCTTTTGCCTTTAGGAAGGACATTTTTGTATCCTCTAGGTTTATGTATTTTCGTTCTCGCTCCATGAGTGCCGCCATGTCGACGGGAGCATTCTTTGTCAAAGAATCTGAGAAGCGTCCAGATCCTAGGCCAGAAGTAAGAGCTACCACTAGGAAGCTTGGGCTATAATCTGTTATCTCTGTGAGCTCGGTATTAAAGCGAGCATTGTACTCCCGAAGTGACTCCCCCTTTACTTGCTTCACAATTAATAGGAATTCTGGTCCTTTCCTTAACTTCTTACTAGTCAAGAATCGATCAAGAAACCGCCTACTGAGCTCATAGAAATTGTTGATCGATTCTTAGGGAAGGTTGTGGAACCACTTCAAAACGGTACCTTTGAGGCTTGTCACGAAGGTTCGGCACATGAAGGCGTCAATAGCCCCATGTAGAGTCATTGTATGCTAGTAATGAGATAAATGGTTTCCAAGCTCCTCAAACCCGTCATAGAGGGTGAACTTCGGGACAACGAACTTCTTTGGCCGCTCCTTTGTCATTATGGCAGAGATGAATGGCGTAGCGAACCTCCCGAATAGCTTTCCCAAATCATCTTGCTCTAGAGGGGCATGGATCCCTCTGGTAAAGACAATCTGTTCCTGGGAGTCTGCTATCTTTTCTGTCCTTTAAGGGACTCTAAGTAGGACTGGTTGTGGGTTTGGGCCCCGCTGTCCCTGTCATGCACCTTCAGACCCTATATTTAGGGGATGAGTTTGTTCGATATTGGCAGGAGGACGTTTCCCTCCCAAGACTGGGGAAGCTGGTACCTGTGGAGGCTGGAACTCTTATGGCGCTGGATCGACCCCTGAAGCTGTTGGAGTTGGGATCCTCGTTTTGCTTTAGTAATGGACAGCTGGGTGGAAAGCAGGCACCTCTCTCCTTACAGTTGTTGATGTTTGAGGGTCACCTCCTACGTGAGTGGTACCATGGGGGTGTACCGACTACACGTTAGGAATCTCCTTATTGAGAGGTCCTCCGCCCATAGTGGTGGCGGGAGGCTAAGCCCCTTCATTAGCAACGTTGGTAGGAGGAAGATGAGAGATATTGCTCTGCTAGTTCGGGGCCAACAAAGCCAGAGCTTGGGACATGGCAACAAGTTGTTCTTGCATCTGATCGGATTATCGTTGAATCCAATCAAGTTGTTTTGCCCCCTTCCTCTTCTGCCATGAGGTTGATTTCGGGGGTTTTGATAACTCTTTCTATGATGAAGATTGGGAGCCATTGCCTTTTTAGAAGAAAAAAACAAAAGATTTGTTGCTTTCAAAGAAGAAAGTTAGCAAAAACGATTTTCGATTCCCACAGATGGCGCCAAACTGATGTTGCACTTTTTGATTAATGGGGCTTTCGTTCTTTGTCACCTGTAAAGAATTCAAAATCAAAGGGTCATCGGGTAGGCTCCGGCGGTAGTTGCTCCGATGATAAAGTCAGTAAACTTAAAAAGACTGTAATTGAAAGGAATTGATTGAATGTAAATTGAAGGCGTACCTTAGGGCCTTATTTATATGCTATAGATTACCTAAGTTGATTAGGATTCGGAGTCGTAGAAATATGGATTTGGAGATATCCGAAAATAGTAGTTGCCATGTTGAACTCTGTTTTCTTATTCTGAGGTTAGTAGGATATGGAAGGCGGTGACTAGTTCGGGACCCTTTCCTATGGATACTCCGCAATTCGGCTCTAGAGGTAGGGCTAGAAATCTTGCACCATTCTAAACGAAGAAGCTCTGAACATTGTGTCTGTCTGTACTGAATAGAAGAGTCATTCTTGGTCTGTGTATGCTAGTGCTCTATACACATGTCACGTTGAATTGGTCTGTCACTTAATGGTCCATCAGTTACTACTCTCAACTCTTATTAATTTTTAATAATTATTAAATTTTTGAAAATTCACCTTAATTATGTTACCTAATAATTTTTTTTTTGAAAAATCTTTTATAATATTAATTATTAGATAGATAAATCAGTATATATTTATTTTTATATATATTTCATTTATAACATTTGTTGGTAATTATATTTATTAATTTTTCATAATTAAAGTAAAAAATATTATAAAAAAAATTACAACACGAACAAGGATAAAAAAACTTAACTTCTTTAGGTCAAAAGAGTATTATGAATTTTCTTTTATATTTTAAGTTGAACATTATACGTAAATATTTTTTTAAAAAGTTAAGATAAAGTCAAAAAAAAAAAATTAAATATAAAATTGTCTTTTTTAACCAAAATCATATATATGTAAAAAATACTTTTTAGTTAATAAAAGAACAAGAAAGTTCAATAATTAATAATTATAATAATTAATAAATTTCCAATTTTTCATATTCTTAAGCTTGACGTTATATATAACCAGTAATACAAAACTTCAGAGAGTATATAAATAAATAAAATTTGTAACAAACATTTTTATATATTTCATAATTCATTATCATCCCTAAAATTTGTATTACTCGCAAAGAAAAAGAAAAGACAAAAATAACCAATTCTCTATGCCACTATGCGAAGCAAAGCTAATTTGATGTCATAAAGGAGAAAAGTGGACAGCCTTCCGTCAATTTCTTTTCTGAAGCATGTACTATAGCAACATCTTTGTGGTGAAAACAAAATTCATATTACAAGCCTTGATCAGTTGCTATATATGAATTACAATTAATCAATCAAACACTCCATCATATTATAATTAACCAACAAATCAAAAAAATCTTAAATATGGATCTAAAAAACAACACAGCCCCCTCCATAATTAAGTAAAAATAATATTCACACTGACATCCCTTTGGGAGAGAGCTGTTAAGAATATAATCACCTAATCTGAATTGGTAAAACACGAAAACAAATAAAAATATAAAAAACGAATCTAAAATCACAAGCACACACAAAAACACAAATTTACGTAATTTATCCCATAATAAAATTACGTTCACAACTGCTACAATTTCACTATGATTTGAAAAAGTAACAAGTTACAATACAAAAAAACGAAACTCCTCAATTATAAATACATAATATTATGACAACATAGAAATAATGTAAAATACCAAAAATAACTTCAAAAAAATTCGACTTGAGAGCCATGCCCCCAAACACCCTCCATCAGTCGAGGGGCTAGTATCCAATATTTTTCAGGATCCACACTACCCGACAAGAGCATGAGTGGCCAACTCGGCTTCCACCAGTTGGTTATGTTCAATTATGCTAATGAAGCAATGAAATCAATCTTTTGCAGTAGCCTTCTACCAAGAAAAGGAAATTATGGGTTAGCAATGTGACTTGCACGCAAACCCTCCGCATTCTCATGCTTAACAGTCTAGGCATTTTACCATTACACCAAACAATGACCCCTTGATCATATTATATAGAATACTAACTACAATTATGAAAGGTGTAAGCGACTAATTGCTAGGGCACAATCTACTTGAATACAATCCCAAGTAAGAATGGCTGCTGCATGGATCAAAATGCAAGATTTCCACAAGCCTCCTGCTACCTTTTAAAGGAGCAACTGATAATAATTAGAAATACCAAATTCTAGCACTAAAGATCTTTATTTTCCATAATACAAGGAGCATTACAAACAGAAACAATAAGCATGGAATCAGATACCATAAAAACATGAAAAAGGAGAGCGGGTAGCCATAATATATTAGTGCAAGCATGCATAAATAAGTGAATATGATATCCAAAGCAATTGAATCAGTAATGGCGCGAGCTGGTATCATAAACACGGCCCCCGGGGAATGGACCTCGGCGCTCAAATCCATGATCCCTGGTACCACCAAGAAATCGAGCCCGCTCTCTGTAGGAATCATAATGATCAGTGTTATGAGCTCGGTGTGGTTCTCCAGCTGGGGCTGTAACTGCACTGTAACCGTGATGATCACTGGGTCCCGTGCCACTGTTACGGTACTGCTCCATCACCACCTGCTGGTACTGGTTTTGTCGTGCATGAGATTCCCTCCGAAGGAACTCATCTTTGCTACCAGTGTGATGAGCTTGGAGTGCTGCTAGCTGTTCTTGATATTGAGCATCAATTGCTTTTATTCTCTGAAACATGTGCCGTATTTGTACTAGGTATGAGAACATTAGAGGATTATGTTAACCAAACAATACCTAATGTTTCTGCAAAATTCAATACAAAAAGATTCCCTCCAACATGAAGGAAAGAAAAGGGGCTTTATATAGTTTTTTCGGTTCCCCCTCTCCTCAGGTGGCAGCTCTACAAATTCTTCTATATAACAATAAATTTCAAAGGATCAATTTAGATTACCTAAAAAATTGGATGGATTTCAAACCACAATTTTTAATCTCTGTATTGATGAACCTTGATATGATTTGATATGGGTTCAAACACAATGCACAGATATTCTGGCACTCAAACCCATGTCAATCCAACATACAAAAGCATGAGCAGTTTGATATGGACAAATTTATAGTTTTTGAATGCCACTTCAATATATATATAATCAAAAATGGGAAATCATACAGATTTCCACTGTGTTTAACAGGAACCTGATATAGATCTTTCTCAGAAAATGATATACCACAAAAAATGTGTTCATTAATCAACCATAAAAGGCAAAAAGAAATTAGGTGTTTTTTTTAATATAAACTAACCTCCCAATGTCTAGTATTTTCTGCATCCTCTGCATCGGTCTGTTCCTTCGTTAGTTTTGTGATGTCATCAAGGAAACTCTGCTCAAGACCTTCAAAAGTCCGTGACAAGAGATTATCCTCATACCCAATGTCCATATCTTCTTCATGAGGTTGAGATCTGGAATCATTGCTACCTCGTTTCTCTAAAGCCATTTTTGGGTCTGGCCTTTGGCCCTGGTAATAAGATCTAGATGCATCACCCCCTTCACCTATAACACAAGCACCATATCTCTAAGAATGCATGGTCAACTTCTCACTTAAAAGACCAATGAGAACTTTTGACATCAAATAAAATATTTGGAAAACTCATATAATTTGCTCATGAAGTATGCAATGTTATGTAAAACCACAAACATGACACGTAGTTATAAGTCTAACAGCATATCCTGAAGTGATTGGCTTTGTGAAACCACTAAAATTAAAAAGGCCAGGCTATAAAATTTGCAAACTGATTAATCAAATGAGATGCTTTCCAACTAAACAGATTAATTTGCATATATGATTGCATTTTTTTTTATTGAAAATTCAACAGTCCTAGTATTTAGAACAAAAAAAAAAAAAAAAATAGAACAAAATCAACAGTATCGGAAAGAGCACAAGAAACAACCACCACTGCATTCCATTATATCTAGATCACGGGCATCTATTTTCAATTTTCCCATCATAAGCCTGGCAACACCTGGCCAGCACAAGCGCATAATAAGTTCCACTGGCCTACAACAAAAAGTGAAATAAGTTATCTAGTAACAGGAAGAAATATTGTCCCCATCATTATTACAGGTTCATGGAAACTTCTACCCTCCAACCAGCTGTCTTCCTATAAATTTTTTCCCTAATATATATATATATATATATAGAAGGCACTGGACTAGGACAACAACATTGAAGAATGTAATTTCAACACACCTCTGACTTCCCTCAAAAACATTTCAGTATTATCTTGTAACACCTTTGTTTGTGTTAGTAAACGAAATGTATAATATTGCTCAACAAGTACAATGCAACTTTCTTTTTGTTGGGGGTTTGGGGGGGAGGGAGAAGCTGTCGCAGTGTGACCTATGTAAAAGCACTTTGGTCAAAATTCATTACACCCTTTAATAATGGACCACCATTTAACTAATCAAAATAAATAAATAAATAAAACTCACCATCACACTTGAAATGATAACCTTGTCCCAATCAAACACACAAACAATTATCTTCTCCAGAATGTTTCGAATTTTGAATATGAACCCAAATATGAATTCTTTTGACACACATTCAATTAATAAAATTTAATCTACTAGTGTTACCAGAATAGGAACAATCAGAAAGGCAGCTCAAGGTCAGTAATTGTACATAAATGCAATGTTTGTTGCATCACAATGAGATAGGTCAAAGGCTCAATGTTCCTACATATGTCTCTCAATTACAGCACGTGGTAGAACCATATATTCAGTGCCCGTGTGGTAGTTTAATTACCTTGTGGCTTGATCAAGAATAGAAAAGGTCCACTGCCTAGTCTCAATTCCCATTAATCGAGAGTGCTAGGAGGGTATAAACCTAAACTTTGACATTATTATCCGTGGACTAAGTACATAACTAATCTTAACATTATTTTCACTAAGTGAATGCCATCAAACTCGAACTTGTTTTCTCATGCGGGTAGCCCGAGCTTGTGCCATTGCACCAAGCAATGGCCCTGTGGGTACATCTTTTTTTTTTTTTTTGATAAGATGTATATATATTGAAGATGTGCCCAAGAAAGGCAACAAGGGAAAAAGCCCCCAAAAAACTTTACAAAGGTCTTAACGACCCTAAGAAATCAACAAAAGAAGAGACATTGACAGGGGATGCCTCTTGAGCCCAAAAAAATAATAAGCGCAAAAAAGAGTCTTTGAATATGGGAGTGGGAAGCTCCACTTCTTCGAAGACGCGCTTGTTTCTTTCAATCCAAATACACCAAAGTAAGCAAACGGGGGCCAGGTGCCAAGGACTTTTAATCTCTTCTGAGAGATTGCACCCTGTCCAAGCCAATAGAAGATCCTTGACGGTACCAGACATGACCCAGGAAACACCAAAAAGGGCAAAAATCATGTTCCAACAATTCCAAGAAAAAGGGCAATGGATAAGAACGTGATCCACCGTTTCTTCTTGCTCCTTGCAAAGGTAGCATCTACTAGCTAGAATGAAGCCTCGTTTCTTCAAGTTGTCCGTTGTTAAGATGGCTTTCCATGAGGCTTCCCAGGCGAAGAAAGAAGCCTTAGGAGGGGCTTTTGAGAACCATATGAGCTTTCAAGGGAAGAGAAGGCTATCTGATGTGAACAGACTATTGTAGAAGGAGTGAACTGAGAAAGACTTCTTATTTGGAAGCCACACTCGCATGTCCTCCCTCCCTTCCCTGGCTCGGCAAGTGCAAATGTGACCAAGAAAGGAGCCCACTTCATCTAACTCCCAATCATAAAAGTTTCGCCTAAAATGAGGGATCCAGACAAGCTTGTTCCCTGCTCTCTCCAAATACTCGCATACTTTAGCTGCCTTGTTAGAAGCTAGCCTATATAAAGAAGGGAATTTCACCCTAAGCGGAACATCTCCATTCCACACATCCTCCAAAAGCTGACACGGCCTCCATTCCCAATGACAAAACGACACTTATCATTGAAGATCCTCCAACCACTTCTGGCCCTGTGGGTACATCAAGAATAGAATACCAAAAAGGAAGAAACATAGTGTGTTCTTTTTTGTGCATTTAACAATGCAGTCATCTAAGACACCCATGATTGCTGTGACGTTTGTCCATATTTCTTATAAAATTATTAATAATTTGTTAATTTCAATAAACAGGTCTAACAATTTAACCTCATCTATTTCAATAATAAGTAATATTGTTTATAAGTACAGGTACTTCCCAAATGAAAATATATGCAATTTCTTTTCCCAACACATTCCTTTCCCACATTTAAACTCATTCTTTATTCTTCTTCTTTTTTTCTCTTTTTTTCTCCTAAGAATTCCAGAAACTGTGGCCAACCTCTTGTGATTAATTCAAGCCTCCCCCATAGTTACTTCATCAATCAATTCCTATATACTTAACTATTTCTTGTATTAACCAATTCTGACGCCTATGATAAATCCTATATCACTATCCAGGAGAATACAACAAAATGAGAGACATGCAGTGTCATGAATCTATAAATACTAGCAGTCTGTGGATACAAATTATACAGTACCTGTAAGATAAAATTCATAATGCATATAAATTTCTAGTACAAAAAACTGTGAGCTTATTAGTTGATCCTATAAAATGATTACCTTGAGAGAACAAAAGTCCACAGTTAAATTCTATCCAATGTAATGTCAAAATTCAAAATATATTCCATATATCAATGTGGGAAGACATCACTATGGCATGAATTAACTTAGCATGCAGCTTCTGTTTTATAAGCAACAAGTGAACCAAAGTAATCTCACACTCAACCAATAATGTTTGTCTACAAGTAAAACAATGAATTAATTGTTCCATGTTAAGCAAAACTTTACTACGAATCTTCCCAGAGTAACCCAGCCTTTCCCACGATTAGAGATATATGTTGTTGTTCAGTAAGTATTTAAGCCTCCTCATAGTGCCCATCCTTATCCTTAAATTTTGAAAATTTTGATCCTTTTCTAGAGAGAATATATAAATACCAAGAAGCTCGGACAAAGTCCTATAATGCAGAAGAGTTTAATACTTTTATATAGTTCAAATTGGTTGGCATCCCTGACTGTCTACTATTTTTCTTTGCTTCAAATGAAATTGCTAATACAATAAATATCTTCAAAGCAGCTCCTTGGTTAGGCAACAGGATGGACAAAAAAGAAATCATTTTGATCCAATGTTCTACAGTGTGTTTCCTTGTGCAGGAAGGTTAAGGGTTAGCAACTTGGTTCTAAAGAATAAATTGCCAAATATTAGATAAGGGATCCAGTCAACAGAGAAACTCGACAATGCTCTTGAAAATCACTACACTTGTTTCCCTTTTTTCTTCATATTTGGCATGTTATTCACTCAATAACTAATATGATAATAAAGGCCATAAATTTTAGCCACAAACAAAAACTGCCCCAGACAAAGAGGAATATAATATATTAGGTACAATGGAAGTGAACTTAATGAATCTTCCCATTTTTATTTTTATTCACGTTGAGTCCTAGTACTCAATACATACCATACCTAATGGCCCAAGCCCAGTGCATTCATCTCGGTATCATCTGCAGGTGTCTTTGGAAAGAACTTGGAGTGACTCTATTTTGATGCCTACAGGGAAGGAAAGTCATTTCTGAATGCTCATGGTAGACCTGAACAGTGAATTTCTGTACAAAGTCACTTATATCTAAACGTTGTCTCTCTCTCTCCATATATATATATATATATATATATATATATATAAGTACGGATAGCTTTATGTGTTTTCACAAAAACTGTTTTACACTTTATGTGACCAAAATACCCTTTATTGAATATCTTTCTAATTTTCCAATCGTTTATAATTCTCCCATTTTGTAACTAGTAAATCACTCTTGCGACTTCCTCTTCTTCATGAACTTCTCCATTGTTTCCACCATTTTGTAACCAGTAGACCAAGGATCAAAATTTCATTTCGTAGTGTTATTTCGGTCACCTAAAAAACAGAAACAACATTTCGGAAACGTTTCGAATACGTTTCGGAAATATAGTGGAAACGATGAAAAAAAGTAAAATGTATAGAAACACTTGAAAACATAAAGTAAAATATATAAATGTGTGAAGATAAATATTATAATTAATTGAAAATGTTTTAGGGTACATGTCCATCCACACAAGAAGATACTAGGGTGAAATTAAAAAAAAAAACGCAAAGTAAATTAGTCATTAATACCATATAACTGTTTACTTATTAAAAACTAATATAAAAGATTTAGAGCTAATTTGTTTATGTAATATGAATTTGTTATATATTTGCTATAAAATATGTAAAATTATTATAAACCATAAAATAATAAATATATATTGTGTAATATCCACGGATTAGACAATTTGACACAAATTACATATAATATAATAAATAAAAATATAGTAATTTAAACATGGTGTTAAATCGCGGTCGCGTCATAGAACGCGGTCGCGGTCACGTCATAGAACGCGGTCGCGGTCGTGGTGTAACGGTATCGGGAGTATCGGCCCACCCGTAATGGGAATCGGAAACTGCAACTGTGAATTTTTTTCAAACATTAGCAAACCCCCTAAGATTTACTGATACACATGTTTTTATTTCAATTTATTACTTATAAGGGTTTTAAAGTAATTTTTATCATTTTTATGATACTTAAAAAGATGTTTTATAATTTTATATTATTTTTTTAAAGTTAAAATACCGAAAAGTAGCATTTTTATGATTTTTAAGAATAACATTGCAACAAATAATGTGAATAATTACTTCAAATTTCAAAAGCAATTAAAAGTCCATAATCAATAACAATTCACAAAAAAAAGGCAAATATAAATATCTAATTAGTTAGTAGCTAGTTGGCACCTCTTGGAACTACTATCAAAATGAATGGCGTGCAGGTACTTGATTATTAGTTATTGATAATGTTGTATTTTTCTGCCAGTCAATAATTATTAGTTACTAATTATTTGTCAATATAATTTTTTTTTATTTTTTTGATAGGTAATTTTTTTTAAAAAATTAAGTTTGTTGCTAATAAATTAAAAAAGAGGAAAAAAAAAGTGACAATAAACAGGTAAATTTTTAGAAAACAATTATAAAACATAATTTAAAAAATAAATCCATGAATTTAATAACTTTATTGTTAATAAATAAATTAAACATTACATATTATTTATTTTTTTAGTCATTGATGTTGTATTTTTTTGCCAGTCAATAATTATTAGTTACTAGTTATTTGTCAATATAATTTTTTTTTTTATTTTTTTGATAGGTAATTTTTTAAAAACATTAAGTTCGTTGCTAATAAATTAAAAAAGAGGAAAAAAAAAAAGTGACGATAAACAGGTAAATTTTTAGAAAACAATTATAAAACATAATTTTAAAAAATAAATCCATGAATTTAATAATTTTATTATTAATAAATAAATTAAACATTACATATTATTTATTTTTTTAGTCATTGATATGTTGTATTTTTCTGCTAGTCAATAATTATTAGCTACTAATTATTTGTCAATATAATTTTTTTTAATTTTTTTGAAACAATTAAGTTTATTGCTAATAAATTAAAAAAGAGGAAAAAAAAAGTGACAATAAACAGATAGATATTTAGGAAAAAATTATAAAACATAATTAAAAAAAATAAATCCATGAATTTAATAACTTTATTGTTAATATTTAATAAATAAATTCAACATCACAAATTGTTAATTTTTTTACTCATTGATATGTTGTATTTTTTTATTAGTCAATAATTATTTGTCAATATAATTTTTTTTATAAGTAATATTTTTAAAACAATTAAATTTGCTGCTAATAAATTAAAAAAGTAAAAAAAAATAACAATAAATAGGTAAATTTTTAGAAAAAAAATTATAAAACATTATTTAAAATCTTTTCAGCCAATCAAATGTAAGGAAAACAAATTCCAAACAAAGAAAAAAAAAAAACAAAATACAAGTTATTCTAAAAGCTATGGAAAAAAAATAGAATAAAAGTAAGAGGCAAAACAAAACAAATTAGGAGCAGCGGCTAAAAAAAACAAAAAGCAGAAGACGAAACAGCCTAAAACTTTCCTAAATAAACACAAAGGAAAGGCAGCGGCATAATGACTTCAAAAAAAAAAAATGAAACAGCCTGGAAGCTTCCTTCAAACAAAACCTAAGAAAACTCGTAAATACCATTTCCTTCCTGCGCAAAACGTAAGAGCCTTGAGGAAGAAACCCACTGGGCGACTCGGCAGTCAGCAGTCGGCAGTCGGTAAAGAAGCAAACCACGACGAACGTGAGGTCTTCGACGACGGCGTGAGGCCGTGACTCCGTGAGGGTCTGCGATGACAGACGACCCACCTGGAACCAAGCTGACTGCCGACCACTGACGATCGACGACTTCCGATAAACAACGATCGAAAGAAAAAAAAAAACAAAAGAGAAGATTGGAGAGGATTTTACATACCTTTGGCCTGATCGGAAGTTGCACAAGTCCAAATCGGAAGCAAACAACGATCGGTTATTCAAGCTATGCAAGAGAGGCGACTGATTCTTCCAGGTACGCTCAAACTTCACTTCAGTTCCAACTTTTCTTCGCTTCAAATTCAAATTTTCAGTAGCTTTACTCTGTCTCTGTTCTCTAAATTCTATCTATATTCTCAATTTTGTCCAAAGAATTTTTTCTTGCTTTCTTTTTCTTTCTTGTTTCTGTCAGTAAAGTCCGTTACGGGTATGTAACGGACCGTAACGGCCGTTACCATTACGGAACGGACGTCGCAGCCGTTACTGCCGTGAAATTTTTTGCCTCCGTTTTATCGGTGCGTAACGGGATCGGCACCTCGAAAATCCGTTACGACACGGCCGTTACGTAACGTAACGGCCGATATTTAACACTATGCACAACACTATTCTACTATTGTGAATTCAGATCTTCTCTAACACTCCCCAAGAAAAGAAAATATATATATATATATAGTACTTATCAAATATATATATAAATAAACATTGCCTCCCCCCCAACCCCGACCCCCACCCCCAAAAGAGAGAATAAAAATACACATTCAGGCCCATATACTTGTTTATTGGAATATAACAAATGCCTAAATTGTGAACTCTTGTATTATTAACAATGCAAAAATCATATAATCACCATATGAATGAAAATATGTTTTACGCTTAAGTAGATATATGAACACAAAAATGACTTTGTAAGGAAATATAATATTGAAACTTTCATCTGAACTTCTCATTTTCAAGGACTATGAACATGCAAAATTATGTCAACGAATTTAGTGAAGAAGGTATCAACTCGTGTTTAGCCATCAGTTCAGCCCATGGTTTTAAATCATGATATCGGGACGCGTAACAGTTGCAATAGCGGTGTAACGATATCGGCAGTATCGGTCAATACGTAACAGGAATCGGAAGCCACACCCGTGAATTTTTTGTAATCACTAGAAAATCCCTTAAAAGTTATTGATATTCATGATTTTGCTCTAATTTATAACTTTTTAATGTTTTTTATTATTTTTAGTCATTTTTATAGCTCCTAAGAAAAAAATTACTTATTGTATAGGATTTTATATTGATTTTGTATCAAAGTAAGAAAAAAGTACAATCTATTATGACTGACTATGACAACTAATAATGAAAAATACAACTATAAGTAATTTCAGCAAATATAAAAAAATAAAATAAAACATAGACAAAGAATACACTATAAGTGAATATTAATTGTTAACTAATGGTCTTAAAGTCAAATAAACACATAATTTAGCAAAAAATAATAAAAAATATAAATCTGATTAATCATATTACAATACTCTAGTTTTTTATCACAAAAAAAAAACTCAAGATACCTCTATATGATTTTAGAGCAAAAATATTAATATAAAAGCCAAAGTAGCAAATAAATAATTTTTACAATTAGAAATTTTTTTTTAATAGAATTAGCCTAGATCCTAGTAATAAGATTCATTCATTTTTAAGCAACATCAACTAAATCTAATAAGATAAAATTTTACTTCTAAGTTTGTGGTAATAAATAATTAGATATAATTCTAGGACTTACTAAACACTTTGACCATATCCATAATTCCAAATCTTGTGTTTGACAAATTTAAATAACTAGATCTATGGCCAAAAATGAGTTTTTTAATCCTTAGAATAGAGAAAAAGAGAAAAATGTACCATTATTGTTACGTATCGGCCAATACTGTTACACTTCGGTCCGTAACGGCCGTTACGCTTGTAAATTTTCTACACACCAATATATCAATGTGTAACGGTATCGGAGGGTTCAAAACAGGTTACGTAACGGCCGATATTCAATATCATGGTTCAGCCTATGTAGGAATTGAAAGACCAACAATAACCTACAACTGAATGGCCAAAGAGGATCCTACTGGTTTGCATTTGACATCTAATTAAGGGCACATTATAGAATCCTGCACCTATATAGAACAATAGATAGTCACATGGAGCTAGATTAAGAATATAGCTTGATCTGTTTCTACAAGGACAAAGCTCAACTTTAATTTTTCTTTTTCTCTTTTTACATAAGAAAGAAAAGTACGTGCCAGGAATAGGAAATTTAAATCATATGCTAGGTTAACATTGAAACAAACATCAGGGAATAAATATGTAAGATCGTTACAAAAATACATATTCAATTAAACAGGCTATAATGGCCAATAGTGACAAAATCAGGGAAGATCAAAGAAGTGTCAACAGACATCAGTTCCAAATGTTTAGGATGTCAGCACTAATCTTCACTTTTCTTTCCAGAAAAACCCATCACAAATTGCTTAATATAAAATTGATTTTAAGCTAGAGATACGTAACAGGAGCAACTTATCCGTAGTAAAAGACAGATTAAATAAAAAAGAAAAAGGAAAAAGAAGTAGAGGAAGAAGAAGAATAAAAGAATAACACTTGCCTTCATTGAACCAATGGGATGACCTTGGATTTGTTACTTTTGATCCATCTCTTTCCCATCTCCATTGTCCATCTGCTTTTGAATTCCCATACGGATGCTCCTCAGAAGTCAAGGGCTCCGGCCGTGCTTGGTAATGACCGGACCTGTGTTCCATCCTCTGACCAGACATATGCTGCACTTGAGCAGCAACATATGCATTGCCACCTGAATCACCATAATCTCCTTGCCTTCTCATCCCTAACACTTAACACAGCAACTTTAATGACAGACCTAACAAACATAGCAACCACTACAATAAAATCCAGGCACTTAATGAAATGAATGCAAGAAGAAAACACCATGCCATTACAGACAAGTATTCTACAAAAAGGGGGAACAAAGAATTGAAGTTTGATTTAAAAAAATAACCCCCATGATGTAATGCAGATGCTAGGAAAAAAACAACAAAGCAATACACACTTTCTCACATGCTTATGATGACTTCAGAAGGGGGGGGGGGGGGGGGGGGAGAGAGAAGGCACAGGACAGTTGGATTAGCATACCATAAAATACATATAGGACAGGATTCAATACAGGATTGATCGTGAAAAAATACGTCATGAAGGATGAAGTTTTTAAGGCATGTTGAAAATAGCAAACATAAGAATACAAACATAAAACTCATCTATGTAAAAAAAGAATAATAATGTTATGTTTATTTACCAGAAAATGTTTCAAAGAGAACTTTTTGTCCAGAAAAAATTACAAGAAGATATCCTTTAAAACTAACTGAAGATACACAGAAAATATCTGAAACCTTCAAGATAAATACTGAACAAGACGAATGATGCCTTAACAAACCTCTTTCTGCAGAAAAAAAATTCCAGTGGCTATTCTCTGTCAACAGAATATACAAACAGAGCTTAAGCAAAACTTCATTCATACCTCAACAACATCTGAATCAAAATTTGATATCTCAATAATTCTGATAAACAGAAAATTGACCATATCTATATAGCACTACAAACAACTGCACATATCATTGCCAGCAAGTTCATTGGGTTGATTTAAATAAAATAACCAAACCAATCAGCCACACATAAGACAACAACAACAACAACCCAAGTTGCAAACTTACCAAACTTTCACAAATTATGCCCAAAAATCAAAACCCTAAGTTGCCCAAACCACTCCAAAGCCAAACGCAAAAGAATTATCGTGGAAGTCCATACAGTTTTGGTTATACTTATTAAAAACAAGTTGGCATGCACTGTAAACGCAAAGCTAGATTGCCAAATCACATGGGCTTTGAAACCCTCAAACATTAATAGAGATCGAAGTAAAATTCCTTTTTCCTAATAGAAGAGGAAGTCTATACTTCCTGAGAATAAACAAGTCAATATTGGACGAAGAAAAATAAATAGAACTGAAGAAATGAAATGGAAATTAAAGAAATTATATTAATTAGTAGTGTTGTGTGTACCTTATTTTGATTTTTTTCTTTTTATTGTCTTCTTCTTTTGACAGATGAGGTCGGCGACACCTTCAAGTTTTTCCAATGGCAACGATTTTGTCTGAGTTTGTATTTGGTTAGATACTGGTGATGGAGTAATGAGTCGGAAAATACTTAGGATTGGGCCAGTATCCAGTTTTTGCCTATACGCCTGAGTGACCGGTGATTGTAAACCAGTTCATTTTGTGTTTTTTGTTTTCTTTTTTGTTTTTTTTTGAAATGGACACAATACTTTCATCTCCTAACAGTTAAATTGAATTCATATACAGATATAGGCCGTTAATGAAAAATATGAAGAAAAAAAAATTTATTTGTTCTTATTTTTATTTATTCTGAATTGGTTATTTGTTTGTTTTCAATACAATACATACACTTTAATTATTAGGGTTAGCGAAAAATATAAAAAAATGAAAAAAATAAAGAAAATTCGACAAAGAATCGGAGGCATCGCTGATTGTTTGAGATTAAACTTACAACTATCAAAAGTAAAGATTCATTATTTAATTATTTCTTTATATATATATATATATATATATACACACACATACATGAAGAGGTTTCAGTTGATTTTTGTAAGTAAAGTTTATTTTTTGGACATAATAATAATAAATTTTTCATTTCGTTACTTGTTAAGACACACTCCGTTCGAACTGATTTTTCTACATTTTTTTACTTCAATAATCCCCCCCCCACCAACACAATTTGATTTAAGTTTCATAATAACTTTTGCATGGTGGGGACTATCATGACCCGAGTTCTAGAACTCGAAGGTGACTCGATTATTTATAGATTATCAATAAAATTCATGGAGTTTTGTTGTTATAGAACCAAGATACATTCTTCAATGTCAAATCCCTTGTACAGTTATAAATTAATTCATCTTGATATTTCTAAAGTTTAATCATTTGGCCTTATAGATAAACTCAACAATTTCTCTCAAATGTCTTTAGATAGGTTAATTTATAATAAAATGAATTTTAGTCAATCATTGAAGCTTAGTTGGGATAACTTTCTTGGAGTTTACAACTGTAAACCATCATTTAGGTTCACTTGTGCCCATTAAAATCAAGAGTTTCTAATAAATTTTAAGTTTTTTTTAACCCCTAGTAAGTGTATTAAAAACCCCAAGTAAGTATTTAGATATATGTAAAGGCAAAGAAAAGAAAGGAAAGAAAGGAAACAGGGAGGAAAGAGGGGTGTGTGAGTGTTGTATGTGTGTCAAATGGGTGAGGTGTGTGGACATGGTGAAGGCAGCCAAGGCTGCCGACACCATGGCTGCAAGTGGTGCGCGTATATGTATATATATATATATATATATATGGTAGGGTTGTTGCATGGAGTGTAGAGGATGAAAGGGCAGTTTAAAGCAGACAAGAATGACTGCAAGAAAGAGGGGGCAGAGAGAAAAAGGTGGCTGCAAGTGGGGGGCAACCGAGTGAAATTTTCCTATAAATAGAGTTGGCCATTTAGAGAAATTTAGGAACAATTGAAGGAAACCAAGAAGCAGAGAGTAATCTTGATATTCAAAAGTGAAGGAAAAGAGGAGAAGCAAAAGAAAATGAGGGGAAAACTGCGAGCCAAAAGCTCACACGAGTGAGTGAAGTTCAATTTATGTTTTCATGATTTAGGCATATTCGTTTAATTTTAATAGTAAGGTTCGAACAAGCATGGAATGAGGAAAATTTTACAAAAAAAATCACTCAAATTGGTTTAGTAATGAGCTAGAAAAAGGCAGTTGCAAGTATAAAGGATAATTCGGGTTTCATGAATTTTATGATTTAAAACCTTGTTTTAAGTTTGGGAAAATGATCCTGTTGACTGCAGGAAACCCTTAGGATGAAATGGGAATATAAAGACAGTGGTTCAAAATTCACGAAAATGAAATTATAGGCTCGGCCAAAAATCGGCTAGAGATGGTTGACTCACTATTCGTGAGGATTGAGAGGCTTTTAATGGGAACCGAGGTTAGATTTGATGTCCTTATGGGAAGAGGAAGGAAACTGCATTGAAATTGGGGCTGAATGTGATTGAAACTGGGTTGCCATCAGTGGAGAAGGTGACGGAACCCTACTACGCCTTCACCAAATTAACGGGGAAGGTGATGAATAGTGTTGGGGCGTTGGGCCTCGATACTACGTTGTTTAGGTTTAGGATTTTTAAATTTAAAAGGGGAAGAGGGCTATTTTGTAGAGATCTAAATTTTTGAAGTGGAATTTTTTTTTTAAATGTGAATATGTGAGTACGTACGAAATGTGTATTATGTATTTTTTGTGTATATATATATACATAATATTATATGTTATATATATATATATACATGTGCTTAAAATATATATATGTATACACACACACAATGTGCACAACAGCTATATGTGTGTGTATAATATAATATATATATATATATATGTATATATATATATATATGGAAAGCCAAAAATGCAAGCAATGCATTTAATGCAAAGCTGCATTTCTGCATAGGACAAGATAGAAGGCTGAAAGAGATGTGGGAAGAGAGAGAAAGGGGGAGAACCAAAAGAAGGAGTGGTCTGGGCAGTGGTGTGATGTGGGTATATGGATATGTGCGTTGAGTGGAAATCAAAAGGAAAGGATAGATAGACAGGTTGTAAGCACTACGGGAGACTAGAGGACCATAAGGAGATTCAGAAGTTGGAAAAGGGAGAAGATCAGAAGAGGGAGAGGTCTGCAACAGGAAACCCAGGTGAGTAGTTTAGGTTCTGTCATTTAAATTTAAAGCATGAAAACTTGGTTTGATAACAGGGTCTTGTAGAACATGTAAAATGGAGTTTAATGCAAAAAGAATGAATGGAAATGATTAAGAAATGAGTTAGAAAATAGGAGTTGCAGGTTTGAACGATAATATAGGTTTTATAGTTTTTGTGTTTAAAACTTCGTTTGAATGTTGGGAAAATAATCCTCATTGTTGCAGAAACACATTGGGATTAAAATGGGGTTAAAACGTTAGAGGAATTGGCACGAAATAGAGAGAGGCCAGTTGGCCGGAGTTTCGGTTTCCCTCAGTTTCGTGAGGATTCAATGAACCAAACCAAAAACAAACTTTAGATATGTAATCCCCTTGAAAACCCAAAGAAAACCCTATTTGAAAACGTATAGGAAACTCGCCGGAATTGGGTCGCCATCGCCGAAGATGGCGACGGAACCCTAGTGTACCTTCATCGAAAAACCGAGGAAGACAATAAGTGGTTGGGCCTTTCCTTTCTTTTTTTTTTATCGTTGGGCTGCTAGTTTGGGTTTTTCTTTAAACAGTTTGGGTTTCTAAATAATGGGCTGGTCTGAGTTGGGTCAGGGGGTAAAAGAAGAATTGGGCCTCTAGGGTTAGGCCCAACAGTTCAAAAGAAAAGAGAAGGAAAAAGAAAAAAAATATGAAAAAGGGGTAGGGGACTGCAGCTAGTGAGACTCGAACGGTGGTGGAGCGTGTGGGGGAAGGCGCATGTGACCGGTTAAGACAGGACAATCTCGTGTCTTATTTTGCCCCAAATATATATATATATATATATATATATATATTATATAATACCAGTAATTAATTAATTAAATTAATTAAATTAAATTAAATATCACAAAATGGCCCGGAGTCCAAATGGGACAAGTCATTAGTGTATTTTGACTATCTTAACCATTCTGAATCCAACGGCGAGGTCCATGTCAGTGAGACGAGGTTCCAAAAAATAAAAGACCCATAAGAACATTAAAAAATACCAAAATGCCCCTAAGTTAAAAAGCAGTCAAACGGACTCCGATTAAAGTAAACAAATAGTGAATTTTTATTATTTCGAACATTCCAGACTCAACCGTAGAATCCAATTTTGCGAAAAGAGGTCTCAGGATGTAAGAACCCGTAAAAGTGTAAAATTATCGTTTTGCCCCTTTTAGCCCGAATATCCAAATTGAATTCTTCGAAAACCTAAACCGACTTTGTTTGACGTTCCGGACTCAATGGTAGAGTCTATTTTAGAAAAATAAAACTCATGAAATAAAGGCATAAAATTTGATGAATATCATAATTCAAGTAGCAAATGGACTGAGTTATATTTCATGATTTTAGAGACATTGAAAGGCAAGGAGAAGGCGGTCTGACCTTCTGCATTCTCGCTGTTAGTTCAGTTACATAGCAAGCACGACTTCTTAAGGTTGAGACCAACCCATCAGGTATGATATATTGCTAAGTAAGGAATAGGATTAAGTTTAGGATTGATTTTCTTGTTGACTTCATGGTTCGTATATTTAATCGGTTGTTCATGTGCTTATGTGTTTCTTAAGAGTTTGGTTAAGTGATAAATGTGGATCATGATTAGATGTATGTTCCATGTGTTGGCACAGTGTGTGATTTATGTTTTTTTTTTTTTTTTTTTTTTTTGAGAATTGTTAAGATTGTGAATGTGTGAACCAAGTATGTATTTAAATTGATTGCTCATGATATACAGCCTTATGAAAGAAGTGTTGTGATTTAATATCATTGTTGTTTTAAGTAGAATGTGCATTACTTAAAACATGCTTCATGTGTTGATAAAATGTTTCGCTGAGATTACATTATTGCATGGTGGAATCAAGGCATATTGGCATAGTGTGATTCCTTGAAAGCATAATGTGGGTTGAGCATGTGGTTCTATGCATTATGAGGGTGTAGATCCTGTGGTGAAAAACCCAAAATTTGGCCAGTGTATCGGTGCCTGCTTGATTTGACGAGAGCGGTCCGTGAAACAAGTGCGGTACTCGAGTGACCATTAGGGGCGATCCGTGAAATTGAGACATAGGTGTGGCATAGAGTTTGCATGGGTGCGTTATGCACATTGTCATTACATTGTATGGATGATTTGAATGACATGTAGAAATAAATGTACACTTGCACATGACACGCCTTGATTTTGTTCCTTACATTAGCATTGTATTATACCAGCAGTTGAGTTGAGCCTATTCGTGGGATATCATATTACAGATGACGTCCCTGCTATATGAGACTTGATGAGGCCTAAACGAGAAAAAAGACTTGGAACTACATTTGGCCCTTGGGGCATATTTTGAGATATAAGGGCTTAAGCCTGAATGATGTGAACGATATGGTTATTTGGATGTACTTTACATGTTTATATGTTGATGAAGAAGGAATGCGTGTTTAATTGAATCCATTAGATTATCTTTCATTTACTTTTATTTAATCTCTTTCCTTCACTCCCCAGGTTCGTGGAAATTCGGGGCGTGACATATTTGGTTTCAGGCGTTTCGAATTAGAATTTGGATTGGGGATATCTGATTCGCGAATAAGTGGCTTAGCCATTGTTTGGTTTAAGAAAAATCAGAAACAAATACGCAGGGGCTACTGCCCCTACGAGTCGAATGGGGAACCAAAGGGTAAGACTGAAGCACATGTAACCATGTTGACACGTAAGCCCGTGTCAACCAAATCACACAAATATATATATATATATATATTATATAACTAATATATAAAATGAAATAAAAAGAAAAAGAGACTGCTCCCTATAGGATTCAAACCCACGACTGTGCGTATGAAACCCCTAACCCTAAACACTTAGACAAGCAAGCCCATACTGTCTCATGGGCAAAAATACATATAATATGTAAAAGCTAAAATTAATTTAATTAAAATAAATATAGCAAAGTAGCCCAAAGTCCAAATTAAATAATTTATTAGTGTATTTTGACTATCTTGGACCTTTTAAGACCAATGGTGAGGTCTGTGTCGCGAGACGGGGCTCCGAAAAATAAAGACCGGTAAAAATACTAAAATGACCAAAATGCCCCTACTGCTACCCGAACCCAAATGAAATTCCGCAAAAGCTTAAACAGACTTTGTTCGGCATTCTGGACTCAATGGTAGAGTCTAAATTAGTGTTATAGATACTTATGATAGCAAGACATAAAATTTGATGAATAGCATTAATTCTGAGACAAATCTATTGATATATAGGAAACTCAAAAGGAAAGGGCAAATTCACGGAATATTGATCTAGGACCGCATTTAGAGGTAAGTAAATTCACTTTCTCTTCCATGTGGTGTTTCCAAGCCAAATTTATTCATTACTACCGAACTTGTGCTCTTGAACGTACCTGATGTTATTGATTTCTACAATGTGATATTGTTCTATCTTATGGACATTTATTGACTGTTGTATCATTGTTATCATGTTGAACCATGCCTTGAAAGGCATATTGTTATGTTTTACTGTATGTATGATATTCAATTTTTATACTCTTATGGAGTCACTTATGATTATGATATGTTTATAAATACGGGATTTGTGCTCAGTCACAATATCCATTCCAATGCTTCTGTGACAGTGATGACCTACGGGTCAAGTCTGTGAACGGACGTGTTGCACAAAATGTGAGTTTATGGGAGGTATACCGGGCCTCAAAATATAGAGGGACTGCCATATCCTACTACAGATTATAAGCATCTCTTATGGATTGTCATAGTTATGTTATTGAATGGTATTTTTCCCTATGATTGTCTTATACTGAGAGAACTTCCTTATTGACTTGATTGTGATCGATTTATTGTGGCAGTACACTTATGTTGATACATTGTTGTTGAGAGTTTCATGTTGATGTTATATCCATTACTCCTAATTGTACATTGTGACCCCATTGTTCATTAGCCATCATGGCAACTATTCTCATTGGCTATCACAACATCTTACTTCTTATGATTGGTTATCATATTCTTATTCATGGATTCATATTCTTTTATGATCACCGATACCAGTGTCGGAGATCTGTATTTACTTGCTGAGCTTTTGTAGCTCATTCTACCTTACTTACCACCTTTCAGATAGCGATGCTGCAAGACCCCAGTAGGACTCTGAGAGCATAGGAGGACATTTTGAAAAACTATACCAGTTTATGTTTTAGTTCTCCCATGTATTCATCACCTACTGGTGCGGGTTATGTTTAGTTCTTATTTTTTATTATTGTAGAACCATATTATGTATTGAAAGACTTCCACTGATTATTGTTATTGAAAAGACTTTCGCTGATTATTGTTTTAAATTTTTAGTACATGGCATGTTAGTACTATGATACAGAAATGGAAAAAGTAAGGACGGCCTTAGGGTCAGCCCCACGACACGAGATCCGCATAGGGTGGGTTTCGGGTCGTGACAGCTTGGTATCAGAGCTATAGGTTCGATTGTGAGTCAAGGGAGATAGGACTAGAATTAGAATTGATAGATAAGACTGACATTTTATTTTATACGATCATTGACTATTATCTTACACATTAACTGGTCATCTCATTGGTTATCCTTACAGACATGGTAAACACGAGGCAAAATCCGTTGCCTATAGATCATTTAGATCAGTTGGAGAGATTGATGTAGAGCATCATTGAGTCTCTGCCATGGATTCAGGCCGGTACTAGTTAGCTGGTACGACCGGTACGACAAGAGCAGCCTGTCAACACAGGCGGCGATGTAGGAGGTCCTAGTATTCCGTGACCTTCCCTTTTCCTTCCGAGTCTCCTATATATCAGTAAACAACGTTTTAGCTTTAATGTCATTCATCAAATTTATGCCTCGTTACTCTAAATATCTCTCTTATTACTTTATACTTTTACGACTTCTACTTTGATTTAATTTACCCAAGGATAAAATGGTCATTTACGGGTCTCTATTTTTTGGGTTCTGTTTTCACAATTTGGACTTCACCGTTGAGTCCATTAGGCTTGAAATAATAAAAATCTACTATTTACTAAACTCAATCGGAATCCGTTTGACTCACCTTCGACGTAGGGGCATTTTGATCATTTTGGCGTTCTATGGGTATTTTATTTTTGGGGACTTCGTCTCATGAAACGGACCTCACCATTAATTCCAGAAGGTCCAAAACAATAAGGTTTCATTATTCATTCGATTAATTTACGCGTCGAAATTTAATTTAAATTTATTTAATTTCCTTAATTATTTAATTTACTTAATTATGTCTAATATATATATATATATATATTATTTGTAGCAAAATAAATCACATATGCCTCAGTGGTTCATCCTTTCCACTCCTTCCCTTTGGTCACTGGTTCCAATCACAGGCTGTGCAACCCCTTTGCCCTTTTTTTTTCTTTTTCATTTCTTGTACATGTTTAAGCCAAGCATTTGATAGCTTCTCCTTTCCAACCAAACACTCCCCAAATTCAAATTTAAAATTTTACCCATCAAGTAACAATGTTGGACAGTCATCTGAATGGGTGGGTCAGATTGGACCCGACCCGGTTTGGCCTAAATTGAATCACAAAACCAACAGCCGTGCAGCACTCCCCACACGTGGCTGTTTGTCTTCTCCGTCAACGGCGACTTACCGGCGACAGATTTTCTTACGTTTTTTAGTGGGGTTCATACCTACAGGTCATGGGAAACTGAAATCTTCGCTCGGGTTTCCGATCAGAGCGCCGAAACACTTCCAAAACAGGGAAGAATTGTTGCTCCGGTGGGCTGGGCGATTTTTCGGCCAGCCCTTTTCTCTCCTATTTCCCACCCTTTTCTTCTACATTTTTGGCCCATTTTCCCTCCCGTTCACTTTCTACACCTCTTAGGAATAATCCCCCATTGTTTAAACCAAGTCAAACGCATCAAAATTACACAACCTGATCGTTCATTCATTCCCTGTAAATTCCGTTTTCTCATCCGTTTCTGGTTCATTTTTCTTAATTTAAATTGCAATATAAACCCAATCCCATGCTTAATGGAATCCTACAATTAATCTAATCATTCATGCTTCTAAAAATCCAAGACAAAAAGTTCAGTGTTTTAACCTGTTGCGCGCCCCTAGGTTCGGTTCCTCCTCTTGGCATCTGTTTTCTTCTCTTCTCCTCTCTTCCACTAACCCCTTCCTGCTTCTTCCTTCCTTTTTCTTCCTTTCTTTCTTCTTACTCTGGTGTGCCGCACCACCCTTGCCCGCTTCCTTCTTTCTTTTTTTCTTTTTTCTTTTTTCTTTCTTTCTTCTTCCTGTGCGCTGCTCTGTTTTCCCTTCTCTACTTTTTCTCTCTCTTTTTTTTTCTTTCTTCAGTCTAATGGCCTGGTCATACTCCCAATAAAAAAATGCCCCACTTTAATTCTCTCTCTCTCTCTCTGGCCATTCACTTCCTTGCGCAAAACCCCCCTTTAGTTTTTTTTTTCCATTCAGTTAACACACCTTCACACACACACACACACACACACATATATATATATATATATTGTCCACACCTTCAACTTTCCATTTTTTTCCTTTCTAATTATTATTATATATATATATTTTAGTTTATTTTATTTTATCTTTTTTATTTTATTTTAATTTTAGTTTTATTCCCTTTTTAAATTTTATTTTTATTTTTATTTTTCTGCCATTTGTTTGCCCTGGCATTCGTCCATATATTCAAAATAATTTCAAGTCCAACTCATCCATTCCAATCGACTCGGCTTTACACAGTTCGCTCGGTTACAATTGGGTCAGGGGTATTACATTTTACCCCCCTTAAATTGAGTTTTGTCCCAAAAACTCGAATGTTCGTAATCTATGAACCTTTGTCACCTCATCGTGCCAATTTCATCATCATAATTTCCCTTTGTAACCTGTTTCTTGGACTTATCTCTAGTATTCAGATACTATATTCTGTGGCAGAAAGATTTCTTTATATAGGATTCACAGTTCTTTTGTATTTCTCTTTATTTTATTTCAATGGTGAATTTAAAAGTTAAGGGTTTGACCCTTTTACTTCCTCGGGACTTTCACTCATTGTCTCCAAATTTTAATATTAGCATTCTCATGCGTATTTCTTTAGTTCTCAAATTTGGGGCTAGGGATCTATTACTTTCATTACTCACCAATAGTCATCTTTTCAGTTACTTGACTATTTCCCCTTATTACTAGTATCTTGATTAGTTCCATGTCTAGTCGTTATATTCATCTCATTTGGTTTTAGGTCGTAATTACCTTACTGTTCACTGGTCTCCCACTTCCGTTAGCATCGTAAGGCACATTATGTGTCAGGTGAAGGTATCTTGGTATCGTGATCTTTTCTTTTCTATTCGTTTCTTTGGTAGCGATCATGGGTAGTCAATGGTGTAACTCGACTACACCACCCTTATCGTTTAGAGTGTTTTGAGCTTTTCATTCAAGTACTTTAAGTTTTTCTAAGGATAGAGTATCATGTTCCCTTTTGTTTCCATGAGCATCTTTTGGTTTGTGTTGAAACGGTTTACTTGTATTCTTTTTGCATTACAATATTTATTCCCTGCTCGGGTGTCTTCAAATTTAATCAACCTTCCATTTGTGATTTCTCAATCAATGTTCATTTCTTGATGATTTACCAATTCTCTTTTCATTTTATTTTTGTATTATTTCATTATTTTGTACTATTCATGGGCATAGCTGCCTTTGTTTTCAGCACTTATCCTTTTAGGAATTAGATAGGTTAAAGAAGTCAGTTCCTCCCTTTTTCAAATTATAGACTGGTACGAAGGCCTTTTATTTCTTGCTCACATTCGAGCTTTTCATAGATTCTGATTCATCCCTTCACAGATTAAAGTATGGTACATATACTTAAAAAAATTTTAGGATAGTTTTTTACCCCAGTCACTGATTCTTCCTACAACAGTTTACTTCAAAAGTGTTCTTAACAGTGTTATCATTTTGGTTTACCTTGATTTGTCCACATCATTTGATCAATTCAAATCCCAGAGTCTTATGACTTTTTAATTTATAACTATTATTTTGGTTTCATTTACCTTTGCTTAGAAAGGTTGTTCAAATGTCTCATTTCTTATGCTCGTCATTATGTTCGATTTTTCATCATATGTTACATTTTTTTCTCCCCAATCGTTATTCAACTTTTTTCAAATTTGTTCTTTCAAGAACTTATTCAACCGTATAGGGAATCCTTTGTACATTCTGTGACTTCATATCGTCTTTCAAGATTGTTCACATCAACTAGCCATCCCATCATTTTATCGTTATATTTGACATTCAGAATTTATCATGATTATATCAAGTTTTTCCCATCATGGAAATTCTCTACTTCCTTAGTTTCATAATTCAGTTATTCCCACTTTTTACCTCAATATCTATTGTTCTCGTAAACCAAAGAGTTAGGTATCACTTTAGCACAGTCGTTGTCCTTACCAGTTTTTCTAGACATTATGCTACAATTTCTATCTCTTTAATTGCTAGGTCACGTAAATCCTCAAACATCATTCAGCATCATCAATCATTTATCTTTTGAGATAGATTCAGCTAACTCAGGAAAGTACAACCCATAATTAGGTCCTATTGTTACCTAGGTCAATAAGATCCATTGAATTTTCCAATGATCATTTATCACACGTCAATCTCCTTTTAGGACCATCACATTTCATAAATGTTCATTTGATAGTCTCATTTAATCAGTATTTGTCTACCAATTATTCATTTGTCTTTACCCTATATGACTCACTCAAGAATCCTCATAATTCTGATATATCACCAGTCCATCTAAAGTTTCAACGCCTCCCGTTACCATTCATTAAGTCTTCCTCAAACCATCTCTTACATAGACTTGTTATTAAATTCCTCAACTTTCCAAGATTTCACAATCCCAACTTTATGTCACCTTATATCTTTTAAAAGAGCATTTGTTGTTGCCCTTGTTAAAATGCTAGTTTCCCCAAATTCATAGATCAATTCCAGTGTAATGACTTAAGAGTCATCCACCTCAACACTGATACTATTCTTCCTAAGAATCCTCAACCTTTGTCCTCAAGCATACTACTTCCTCCCAAAGGTCACTATTCATTTAATCATCTCAATCGTCCAAGAACATCAAGTCAGTCATAGCATAGTCTTTCCCAAAAACTATTAAGCTTAGTATTTAACAAGCGATCGTCTTCCAAAGGTCACCGGGGATTTAACTATTTAAATCCCCAGATTCTTAGTCCCTTTAAGAGTATCTAATCGGTTAATTATCGTGTACTTATGATCTATGCCTCATATACTCTATGTATATCATTCATGAATAATGATTTCTTCGAAGTACCTCAAACTCAAATATCATCTCAATCTCATGGCTTCTCTAACCGATTTACTACCAGCTCAATCTTTATGATCATTTAGATCACCTCGATCTCTAACAGTGACTCAAAATCATTTATCATTTACTCCATAGGGTATTGACTACAATCAGATCACACCTTATCTTAGATCGCAAGATTCACGGACTTTTTCCTAATATTTATTCATCTTGTGTTAGTCTCTTTCCAAAATCATCACATTTCATAAGACTAATTCTGGCAATCTCGCTCATTTAGTAATTGTCTTCAAGACTCTACTAACATTTACTCTACCAGGGTTTACTTATGACTTACTCAAGAATTTTTACATTTTTGGTCCTCCTGTAATTATCTATTAAGATTCTTTCAGACTATATCTCATTCAGGCCTCGTTTATTTATCTATAACATTATCGAAATTTCCTCAAATACTTTCAATGTCATTCCTCGAGAATCCTCATCCTTTATCTTTTAAACATATTTCTATTTCCTTAAGGGTCACTAATTACTTAATCCTCTCAATTGTTCAAGAATCACTGATTTTCATAATAACATATAGTATTTTCCCCTATATATAGTATTCATCAATTATAAACCCCTCGATGGTATTGAAACAGTTAACATGTAGCCTAGAGGTTCTGTTTCTAAGTTTAACTTAACAGTAGGTGCAGAAACTATAAATTGATCCGTCAATGTATATGTAAAAAAGCAGTAAGTGTTCACATAACAGTCTATCATAATAATGTCAGTGTTATCTATCGACTGACTCTTAGACTTTAATCGTTCTAGTATTCTAATCCTATCTCCCCTGACTCGATCCTGTCTCCCATGACTCACTAGAACCTAAGAACCTGGCTCTGACACCACGCTGTCACGACCTGAAACCCACCCTATGTAGATCTCGTGTCGTAGGGCCGGCCCAATGGCCGTCCCTACTTTTTTCATACTTTTACCGATGATAACAGTAAATAATATAAACATGATATTAAAGTGCGGAAGCATTATTACAAATGTTGCTCAAAGACTGTAATTAAACTAACAATAAACTGAACATGAACCACTCTTAGGTGGTGAGTACATGGGAGAGACTATATCATTCTACTGTGTTCTTCAACTGCCTCCCTACGCTCCTGACCTCTTACTGTGGTTCTGTAGCATTCTCACCTGAAAAATATAATGAATGGGATGAGCTAACAAAGCTCAGTAAGTAAAAGCCTATCTCAAATATGGGTTATGGATTACATAGGAAAACATGAATTCAAGATAACATGATAGCCAGTCATGACAACGATTTCAGTTAGCAGTAAAGTGCCACAAGGCCAATGAACAGTAAAGTCCAATAATCACAATCAACGTGAATACGGCCACAATAAAACGGTCACAGTCAAATAAATTAATGAGTGAACAGTTAATGTCAATACATATAAAATGTCCTCATAACTCCATATGTAAGAAACCCCCCATCACCACATGTTCGATTACAGAGTCGACCCGTAAGTCCCGTAAATCCTGTCAATCGACCTGAAGGTCCAATCAATCGATAAAAATACCCCCATCACCATGTGTCCATTCATAGTCTCAACAGTCAATTATAAATCAAAATTCTATCGTGTATAAGGTATGACATAACATGACATGCATACACTGATAGACATTAGTACAATGAATCAAATCATGAGATATCAGTCAATAGGCCTCCACTAGATAGGACAATATCAATGGTGGGAATAATAACTGTAGATACATACATGAGTACAAGTTTTGGCAGTAATAGAAAGATCGTGGCTTGGAAAATCACGTATAAGAGATAGAAGTTTACTTACCTTTTCAACATGTCCTAGTATTCCGTCACCTTCCCTTTTCCTTCCGAGTCTCCTATATATCAGTAAACAACATTTCAGCTTTTAATTTCATTCATCAAATTTATGTCTCGTTACTCTAAATATCTCTCTTATTACGTTATACTTTTACGACTTCTACTTTGATTTAATTTACCCAAGGATGAAATTGTCATTTATGCGTCTCTATTTTTTGGGTTCTGTTTTCACAATTTGGACTTCACCGTTGAGTCCAGTATGTTTGAAATAAGAAAAATCCACTATTTACTCAACTCAATCGGAGTCCTGTTTGACTCACCTTCGACGTACGGGCATTTTGGTCATTTTGGCATTCTGGGGGTATTTTATTTTTCGGGACTTCGTCTCATGAAACGGACCTCACCATTAATTCCAGAAGGTCCAAAACAATAATTTTTCATTATTCATTCGATTAATTTAAGCGTCGGAATTTAATTTCCTTAATTATTTAATTTACTTAATTATGTCTAATAAATATATTATTTGTAGCAAAATAAATCACATATGCCTCAGTGGTTCATCCTTTCCACTCCTTCCCTTTAGTCACTGGTTCCAATCACAGGTTGTGCAACCCCTTTAACCTTCTTTTTTTTCTTTTTCATTTCCTGTACATGTTTAAGCCAAGCATTTGATAGCTTCTCCTTTCTAACCAAGAACTCCCCAAATTCAAATTTAAAATTTTACCCATCAAGTAACAGTGTTGGGCAGCCATCTGAATGGGTGGGTCGGATCGGACCCAACCTAGTTTGGCCCAAATTAAATCACAAAACCAGCAACCGTGCAGCACTCCCCACACGTGGCTGTTTGTCTTCTCCGTCAACAGTGATGGATTTTCTTGCGTTTTTCAGTGGGGTTCATACCTACAAGTCATGGGCAACTCAAATCTTCCCTCGGGCTTTCGATCGGAACACCGGAACACTCCCAAAATAGGGAAGAATTGCGGCTCCGGTGGGCTGGGCGGTTTTCCAGCCAGCCCTTTTCTCTCCTATTTCCCACTCTTTTCTTCTACGGTTTTGGCCGATTTTCCCTCCCGTTCACTTTCTGCACCTCTTAGGAATAATCCCCCATTGTTTAAACCAAGTCAAACGCATCAAAATTACACAACCTGATCGTTCATTCATTCCCTATAAATTTCGTTTTCTCATCCGTTTCTGGTTCATTTTTCTTAATTCAAATTGCATTATAAACCCAATCCCATGCTTAACGGAATCCTACAATCAATCTAATCATTTATGCTTCTAAAAATCCAAGACAAAAAGTTCAGTGTTTTAACCTGTTGCGCGCCCTTGGGTTCGGCTCCTCCTCTTGGCCTCTGTTTTCTTCTCTTCTCCTCTCTTCCACTGACCCCCTCCTACTTCTTCCTTCCTTTCTTTCTTCCTACTTTGGTGTGCCGCACCACCCTTGCCCGCTTCCTTCTTTCTTCTTCTTTCTTTTTTTTTTTTCTTTATTTCTTCTTCCTGCGCGCTGCTCTGTTTTCCCTTCTTTACTTTTTCTCTCTTTTTTTTTTCTTTCTTCAGTCTAACAGCCTGGTCATACTCCCAATAAAAAAAATGCCCCACTTTAATGCTCTCTCTCTCTCTCTCTCTCTGGCCGTTCACTTCCCTGCGCAAAACCCCTCTTCAGCTTTTTTTTTTTTCCATTCAGTTAACACACCTTCATATATATATATATATATATATATTGTCCACACCTTCAACTTCCCATTTTTTTTTTCTTTCTAATTATTATTTTATATATATATATTTGAGTTTATTTTATTTTATCTTTTATTTTTATTTTTATTTTTGTTTTATTCCCTTTTTAAATTTTTTTTTTTCGCCATTTGTTTGCCCTGGCATTCGTCTATATATTCAATATAATTTCAAGTCCAACTCGTCCATTCCAATCGACTCGGACTTTACACGGTTCGCTCAGTTACAATTAGGTCAGGGTATTACAACTGTAGCTGAAGAGTGGTTATTAGAGATGAACAGGATTTATAAAATCCTGATATGCACTAAGGTTCAGAAGGTGGCGTACGCCACATATATGTTCAAGGGGATGGCGCATAAGTGGTAGGATGATAGAAGAGGCCAGGGAGCCAAGCATGGACTGGCAGCGATTTACTACATTCTTCAACAAAAAGTACTTCCCTTAGGAGGTACGGAACCGTAGGGTTGCTGAGTTCATGGTACTACAACAGGGAGAGATGACTGTAGAGCAGTATGAGGCCACATTTACTGAGTTGGCTAGGTTTGCTCCGAATGTCATCAACAGCGAGGATCTGAAAGCTCACAAATTCGATGAGGGGATGAGATGTTCTATTAAGGATAGACTAAGACCTCAGCGACTGACTACTTACGACGATGTAGTGGAGACAAGCCCGGATCATAGAGAAAAGTCGCGAGGAATTCGCCAAGAGACGAAGGAACCAGAGACATGGAGGTAACCAGAATAGGGGGCAAGGGCCTTTTTCTTCTGGACAGGGGTCCACATTTACTAGACCAAGGGCTGGATCCCAAACCATGGGGCCCATTTAGAGGAGACCGAACCACACTAGAGGGGGCGCAGCCCAATGCCCTCATTGCCAGAAGGTTCACAGAGGCCAGTGCCTCAGTGGTAGCAACACTTGTTACTATTGTGGCCAGGAAGGACATATTGCGAGACAGTGTCCTCTGAACGGCCAGGACACTACAGACACTACCTCGGTTAGAGCACCACTACCAGCAGCATCTAGACCCTCGACCCACAAAAATGGGCAAGGGAATGTCCAGTACCAGGCCGGACGTGTTTTCTCCATCTTACCAGGAGACGTGTAGGCTACAACTTCTGTAGTCCCATATACTCTTTTAGTCTGCTCATAGCCTGCCCATGTTTTACTTGACACTGAATCTACACTTTTATTTATATCCCTATATGCTGCTAGATTGAGTATAGACATAGAACTCCTACGTTATATGTTAACTGTTTGATTTTCACAAGATGATGATTAGTGAGAGATATTATGCATGAAACAAGTAGAGTTCGTAACTGAATATATGATTATTAGTCGAGCTAACACTCGTAGAATTTAAAAGCATTGATGAGTTAAATGATTAAGTGATTGGTAACCTTCAAGGAACAATGACAGTTTTAAATGCTAAGCTTCATAATTTGTAGAATGAACTACATACGGTTATAGATATGAATAATTACTTGATAGACGAGATAGAATGAATGGCAACTCTTAGAAGAGACATATATATTCTTAAACAGTTAACTTGAAGTCAATGAACAATTAGTTGAACGACAAACCTATTATAGAGGAATTAAGATTCACGTGAGGGTTTTGAAATACACTTGAAAATTTTAGAAAAGTAAAACTTGATCTGATGTGACTGTAAAACTTGATTCTCAGCAGAAATTTTAAATGTAAACTGCCTATTCAAGTTGTACCACGATGTTAGAGAAACCATAGGAACCACCGGAGTTAGAAATGCTAAGTTTGGGGACAAACTTATTTTTAAGGGGGTAAGAATGTAATATCTCGACCCGGGATATGGCACGTATACCGAGATAGACCCGGTCGAGTAATGTAACATCAGTTGTAACTCGAGCAGTTTAAGCTCTATATCATGGTATTTATGGAACTATACGATTTTGGAATGTGAATAGTGTTAGTTATACAGCCAATGTCGGGTGACGACCGAGCACCCCAGGACCAAGCATCGTAATGCGTGCACGCACGTATTTTCATGCAAGCCTACGAACACATGTACACCTAGGCCCCGAGATATCAGTGTATGTGTGCGTACTCAGAATTAAGTATACACGTATGTATATGGATATATATACATGTATAAAATGTGTATTATGTATATGTATATATATATATATAAGTATTTAAATGTATGTAAAGGCAAAGAAAATAAAGGAAAGAAAGGAAACAATAAGGAAAGAGGGGTGTGCGAGTGCTGTATGTGTGTCAAATGGGTGAGGTGTGTGGACATGGTAATGGCAGCAAGGCTGCCAACACCATGGCTGCAAGTGGTGTGCGTATATGTGTATATATATATATATATGCTAGGGTTGTTGCGTGGAGTGTGGAGGATGAAAGGGCGGTTTAAAGAAGTCAAGAATGACTGCAAGAAAGAGGGGAAGAGAGAGAAAATGTGGCTGCAAGTGGGGGGCAACCGAGTGAAATTTTCTTATAAATAGAGTTGGCCATTTAGAGAAATTTAGGAACAATTGAAGGAAACCAAGAAGCAGAGAGTAATCCTAATATTCAGAAGTGAAGGAAAAGAGGAAGAACCAAAAGAAAAGGGGGGGGGAACTGCGAGCCCAAAGCTCACACGAGTAAGTGTAGTTCAGTTTCTGTTTTCATGATTTAGGCATATTCGTTTAATTTTAATAGTAGGGTTCGAACAAGCATGGAATAAGGAAAATTTTACAAAAAAGAATCACTCAAATTGGTTTAGTAACGAGCTAGAAAAAGGTAGTTGCAGGTATAAAGGATAATTCGGGTTTCATGAATTTTATGATTTAAAACCTTGTTTTAAGTTTGACAAAATGATCCTCTTGACTGCAGGAAACCCTAAGGATGAAATGAGAGTGGAGATAGTGGTTCAAAACTCACGAAAATGAAATTATAGGCTTGGCCAGAAAATCGGTCAGAGATGGTTGACTCGCTATTCGTGAGGATTGAGACTCTTTTAATCAGAACCGAGGTTAGATTTGAGATCCTTGTGGGAAAAGGAAGGAAATTGCATTGAAATTGGGGCTAAATGTAATCGGAACTGGGTTGCCGTCACCGAAGAAGGTGACGGAACCCTACTGCACCTTCACCAGATTAACGGGTTTAGCATTATTTTATAATATTTTAAATCTCAAATATTTCATTATTTTTTTGTGAGAGATAATTTGTTATTGTGCTTCACACTTAACATGTTTGGAATAATTTCTGGTTGATTTTAGGCTTCATTGTTTTATTTCAGGTGTGAAGAAATTGAAGCGGGCCCGGGCTTAAGAAAACAAGGCAAAAGAAAAAGGCGTAAGAAAGAAAGAATAAAAATAGAAAGAATAAAAGGGGAGGCTTTAGGCTTGGGCGTTGGAACTAGGAAAGAAAAAGTCAAGCAGGGCGCTGGTTAAAGAGGCGCTTGGGCGTGCGGCTAAAGAAAAGGGGTTGGTATTTAAAAGGCGGTGTGAAAGTCAAAGGGGCAAAGAAAAGAAAGAATAAAAAAGGAAAGGCATGTGGCTGACTCAAGGCAAGTGAAAAGAAGAAAAGAAAAAAAAAAAGAAAAGAAAAGAAAAAAAAAAAGGGAGAAGAAAAGTCAACAAGGTGCGGCTGGAACGGATTGGGCGCAAGGCCAAGAAAAGAAAGAAAAAAAAAGTTAAAGAGGTGTGGTGCGGCACGAGCAGGGAAGAGTGAGGCGCTGAACAGTGAGGCGCTATTTTGAGGGCACTGAACAGGGGGGCTGCGCCACGCGATAGAAAAACGTAGAACAGAAAATAGAGGCTGGTGCGGCGTAGCAGTCCTGGCGCAGAGAAAAAAAGACAGCCGCAGGCTATTCATGGCACAGTTCTGCTACATGGGATTTATGTTGTCCATCTGCATGGGTAACTAAATTTTCAAGTAGGGATAGAGATGAACTTGCACATTAGATGGTATTTTTAATTTATTTTGTAATTCATGTACTGAATTTTCATTTATTAAAATTCTTTGGTTTTATCATTCTCAATTTATCGTTGGTGTTTTTTTTTTCTCCGAATAATTACAGAGTTTATTCTGTTTATAGATTCAGTCATGATTTTTCTATTGAATGGATTCGGTTCTTTGATTATTTTTGGATCAATTGATTATTTATATTGATTTAATTCTTTGCTGCAATATTGCTCTCTGGGTATATTGTCGTCGTTAGGTTTTCTCAATGTGGATAACAATTTGCGTGATTTAAAAGTGATGAATGATTTTTCAAAAGGTTATATTTGGTTTAATTTTGGTTTATAATTTTATATCTTCCGATTGGGATTTTTGGAATTAAATTCTCAATTGAGTTATGAGTGAATTAAAAATAATTAAAATATCGGATACGTGCAAAGGATTCCCGACGCTCTACTATTTCGTTAATTTGAATACTTTTTTCGTTAATCACTTTGTTTAATTTTAATTTGTACTTAAAATCAATTTTTATTTTCTTGTTAATCATTTAATATTTTCTTTAGTTTTAGAAATTCTTTCTGTTATTTTTTTAATTTGTTTCCCTGTGGAATCGACACCCTAAAGCTGCACTACAATTACCGCGTTATTCTTTAGGCGTAATTAAGTTCCCTTAAGGTGTACCCACAAACACACAATCACACCCTTCACCACCACATCTTTGACATGTGTCCCCTTTCTAGAAGTTTTTATTAGCTTTTTAGAGAAACTTCTCATGCTTCCCGAGGTGCCACACAGCTAATTGGCCAACTAAATCTACACACTAGCCCGAATTGAAACTATGTTAGAATCATACCAAACTTGATACACTAGCTAATTTTGGCGCTGTGATTTTAAATATGCAGTTTGTTTTCCAAAATTCCATCGTTTGGGTTTCCATAATTATCTACGTTCAATAGATGACTATGTAGTCCCGTGACTTACACTAGTTCCGAATAAATTATCAAAATTCATTTTTAGCCTCACTATGTCATATTACATTTATGCTTTATCTAACTCATTTTTGATTGACCTCCAGTTTGGCCTTAGCCTATGCTGGCAATTTATCGAATTGCCCTTTGATAATTTTCCAAGTCTTTACAATCTCTACCCCTTATAAAAATTTTGTCCTCAAAATTCATCACTCTAAAGAAGACATTATCAAAACATCATTTGATAATTTCTCAGGTTGCTTCAGAATGGAAGATTGACTTGAAGTGGATGTGGATAACTTGTTCTTATTCATGAACATGTCATAGCCCAAACCACTTTTATCATTCTTGATTTGAATGGTATTAAGCATTTTAGAAAGCTTATTAGACTTATCCTCGAGATTGACTTTGACATTCCTAGCTTGTATGAGTTGTTCACTTAGAGAGTGAACTTTGGAATTCAATTCCTTCTTTTCATCCTCACAAAAAACTAAGGAATCCTTAAGTCCTCCTACCTCAACAACCAATAAATTTATCTCATTCTCTAAGGATTCAACTTCCTTTAAGAGAGACAATTTATCCTCATTTAGTTGGTTCAATAATGATTGATCAACTATCAAGGCACTCTTCTCCTTCTCACAGGACTTGAGCTTAGTTATAAGCTTCATGTTAGTCTTCTTGAGATTTATAGATTCATTGAATAGTTTTTTAAAGGCAATCTCAATGTTGTCTTCATCATCGCTTTCTTCATCACTAGACACAATGTCTTTGATGTCCTCATGATCATCATCCTCAATGGAAGATGATCCTTCATGGACATTAGTGATATTAGTGAAAGCCAAGAATTGACTTTCATCACCTTCTTCTTCTTCATCATCATCATCCTCCTTTCTCTTTTCCTCTTTATCATCTTTAGAAATAGATGATTTCATAGCCTTTCTATTTCAAGAATTTCCCTTTCTTTTATTAGGACAATCGGACGTTATATGCCCATAGTTATAGAAATCACAACATTCGATAGGCTTAGAGGTAGATTGAGATGAAGGTATTCTTTTATCACCACTAGAAGAAGATATTTGGACTTGGCCTCTTAAAGTGTTAGAATTTCAAATGGATCTTTTACTTGAACTTTGAGATCCCTTGGAGTTAGACATTTTATTCTTGAGGTATTTGTTAAACCACCTAACAAAAAAAGCTAAGTCCTCATCATTCATGGACTCAGGGTCTATTTCAATATCCCCTTCACTTTCTACTTGTGTTGATTTCAAGGCAAGACTTTTGGTCTTCTTTGCTTACCTAAGAGTTAGTTCAAAGGTTTAAAGTGATCCAACTAACTCATCAACAACTAGAGAGTCCATATCCTTACTCTCCTCAATGGCGATTATCTTAGGTTAAAATCTCTCGGGAAGAGATCTCAATATTTTTCTTACGATCTTGGTCTTATCTAATCTTTCTCCTCGGTTGAAAGATGAGTTGACAATGTCACTCAATTTTGTATAGAACTTAGAAAAGGTTTTCGATTCTTCCATTCTTAGTGCTTCAAACCTAGAAGTTAACATTTGTAGTTTTAACCTCTTTACCGCTGACATACCCTCATAGGTAGTCTTGAGGATGTCCTAAGCCTCCTTGGATGTCTCACAAGTCATAATGTGGCGAAACTCATCGGGTGTTACCGCATTAAAGATGCCGTTCAACCCTTTAGTGTTGTAACCACTCATCCTTAACTCCAACTCATTACAAGTATTTGAAGGCTTGACAACGGAGGGAATTTTTATGGTTGCGGTTGTGACTGGTGGGGTCCAACCTTCTTTGACTGCAAGCCAAACGTGCTCATCCACAGCTCTAAAAAATGCTCTCATACGAGCTTTCCAATAAGCATAATTTGAGTTATCAAATAAAGGTGGTCGTGAGATCGATCCTCCCTCTCGTAACCCTTCCATTGTTCACAACGTATGATATCAATCAAATGCCTTAAAAAAAGCCTTTGATACCACTTTGTTTGCGAAAAGGGATGCTACAAGGATATCACTTAAGGTCTCAAAGTGTGAATTACCTAGAAGGGGGAGGAGGGGATCTAAAATTAAAAATTTCTTTCAAGTTAATTTCAATTCTTGGTTAATTAAAAAGATGACACAATCAATCAACAAATCACTCAACGTGATTAATCCAATGTTTAAGCCCTTCCACCAATGAATTCACCAAGAATCAACTAATTCACCAATCTATTCAAACTTCACATAATTGATCAACTAAATTAATTTTATAGCAATTTTTACAATTCAAAGCAAAATCAACTAAGCTATTAATTTTGAATTCAATCAATTTACTAAATCAAGTTTTTCAATAACTAAATTGAATGCACAATTAGAAAATCATAAAAAACTCAATTTCTAAAATTAAGCGGAAGCAATTTAAGTAAACACATAATAAATTGAAAGAGATGGAGAGATAGAGTTTGCACATCGATTGATGACAAAGAAAACTACTAAAGACAACAATCCTTGGAGTAAAACGTCAGAGTCGGGCCAATGCTCATGGAATGAATGCCCTATGATGGAAAGTGAATGACAACAAATCTCCGAACGAGCTAAGTGCCTCTAGCACCGTACTCCCCGATTACGTCTTCAAATTTCCCTCAAATCCTCAAGCTTCTCATAGCCAATCCTTCAAATAACTGGGCTCCTCCACACTCTCAAACTCCTCTAATCAAGCCACTCAAGAATCACGAATCCTCACGACCTCGATGTCCACCGATCGCTCAATGTCAAATCCTCGTACTTGAACTCTATCAATCATCAATGGTGAGTTTGACGTGAACCACAACTCTTTAGATCTGATTGGATCGTGTGGTTTGATCAAATCCAATCAATGAAAATAAGTAGAGATAATTATGAATGTCATGTATGAACAATCTCTCATAAGAGCTTCAACATCTATCAACAATTTTGCTCTCACAAATTGAGACTCTCACACTTTGCTTTTTGGGTGCTCTCAAATGGATTTTTGCAAAGAGCTTGACTGATCCCCAAATGAGAAGAAATCAGATTATAAATCTATTTTTCGCCCAGGATTCGTTCGAACGAACCCTCATTTGTTTGAACGAGCACTTGCTCATTTAAACAAACAGGGAATGAATTTAAAACGAGTACAACTTTGAAGTTGCAGCAACTCGTTTGATATAGATGTTCGAAATAATAAGAATAAACCCTTCTGTTGTTCGTTCAAATGAGCCAAAGCTTCATTCGAATGAGCAACAGTGAGTTCCTTATTCAATGCTTGTCTTATGAACTAAATATTTCCTAATTGATTTTTGAAGATGCATTTTGGTATAATTAGTTCACAACCACAATTCAATCACATATATGATGATAAGATAAAATCTATATGCAATACATGTATGATGTGAGTATGTGAGATCCGAATCAAATACAAAAGACAATTTTACCTTTTGAGAACCAAGTCAACCGGTAATGATACATGATAATGTCTCTTGGACGAACTTGGAAAAGAATAGGTATTAAGGTACTCACTCGTAAGACTAATGTTCAAATTACACACAAAGCACGCTTTGTCAAACCGAATTAGCCAATTACAATATCGGACCCCATGGTCCTAACAATCTTCATGAGGACAAAATAGATCCTTATTCAAATCAAGTGGTCAGACAATTGTGGGTGATGTTAATGTATGAGTTTTATCCGTATAAAATCTCTTTAGAACTTTCTTTGTATCTATGTGTCAATGTAGGAGGATTCCTCATGGGAAGTACTACATCTACCGAGAAGAAACTTGTTATTCCTAAATATTTTATTTCAAACTATTGTTTCAAATAAACAACAATATTTTTTAACTCTCCAAGAGTTCCCACATGGTTTAAATTATCAACATATACTGTGATTATAAAAAATCATGTCCAGTTTCTTTATGAAAACACATCGACAAATTTAATTATTTACATATCATTCTTCTAATAAATATTCAATGAGGCAATTATACTATATGCACTCATATTGCTTTAATTCATATTAGGATTATTGTAATTTGATTGAATACATGTAACTAGATTTTAAATTATTTACTTTAAACATTTTGAATCTCTTTAGTATCATCATATATATTTACTATTTAGTGATTTATAAAAATATGTCATAACTACACATATAATTCACATAGACTAATTAAGAACTGAAATATAATTTCATTAATTAGAGGATAATATGTTTTCTCATAATCAATACTAAATCTGTACGAGAAACCATATGTTATAGGTCTGACTTTGTATCTCATGGTCTTATTTTTCTAATTATGTTTTTATACAAATACCTATGTGTATCCTTCATGCTCTAAATATTTTATGTGTAGCTATCGAGTCTAACTTTGCTTACATTACTTCTTTCCTATTTGGCCAATAATTTATGTGTCAATATTCTTCAAAGATTTGTGGTTTGGGATCTTCATCACTTTTGGTGATTTTAAATTCTATTGTAAATGCAAAATGTCATTAACAATAATATCATTTCAAACCTTGTACCTCTATTAGATACATAATTTATTGAAATCTCTTTGTTATCAAGTAAATGTGCCTCTTTAAGGGTTATTTGTTCACCAATGTTAGATTGATTAATTATTTTTATTGTCTTCATTTGATGCATACTCTTCAATAATTTTCACTTTTTTAATATTTCTTTGCATCTTTATTTTCTAAGAAATCTTTTTCTTTCGCAGCAATAGATCTACCATAATTTAGGCATGACGTAAATTCATTTGTTTCTATGCTAACAAATTTTCTTATAAGGACACTCAATTCGTGTAGGAGTATTTACAGCCAATATATAAGAGTTCATTACTTTCTTTGTGTCAATGAATGCATTTAATAATTGATTTGTGAGGATGATCCTTTAAATTCTAGTTCACATTAATTAGTACGAGAATCGTGATGAGACAGTGTTAATAGAATCCAAAAAAAAAAAACATGTTAAGCTTATGACTTTTTATCTTCTTTTCCACTAAATGTGGGACAACTATCTCATTCAAAAGGAAATATGTAAATTGTGCGATAAAAAAGACTGTATGCTTGAGGTTTAAAATATCTTATGATAGATGGAGAGTCAAAACTGAAAAAAAGTCCAAACTGTCATGTAATGACCTAGAAAAATCATCAAAGGGCAATTTGGTAAATTACTAATAACGATTGAGGCCAGATTGGAAATAAATTGAAGATGTGTCGATAAATTGTGAAATAAGTGTATAAGTTATCAATATGACACAGTGATGCTAAAAATGAATATTGGTGATTTATTTGTGACTATTGTGAGTCACGAGACTACACAGTCATTTAAAGGACGCAGATAGATATGAAAATCTAAATGAGGGGATTTTGAGAAACGGACTGCATATTTAGAATTAGGGAATCAAAATTAGTTAGCGTGCCAATTTTGGTGTAATTCTGAGACAGATTTAATTTAGACGCGTGTGCGCGCATAGTTGGCCAACTAGCCACGTGGTGCCTCAAGAAGCAGGAGAAGCTTCTCCAAGAAGCTAATGAAACCTTCTAGAAGGGAGACACATTTCAATATTGTGGTGGTGGAAGGGTGTGTTAGTGTGTGTGAGGGTGTATAGTAAAAGAACCAAAAGTGATGGATGGGACACAAAGTGGACATCTCCTCACTTTTTTCTTTTTCTCTCTCCTCTTTTCCCTTACTTTTCTGACCCCCTCTCCCTCATAAAAATTTATCTCTCTCTTTCTCTTTTTCTCTCCTTTTCCTCCATGGCTAAAAAAACTTAGCCTTGGGAGTGTGAGTGTGTGTTTTGTGTTCTGTGAAGAGGAGAAGAGTTGTGATAATGTCAGATGTGTGTGAAGTGAGTGCGTGAAGGATACACAGTGTGTGTGTGTGTGTATTAGTGTGAGTGTTTGTGTATGTGTGATAAACACACACAATGAACTATAAACTAGATGAGAAGAAGAAGAGGAAATAAGAGAAAGAGAATGGGAAGAAGAAGAAAGAGGAACTAGACTAGACTAGTGGGAGGCAACCATTGGAGCTCGGACGGACCTTTCTCTTTCTACTCTCTTTAGTCGAAACCATGGTAGCAAGGTTCAGGTAAGGAAATTCCAATCATTTTTAAGTGTTTCACTCCTTAATTATCGTAGTGTGCGTTTGGGTACATGTGGATGCAGATGTGTAGATATATATATATATATATATATACATATATATATATAGCTATTGTGGGAGAGAAAAACCATTTGGGTTTCTCTCAGTTCAGTGTGCTTGGTAATTTTTTTACCATGTTTGGGTTTTTTGTACATCATATATGGTGTCTTGCTAAGGTGGAGTGAATAATGGAGATGAACAATAGAGGAAACAAAGGGTTAGAATTGGCGGTCGGAATCTGAGTCTAGAATTGGGGTATCTTGCCACACGGGTTTTGGAACTGATTTATGTTATGTTTTGAATCCTAATGAGTTGGAAAAATTGTAGGGAAGGTCTTGGAAAGAAAACGAAGAGAAAACTACCTTAAAAAACACAGGAAACCACCCTAGTAAGGAAGTCAGGTCTCTCCGAAAATCAGCTATTTTTGGCATTTTGGACTCCTTAATCTAACCTAAACATAGTAGAAACATGATAGAATGCAATGGGGAAGAAAGAGGAAATAAAATAAAGAATCAAATGGGCAAAAAATTAGTTTTCTAGTGACGGAGATGATGACCAGCGCTGGCGACCTAGTCAATAGGTTGACGAGTTGGGTATGATCAATGCTTGGGTCAACGGTTAAGCGGATCAAACTTTATCAAACGAGTCTGGTCAAAGGGGTTTGGGTTTGGTCAATTGGGCTAATGGCCTTAGGGGCTGTTTGTTTGTGCAAATTAGGAAAAACTGGATTTTAGGGAAATGAAAAATTATAAAAATGCCCCTTCTTTAATAAATTGAATTCTAAATACAATTAAAATGAAAATTGTGTCATTCTTGAGGTTATTGGGTATTCTGAACTCAATGACTATGGGCGGTTTAGACATTCGGGGACCTAGGGTGATCCCACATGAATATGGAAAATTATCAAAATACCCCTAATGCTAAACTAAGAATTGTAAAGGCTAATTAAAATCTGGAAACAACTATCCCAAGGTTTTTGGATGCTCGAAATTCAAATACATGATCAAATTGAACAAATTGGGACCCAATAATGGTCCCACATAAAGTGAAAAAAAAGAGACAATTATACTCCCAGACTTATATTACGTAATTGAAAGCCAAATTAAGATTCGGAAGAGGTGTTTCCTATGTTTTTGGATGCTAGAAACCTGAATATGATATCTAAATAATGAAATGGGGACTCAAGGTGGTCTAACATGAATATGTGAAATTACTAAAATACCTTTAGGCATGGAACAGATACCTGGAAGGTTAATAAAATATAAAGAGGACATCTTTAGGATTTTTGGGTCTTTTAGATTTGATTCCAAGGTCAGTTTTGAGAAACAGCATCTCGGTAGACGTGTAACTTATCCGATAAATTATGAAAATGCCTTTATGGGTTTAAAAGACAATTAAATAACTTAGAGACAATACGATAGAGCTTTCTTAGGGTTTTGATACCCAAGAACATGTTTTTTTATATCCGTTTGGGCAAACAAGCAATCGATGAATAGGCTAACATGTAATTAGTTGTAGAGAACCTTAAGACTTGATAAGATACCCTAGTGTCAAGGGTTGGGGTGGTTCCGGGAATGGAACAATGAGTGTGTAGAGAATTGAACAACATTATGAAAGACACGTGTAGTGTCTCCTTGTAATGGGGTGATGATTGGGATTAGGGCAATGTCCTGACTTATTGATGTGTGTACTTGTTATATGATCTACATGAGATGCTTGTTATCACCATTAATTACCTTGTGACTGATTTATCAGTATGATGTGATTGTTACATTGAATGTCATAATGTTGGATATTGGATGATATTACTGGATAAATGTGACCGTGTAACACCCCGATCCTGTATAATTAATAATTAAATATTAATTATTAATTAATACTGGCTCAGAGAATAATCAAGGGTGTCACATCCCCCTTACCCACCCTGTGCGGATTAGGGGCATGCGACCGGCCAGTTAGGCACCCATCGGTTTTTTTTTTTTTTAAAATCAAAATGCCGACAGTAATCCTAACCACAGGCCATTCATCAGTAACATCCAAGTACAATGCATTCAATTAATATAAGTTGCAGCGGAACTAAGGGAATGCATAACACCTTGGCAGAGCCATTAATACATCCATGCTTAACTATTACATCATTGTCCTACAAAAGATACGAGTCTTAGGTTTCAGTACATCATATTCAGAAATGGAGTTTGGTACAAAAATGGTTAATTCATAAGTTCTTCAAAATAGTTCTCCGGGTCTCCAACCCGCTAATCCTGAGTGCTGGGTTCCTCACCTGAAAAATGTTAGGGAAGGGGTGAGCTTTGAAAAGCTCAGTGAGTAACACGGGTCCCCTGTCATGGGTTTCAAACCATTGTTGTTTATAAAACAGGTGGTTGAATCAGGCATTTCAGAAGATATAGTTAAATCCGTATATTTGAACAGTATTTAAAAACAGGGATACAGTCAAAAAATCAGAGCGACGGAACAGTTCAACAACGAGCAGAGCAAAACAGTATAACAGGATAACAGTACGGTATACACAATTCAAACAGTGCAATATGCTCATGTAGTGCTCAAGACTGAATTTGGTACCATGAATCAGTTGTTCTTTCAGTAAAAACAGGTATAGTTTCATTTCAATACGGAACAGTGAAATCAAACAGAGTAAAATATAGTCATGCATTGGGTAGAAGCATGAAAGACAGTATATCAGTAGGAGCAGTACAGTACAGTATTTAAAAATAAAATAACTAGACGGTGTACTTATACACCAATTCAGGAGTCTAGGTTACTCACCTTGTGCGGTGACGGGACTTAACTGAGAAGCCTTTCTCTTCTTCTTATCCTTCTTTATCCTAAAAAATTTATGAACATTTCGTAAATCTCACATGAAACTTAACTTGGTTTATTTTAATTCAAAATTCAACCTGAGTTAGACTATCTCGCTGTCTATGTGTTTTTATGATAATTGAAAATCACCTTTGTATCCACTCTTTCAGGGTTTCAGTATCTTCTTATTTCTTTAATTTAGCCTCTGCGATCATTGCCTTGGTAGGCATTTTGTATATAAACGGTCGAACGGAGACTACCTCGGTTGTCTTGGCTATCCTTATGTGCCGTTCGATAATCTTTTGTTGCCATAATAGTTGTCGCATGAACTCCTGTTGCTTCTTGTCAGCTAGTCTTTCGGCTTTAGACATAATGGTAAATTTTTGGTTTTTCCCTTCCATGACTGGCTTGAGTTTTTATCCTATAGCATAATCCCAAGATGTCAGGATGTGTACTACCTTTAGGCAGTCCGGTCATGAAATTATTTAAGCTTTCATTGGGTTAGTTCTTAGTTCATTCGGATGTTATCTAACTTGATACAGGGCTAGGGGTATTTCGGTCATTTCACAGTTGTGAAGTTTCGACTCCGATTCGTCATCCGATCCCGTGTATAGTCCCATACGTGTCAGGGTTTCTATTGTTTTCAGTTTCAGTCTCAATCGGACTTCGTTTGGGTTTTAAATAGTGTCAGGGGCAATTTGGTAATTTCATGTATTATATTTTTTGGCACTTTATCTGCTAATACGGACCTCACCGTTGAGTCTGGAATGTCCGACATAGTCAAAATAGACTATCTTTTAGTTGTATTTGGGTTCGGGTATCATAAGGGGCAGTATGGTCATTTACTCTTACGTGTTTGTATTTTTCGGGACTTAATTTCCCAAATCGGACTCCACCCTTGAGTCCGGAATGTTTGAAATAGTGAAAATACACTATTCATTTGACTTATTTGGACTTCATTTGACCTATTAATGACCTAGGGGTAATTTGGTCATTTTTATTTAATTAAATAATTTAATTTATTATTTATTAAATTATCAGGGGTATAAATGGAATAAAATTTCAAAAACTGGGCCAGAGTTGAATTTCCTAAAACTGTTGGGGGCTGGTTTGTAATTTTCAGAAAATTTAAACTAAACCAAGGGGTTCAGTCCATATTCAACTGAACCAGACCGGTCCAGTCCGGTTCTAACCGGTTCAGGGTAATGTGCTGACGTCAGGCTGACGTCAGCCCTGAAATTTAAAAATTTAATAACAGTTATCAAAATGACACAGTTTGGTTTATGGGTTATATCTGTTTTTATCCGGGTCGGGGCCCAACCCGAAGACCCGATCCAAGACCCGTTACTGTTCATCGTCCCTACCCGTCTAGGGCTACTGTTGCCCTAGAAATTTCAGAAATTTCTTCAATTTCGTGGAGTTTTATGCATCGATTCTTACTAGTTTTTGTTCCAATTGACTTCTGGGAGTAAGGTCATTCGTTTGGCATCAGTTTCAAGCATCGAATTCAACAATGGAGGTCTGTTTTAACCGATTATCGTGGAGAGTTACAGTTGGGTCATACGGCCTTGTTTCTCAACCATTTTGCATGAGGTTTGGTCCTCCGTAACCCTTACAACATGAGCTTCAATTCCCAATCCATAAATCTCAGTTCAGGGGCCAAATTTAAAGATTTCATTTTCGGGCCGAAAAGAATAGCCTCGATTTTGAGGGCTTAAAACTAGGTTTCTAGGTCGCGGATGGTGTTTTTCAAGGTCCTAGAGTGTTCTATTTCATGTATTGACCATTAAAAGGCCATTTGGTTGAGGTCGGATCAGACCTGCAACTCAAGCTCCATCAATGGCGGTTTTTACAGTTTCTGTGTTTTAGGGCAGTTCTATAGGTTCAAATCATTCACAACCAACCTAGTTCTCAAGTTAAAATACTACACATGCAATAACAGATCCTAAGAGCTATAAAACAGTAGCTAAATCTAGTAGGAAAATTTCCAAAAAAATTTTAAACACTAACCTTGAACAGTGGTCTCTCCCTCACGGCTGTGCTCAAATGGAAGCCTCAACAGTTGGGTTTGATCCCCTCTGTGCAGTCCTTGGCTTCCTTTAAGCTCCTTCAATGGCTCACCGATGCACACACACACTTGTGTATATTTCTCTCTCTCTCTAGGATTCTCTCCCTCTAACCAGTTTCTCTCTCTATAAAATAGTGCACAAGGTTCTCTACAGATCTGATTTTCTTTCCTCCATGCATATATGGAGATGGTATATCAATAATCACATTTTCTCTTGATGTTTCATCTCCCCCAAGTGCATGATGGGTTTGCATGCAATTTGGTTGGGAGGAGATGTAATCATGGGGTGAGAGGCATGATGGCTATGGCATAGGGTGATGCATGCTGATGTGTTGCATGCTTGGTTATTGGTCACTTTGGGGAAAGGCCAAATCTGAATGCTATTTAAATATATATCTTTGCATATATATGCACAAAGGTGCTCTTAGCTTAGTTGGTAAATTTTTGGTAACCCAAATTCTGCCTAGTTTGGTCAAGGGATCAAATCCTCTTGGCCACATTTTTGGTTATTTTCCATACTTTGGGCTTAGGCCCTGTTTGGCTGCGCATTAATGCAGTTTCACTGTTTCCTACCTAACTTTCATTCTGTAGCTTATTTTTCGACGCGGTTTCTTCCGGTCAACTCCTAGTTAGGTTAGCTTCAGTGTCTAAGGCTTCAGTGACAGTAATCAGTTTCTCAAAATTTTGAAATCAGCTAACATGGGTTTTGTCAGTGTTAAACAGTTGAATTTAAACAGTTAAATGCCAGATCAGATTTCAGAAAGAGTTTTTCATTACATAATTTAATAATTAAGTCTGGGGTGTTACAAAGGGAATTAACCCTAATCTCCCGACGGTCAAGATAGACTGATAAAACAATTAAAACATGTTCGAGAATAGGGTACAATACCCGAACCTAATTACCAATTAATTAGGTGAAATAATGTCAATTTAACACTGACGGAATTCGAATTAATTAACCACGGAAATCCCGAATGACTAATAAATGACACGGAACCTCTGACACTAAAGATAACTGAAATAGGAACTGACCGGAAGAAACCGCGTCGAAAAAGGAGTTACGGAATGAAAGTTATGTAGCAAACACTGAAACTGAATTACTGCGCAGCCAAACGTGGCCTTAACCAAAAATGGTGAAAAATGGGCCAAATGGGGGCCAAGGGAATTGAACCCTTGACCTTTGAGAGGATAAATTCTTCCCAAAAATTTACCAGTTAGGCTACCCATTACTTTATGCATATATATGCAACTTATTTGTATATATCTCTGTATTGCCCCAACTTGCCACCCAAAGCAACCAATAAGATTACATGCAAACCCCATATGATGGATTAAATCAGCTCCCCTCAGCCCACGTCACCCCATGACCCTACTGATTCTCTGATGTGGACACACACATAAATGGAGATATATATGTATAAGTGTATATGTATATATATATATATCATACATAATAACATGTGGTTTAAAAGGATCACAAAAAGGGTCTTCTGTGAGGACTGAGTGATTGGTATGTGTGTGTGCTCGGGTGGGGGAGTCAAGAGGGAGAGAAAGGGCTGCCAAGTGAGGGTTTGCATAAGTCTTGATCATGGTGGGTGTGTGCATGTCACCCGTTGGAAACGAGATGCACCAAAAGAAGAGAGGATTCAGGAGGCATGACTGACTGAGGCACACCTAAGGTGCCAAAAATCTAGACTGAGCCGTGTAAGAGCAGTGGCCTGAACCAAGAGGTATCATTTTTCTCTTAAAACTGAAAATTCCCTGTTTAAGCTTTGACACTGTTTTGACAGTCTTTGGACCCAATTAAACTATGTATATATACATTACTAGAGGTCTAGGATTGTTTTAGAACAACCGAAAGGGGCGGATGGCCATGAAAACCATTGAACTGTAACACGGCCACCATGGATGACCTTGCATGCAACCAATCTGAAATGACCAAAACCAAACATTTTGGATGGTCGAGACTTGATCTATAGGTCACGAGAGTTTCCAAAACACCAACCCGCGACCCTAGAGCACTGATTTGGACCCTCAAAACCGAACCTATAGGTCTCGGCCATGGAACCCAAACTCGAAAATAGGCCTCTAAACCGAAATTTCTAAATGGGATGTTGATTCCCATGGACATACGGTCACAACAAGCCAAACCTCGTGCGATTTGGTTGAGAAACGGGGCCGTATGACCGAACTGAAATTCCCCACGATAATCGGCTAAACAGAACTCCATGCATGGATTCGAAGCCCCAAACCGTTTCCAATATGTTGGTTTCACTTCCAGAAAGCTTTTGGAACCAAAATCAGTTGAAATCCATGCTTGAAACTCCGCGAAAATGGTGAAAAACCGAACCTGCACTTAAGGCAACAGTGCCCTGCGCGTTGGAAAAGATAGAGTTGACTCGCCAACTCGTTTGAGTTGGGCCGAGTCGACTCGCACACGTGGCAACGCAAGACTATGCCACCGAATTAATGAAACTACACCGTTTTGGGCTTAACTGATTTATTTCAAATTGAATTATGCCTGTTTGGATACGGTGTTAACAAATTAAAATTCGGAATTGGGTTAATCCTGAACATGGATAAGGGCCAATTAGGGGATAACAGGAATATTTAATTCCGGTTTTCTGAGGGCCAGTGAACCGGTTGGTTCACTGGAGTTCTGGACCGGTTTAGTTTCTGAACCCTAAAGCCAAACGGTCTGAACCTGTAGTTTATTGAATTACATTTTGACCCTAAAACTTTCTGAAAATTACGGATTTGCCCCAACAGTTCTGAATATTGCACAGTGGCCCAGATTTTGGGAAAATTATACATTTAAACCTTGCCAAATTAATTAAATAATAAAATAATTATTTTATTATTTTATTAAATAGGTAAAATTATGATTTTACCCCTGGACATTAAATATGTCAAACGGAGTCCAAATAAATTAAATAAATAGTGTATTTTCACTATTTCAAACATTCTGGACTCAATGGTACAGTCCGATTTTGGGAAATACAGTGCCAGAAAATACAGATCTGTAAGTGATAAATTACTGTACTGCCCCTGATGGCACCAGATCCAAATAAAAATGAAAGACAGTCTATTTTGATTATGTCGGACACTCTGGACCCAACGGTGAGGTCCATTTTATGAACTGATGTGCCGAAAAATATGACACGTGAAATTACCAAATTACCCTTAATACCATACGAGACCTAAACAAAGTCCGATTGGGACGAAACTGATACCGGTAGGAGCCCAGACACTGGTGAGATTGTATACTTGATTAGATGACGAATCGGGATCAGAATTACACAAAACGTAAAATGACCAAAATACCCCTGAGCACTGTAAGTGCAAAGTAGAGGTCGAATAAAGGTCAAACTAATCTGATAAATTATCATAGGGATAATTATGAACACTGAAGGGCTAAATAAGACTCCGAGAAAGTCAACGCGTAAAACGAGAAATGACCAATGTGTCCCGACGATCTAAAGCAGATACCAAATAAAGTCCAAGGGACTTACAAATTTATACATGAGATATATGGGACGTTCTGAGGACCATGATAGGGTCCAGGGCAAAAATGACAAAATTACCATTTTGCCCCTAAGACTAAATAAGTACCCAACTGATACTGATTAAAGTCTAAAAGACTTAAAACTTCATATATACGATATATGGGATATTCTGAGGACCATAACAGGGTCCGGGATAAGAATGGCAAAATTACCATTTTGCCCCTATGGTTAAAATGAGAACCTAACTGATACCGATTGGAGTCCAAAGGACATAGAACTTGTACTTAAGATATAAAGACTATTCCGAAGAACACGACAGGGTCCGGGACAAGAATGGTAAAATTACCATTTTGCCCCTAAGGTTGAATGAGTGCCTGACTGATAACAATTGAAGTCTAAATGACTTAGGATATAATCCTAATAACTGCTAAGCCTAATTAAAGAATGAACTAGCCTTGGGTGAGACCCAATGGAAGGGCGATAGGCTACTAGGCTATCTTAGGTAATCCAATAAATACCTAAGATGACGAATGAGACCTAAATGGATGAGTTCTGATCTGTCTGTGATTGATGATTATTATTCAGGATATACATCGAGATGCCTGACGTACCTGGAGGTTATCGGATTATTTATGCAAGGAAATAAGCGTAAAGTTTGTGAGTAACTTCTGACACTGTTTTGATACTGTCCCTTGATCTACTGATTTGTTTTGAATGCCATACGGTTTAAATGCAATTATTTAAATGCATGCTTTTCGTACTATATCACTTATGACATGGTTTTAGTCTTTTTAAATAATTGACTATATTCCTGATCCCTGTGCTAGCATCCCGTACTGTTCTGCCCGTTTTGAACTGTTGAGATAAAATGGATATATTGAACCATTATTTCCGAAACGATTAAATAAACCATGTGATATAGGCAAAGAACAACATTTTGTTGTATCGTACCGCTTTGTATAGTATACTATCTGAATGCTATATTGTTTAAATGTACGCCCTTTGTACCACATTCCACGTGATGTGCTTGTATCCTTCGGATTAGGAATTCCGTTCAGTTCGGTTATGTGCTGTCCGTTAATGATATGTTTGCCTCGATTGATATGTTCCGTCCGGTTCTGACATGTTCCGTCCGTTAATGATGTTAAGTCCGCCTTGATTGATATATGGTCCAGTTCCGTTGTGTACTGTCCGTTGATGATACGTCTGTCTTGATTGAAACATTGTTCAGTCCAATTATGATTAGTTCTGACAGTGATGTGTCCCTGACTTGATTGTTATATTGTTTCTACCCAGTTCCGTTATGTTGTGTCCTGTTCATGATTTGCCTGTCTTGATTAGTGTATTGTTTCCGTTTAGTTCCGTTATAATTTTATCCGTTCGCGATATGCCTTTTCTTGACTGATGTATTGTTTCCGTTCGATTCCGTCCGTTGATGATATGTCTGGCTTGATTGATAGATGGTCTAGTTCCGTTATGTTTCCGTCCTGTTATTGGTATGCCTTGTCTTGATTGATCTTGTTCAATTCCGCTATGTTCTAGCCATTGATAATATGCCCCTGTCTTAACTGACTTATTGTTCCCACTCAGTCCCGATTGTGATTCGTTCCGTTAATGAAGAGTCTGTGTCTTGACCGATATATTAGCAATAGTTATTGTTTTGACCGATTGGTTGTCATGTTCCTGATCCGTTTGTATTGTTTGTTCGATTCTGTTTTATTGTACTAGACTGCTTATGAAATGGATTTATAAAAATAGTTATTTTTGAATGACTAAATTATCCGTGTGCCTTGGAAGCACAAAACTGGATTTGAAACCCATGATAGGGAATCTGTGTTACTCATTGGGCTTATTTAAGCTCACCCCATTATTCTGACATTTTTCAGGAATTACCTCCATTGGATTAGAAGGTACTATGACATGACGTGAATAGGCCAAGTGGCATCGCAAGTAAGGATCTGACGGCACTGAATTGTAGAGACTGGTTTATTGTGGATTGAACCTGGTTATTCCGGTGAGTGGTATGTTATGACTGACTTGATTGATATATACTAGATAGACATGGCTCATGGAACTAATGGTACTCTAGAGATATTAGATCTGCTCTGTTGTTATATGCTTGATTTTAGATATGCTCTGAGATTAGAATTGTTGACTGACTGGATTTAGTCTTGCTCTATGATACATATACTTATGATGTATAAGTGAGTTGCATTCCCGTGACACAAAGAAAAAGTTTTAAATTCCGCTGCATCTGACCCTACAGTTGGAGTGCAATTCGTTGGAAAGTTCAGAATTTGCCTTTGGTTGGTCGCGTCGCGACCGACTGGCAGTCACGTCCTCGACATCCGCGTAGGGTGGGGTTCGGGATGTGACAGACCGCCATATGGATGTTTATTGTTATTCTACTCCGGTCGTAGATATGTATGATCATTGTTATTTTTGTAATTATTCTGAATCTAATATCCTCTCTCATAGTTATTATTGTGGACTTGATGATGTTGTTATTTTGTACTGTTGACCACACCTGTATGATGTGAGATTTGAGAAGATATTGATATTGACGAGCATCGTCTATGGTGTGGATTGAGATAATAGGATTGTGAAAAATAACAGCTTATGAGAAAAGAAATTGAGATGGGAATTAGTCACGTCTTTTGTGTGCTCTTGAGTGTGGTGAGATTGCGTTTTACCTGGGGTTCCATTTATGATAAGGATGGTGTCTCCCATCGGCTTGCGAGTCAGTAAACCTTTGTCTCCATCGGGTTAGTAGCCCGTAAAGTACATAGGCTTACTGGGAGCCAAATTAGGTGGATACTAATAGGATTAAGATTATTAAGAGAATGGAATAAGTTGAATAAGGCTTTATCCCTTTTGTTATGAATTGATCGATTTGAGATTATTTCCCTTAACGTTCATGTGATGTTTCTTTATGTTTATTGATGGACTGTATACTGTTAGTTTATGATACTATGGTCATTGTGGATGGTTGCATAGCTATGAATGCATATACTGTTCTTATGGCTTAAAACAGTGAATGGAGGTGCTTCATAAAATTGTATGTTTATACTTATATCATGTATCCAACCCTCCATATGCTGACTACATTAGCCATTATTGTTAAACCACATGTAATGGTGCTATATTATCTTGATATTTGTACTTATGTCTGTGTTTGGGATATGTTAATATTGTGTGCTCGTGATGCATATAGGACTTTAGGGTGTGTCCTTTTTCGAACTTGTATTAGTTTTTGCACCCTACTTACTTATGTGTTTTGGGAAACCCTATTGAGTGTTACGGCTCATTCCTGTTGTTCATAGGAATGGCAGGTATTGACTTGATTGAAGATAGCTGCAGAAGCAGTATAAGATGGACTGAAGTCATTATAGCATTTAGTTACCCTTTTGTATTTATTCATTATATTGATTAAGGGTGCCTGTACCTTTCTCAAATATTCATGTATATGAGATGTATATATATTAGACTGTAGAGTCAGCTCTGATCACTACCATAATGTACACAGTTGATGGATGACTGGTATAGTTACTTTGATAGTAATCAATTCCATTTAATCTCGTTACGGGACTTGAACAAGTCTAATCAGGGAACCAAACCAAAATCGATTAAAGAGAAACCAATTAAAGAAATCATTTCAAAAATAATATATGGCATGTAATTTATATACTTGACTAGAATGGTTGCTCTTATTACCCACCTTCTCAGGACCTGAAACCCACCCTGTGCGGATCTCGAATCGCGACCGCCACCCTTCGGCTCGGGAGCCGTTGGGTGGACTATGTAAGCAGCGGTGCTGGACGGTAGTGCGGCCAGTGTTTTAACGAAGCGTGAAAAATTTCTTCTTTTATATTTTCCACACATCCACTCGGTACTGCCTGCTGCTCTTCAGAACGGTACACATGATTAAATATTCAGAGCATAATTAAAACTTTTTAAAGTTTATACACAATACATATCCAGTTGCCCCTCAGGACTTAGTTACATGATGAGTGCATGAAAGTGCACTCTAAATACTCTATTATTAGATTAAAATGCTAAAATGTGACCCTATTATTAGAGTATAATGTTTAATATTCTTAATTCATTTATATTTACTTTTATGACATATTTTCTGTTTAAGTGAGCTGATTAATATATTTATTGAATTAGGGAAGCATTGAAGGTAAAAGAAAAGATATGGAGTACATTGTGCAATTTTCAGCTTTTAGGCAGATTCGATCTATGGAGTTTCAACTGAGGTTTGGATGGTGTTAGAGTTTCAGAATGAGAAAGTGGTCTACATGAAGTCTTTAGAGAACGTCTTAAGCTTTTCAGAAAGGTGTGGTTTGCAAAAATTCGAGTTCGTTTGGACCTCCAAACGTTGTTTCAAAGACAGACCTGGAAAGCTGGTCTGAATTTCTATCCGAACCAGCAAATTTCAATGGGTCACAAGTTGAGCTTCTGAAGTCCAAATTAGGTGATTCAAAAGCCTAAAATTATCTACACATCCAAGGCTACAACTTCCGTGAAGAGCTCAAATCAAGATTCAGTCGTTATCTGATAGAAAATAGAGCCTAAAGAATGTGGCTGCTGACTGGGCGCGGGAGAGAGAAAGGTGGCTGATTCAAGAATAAAACAAAAATAAAACAAAAGGGAAGAGAAAGTCAAAAATTGTGGGCTTATGCTTGTGTGGCTGAACCAAGAAAAAGAAGAGAAGAAAGATGAAAAAAGTCAAAAAGAAAGGTGGGGTCCGTGCTGGAGTAAAGCAGAAGCAAAAGAAAAATGGAAAAAAAATAACAAGCAGTGAGGCGCTTGGGTGAAATGGGCCTGGGGCGTGCGGTCCAACTAAGAAAAGAAAGAAAAGGCAAGTGGCCCCAGCGGAGGAACAAAAATAAACCAAAAAAAAAAAAAGCTCAGAAGCTGGTGCGGAATGCGACTAGTGCGTGCGGCTGATATTTAAAAGGTGTGAAAAAGGGGAGAAAAATGAAAACAGAAGGAAGGTGCGGCGCGCTGTGTTTTGAGACGCAGAACAGCAGCTAGCGGCTGTGCAGGTGCAAATTTGGAGGAAAATATCAGCCGCAGCCTATTCATGGCACAGTTTTTTTCATAAAATTTATGTTGTCCGTTGTGTTTATGGGTAATTAAATTTTCAAGTAGGGTTAAGGATGAATTTACACATTAGATGATAATTTAATTTATTTTTGATTCATGTGATCGATTTTTATTTATTAAAACTCTTTGGTTTATTATTCTCAATTGTTGGTATTTTCTTCTCCGAATAATTACAGAGTTTATTCCGTTTATAAATTCAGTCAGGCTTTTTTTATTGAATAGATTAATTCTTTAATTATGTTTGGATCAATTAATTATTTATATTGATTTAATTCTTTGGTATAATATTGCTCTTTGGGTATATTGTCGTCGTTGAGTTTTCTCAATGTGAATAACAATTTGTGGGATTTAAAAGTGTTGAATGATTTTTCAAAGGTTACATTTGGTTTAATTTTGGTTTATAATTGTATATCTTCCGATTGAGATTTTTGGAATTAAATTTTCAATTGAGTTATCAGTGAATTAAAAATAATTAAAATACCGGATATATGCAAGAGATTTCCAATGCTCTACTGTTCGTTAATTTGAGTACTTTTTCCGTTAATCACTCTATTTAATTTTAATTTTCTTTTTAAATCACTTTTTATATTTTTATTTTCTCGTTAATCATTTAATATTTTCTTTAGTTTCAAAAATTCTGTCTGTTATTCTTTTAATTTTGTCTCCCTGTGGAATCGACACCCCAAATCTACATTACAACTACCGCGTTATTCTTTGGGCGTAATCATTACATAATAGTTCAACATTTTCTGTAACACCCCGACTTTGCGTAATTAATAATTTGTTGTTAACTATTAATTAATACCGGCTTATAGAATGACTTAGGGAATTAATTATGACCCCGACGGTCGCCATGGACCGATTAAATAATCAAATATGTCTGGGGAAAAGGGTATGATACCAAACCCAATTACTGGTTAAATGGATAAAATAATGCCGTTTTAACCCCAACGGAATCCGAATTAGCTAACCCGAAAAATCCCGAATGTTTAATAAATGACACGGAACCTCTGACACTGAAGATAACTGAAATATGAAACTTTCGGAACAAACCGTGTCGAAAAAGGAGTTACGGAATGAAAGTTATGAAGGAAATACTGAAACTGAATTTTTGCGCAACCAAACGTGGCCTTAACCGAAAATATGGGAAAAATGGCCAAATGGGAGGCCAGGGGAATTGAACCCTTGACCTTTGAGTGAAAAGAAACCTCATCCAAAAAATTACCAACTGGGCTACTACTGTCTTTGTGTACAAATATACCAAGAAATGTATATAAACACAAATCTGATTAGACCACCTCCCAAGTGACCAATAGCCAAGCATGCAACACATCAGCCATGCATCACCCTACACCCATAGATCATCATGCCTATACACCTTATGATGGTACCTTCTCCCAACCAAAATCCATGCAAGTTAATCATGAGCTTGGGGAGATGAAACATCAAGGGGAAATCTGGTTTGGTAACTTATACAATCTCCATATATGCATGGAGGAAAAAATCAGAACTGTAGAGAGACTGAAATGCTGATTTTATAGAGAGAGATTGGGTTATAGAGAGAGATTCCAAGCCATTTGTGAGAAGCCGTGTGTGTGAAACATGGTGTATATGCATGTCCATGGGAGATGCATCAAGAGGAAGGGACTGAGGAGACCTGAATCGAGCCAAGAGGGGAACATCCACTGTTTGAAAGGTGAGACACCTCAAACTGCTAATTTTTTTCTGTTTTGATTTATTGGCACTGTTCTGATAATTTTTAGACCATAAAAACTGTATATAGATGTTACTGTGAGGCTTGGGAGGGTTGTAGAACAACTCAGAAGGGTCGGAATAGCCTAGAACCCCAACCCGTGAGTGCAACTGCCATGGATGACCTCCCATACAACAGGTCTGATTCGACCCTAGCCAAACCCATTTTGGCTTACCTAGACCTGTTCTAGACCTCAATAGGGTTCTAAAAACCCTAGACCGCGACCCCAACACCCTAGGAAAGGCCCTCGAATCCGAACTTGCAGGCCACGGGTCCATGACCCATTTTTATCAACAAGGCTTTAAAACTTGTTTTAAGCACATGAACTGAACCTCCATGACCTAGGGATCACAAGGAACCAAATCTCACGAGATTTGGTTAAGAAATGAAGCTATATGGTCGACTTGCAGGTCTGCGGGATAATGGAGTGAACCGAGCCTTTGAGCTTGATTCGATCCATAAAATGAATGCCAAGTTGTTGGTATAGATTCCAGGAATCGATTGGAACCAAAATCAGTGGGAAATCGTGGCCAAAATGGCACGAAATAGAGAAAAACCGAACTGTAGATTAGGGCGACACTGTTGGAAGAAACGGGGAAGATGGAGTCGACTCGGCCGAGTTGGCCGAGTCATGCCCAACCGACTCATACACGTGGCAACGCATGAGCGTGCCACTGCTTAATTGAAACTACACCGTTTTGGGCTTACTTGATTTGTTTTAAATCAAATTCGGTCTGTTTGGGTACGGTGATAACAAATTAAAATTGGGATTGGGCTAATCCTGAACACGGATAGGGGGGCAAATTGAGGTTAACTAGAATATTTAATTCCGGTTTTCCTGAAGGAACTGAACCGGTTGGTTCTTGATGATTTCGGACCGGTTCACTTGGTGAACCATTGAACCCTTGGGTTTGAACCCTTAAATTATGAAATTATATTTTTGACCCCTAAAGTTCCTAAAATTACGGATTTACCCCTGATAGTTTTGAATATTGCACAGTGGCCCTGATTTCTGAAATTTTGTGCATTTAAGCCCCTGCTAAATTAATTAAATAATAAAATAATTATTTAATTATTTTATTAAATAGGTAAAATTACGATTTTACCCCTGGACATTAAATATGTCAAACGGAGTCCAAATTAAGTAAATAAATAGTGTATTTTCACTATTTCAAGCATTCTGGACTCAATGGTACAGTCCAAATTGGGAAATACAGTACCGAAAAACACAGACCTGTAAGTGATAAATTACTGTACTGCCCCTGATGGTACCCGAACCCAAATAAAAATAAAAGACAGTCTATTTTGACTATCTCGGGCGTTCTGAACTCAACGGTGAGGTCCGTTTAACGAACCGAAGTCCCGAAAAATACAGACACATAAAGTGTAAATGACCGTACTGCCCCTAATAATTCCTAGGGTCAATTAAACATAACAGATAGTCCAACTTAATTATGTCGGACACTCTGGACCCAATGGTGAGGTCCGTTTTATGAACTGACGTGCCGAAAAATATGACACGTGAAATTACCAAATTACCCCTGATACTGTACGAAGCCCAAATGAAGTCCGATTGGGACGAAATTGATAGCGATAGAGCCCAGATACTGGTGAGACTGTAAACATGATTAAATAATGATTCGGAGTCAGAATCTTACAAAACGTAAAATGACCAAAATACCCCTGAGCACAGTAAGTGCAAGTAGAGGTCAAATAAAGGTCAAACTGATCTGATAAATTATCATAGGGATAATTATGAACACTGAAGGGCTAAGTAAGACTCCGGAACTATCAACGCGTAAAACGAGAAATGACTGACGTGTCCCGATGATCTAAAGCAGATACCAAATGAAGTCCAAAGGACTTAGAAAATTATATACATAATCTATGGGACATTCTGAGGACCACGACAGGGTCCGGGGTAAGAATGGCAAATTACCATTTTGCCCCTAAGGCTAAGTAAGCCCTTAACTGATACCGATTAGAGTCTAAAAGACTTAAAACTTCATGTATACGATATATGGGATATTCTAAGAACCACGACTGGGTCCGGGATAAGAATGGCAAAGTTACCATTTTGCCCCTATGGTTAAAATGAGAACCTAACTGATACCGATTGGAGTCTAAAAGACGTAGAACTTTGTACTTAAGATATAAAGACTATTCCGAAGACCACGACAGGGTCCGGGACAAGAATGATAAAATGACCATTTTGCCCCTAAGGCTGAAGAAGTAACTGACTGATAACGATTGAAGTCTAAATGACTTGGGTTATAATCCTGATGTCTGCTAAGCCTAATTTAAGAATAAAATGGCCCCGGATAAAACCCGATGAGAGGGCGATAGGCTACTAGGCTATCTTAGGTAAACCGATAGATACCTAAGATGACAAATGAGACCTGAATGGATGAGTTCTGATCTGTATATGATTGATGATTATTGTTCAGGATATACGTGGAGATGCCTGACGTATCTGGAGGTTATCGGATTGTTTACGCAAGGAGATAACCGTAACAGTTTGTGAGTAACCCTGACTCCTGAATTGGTGTATAAGTACACCGTCTAGTTACTGTATTTTGATTTACTGTACTGTTTTGTATACTGTACTGTCTGAATGCATACTTTTCATACTGCATTACACGTAACCTGATTTTGTACTGTCCTGTTCTCCTGTTCAGTTCGGGTCTGTCTTGTTCTGTTGTATGGTCTGTCATGGTTTTATTCTGTACTGTTGCGTCTTGTGAGTAAACCTGACTCCTGAATTGGTGTATAAGTTCTGTCTAGATACTGTACTTTGAAGCACTGTACTGTTTTGAACGTTATACTGTTTAAAAGAAAAACGTATATTTAAAGCAGCATATGCCTTGTCCTGATTGATATTGTACCAGTTTGTTCCGTCCTGTTCAATTCCGATATGTCTTGTTCTGATTGATATTGTTTCATTTTGTTCCGTCCTGTTCAATTCCGATATGTCTTGTTCTGATTGATATTGTTTCGTTTTGTTCCGTCCTGTTCAATTCCGATATGTCTTGTTCTGATTGATATTGTTTCGTTTTGTTTCGTCCTGTTCAATTCCGATATGTCTTGTTCTGATTGATATTGTTTCGTTTTGTTCCGTCCTGTTCAATTCCGATATGTCTTGTTCTGATAGATGTATTGTTCCGTTTTGTTCCGACATATTCAGCTCCGATATGACTTGTCCTGATTGATATCGTTTCATTTTGTTCCGTCATATTCAGTTCCGATATGACTTGTCCTGATTGATATCGTTTCATTTTGTTCCGTCATATTCAGTTCCGATATGACTTGTCCTGATTGATATTGTTTCGTTTTGTTTCGTCATGTTCAGTTCCGATATGACTTGTCCTGATTGATATCGTTTCATTTTGTTCCGTCATGTTCAGTTCCGATATGACTTGTCCTGATTGATATTGTTTCGTTTTGTTCCGTCATATTCAGTTCCGATATGACTTGTCCTGATTGATATCGTTTCATTTTGTTCCGTCATGTTCAGTTCCGATATGACTTGTCCTGATTGATATTGTTTCGTTTTGTTTCGTCATGTTCAGTTCCGATATGACTTGTCCTGATTGATATCGTTTCATTTTGTTCCGTCATGTTCAGTTCCGATATGACTTGTCCTGATTGATATTGTTTCGTTTTGTTCCGTCATATTCAGTTCCGATATGACTTGTCCTGATTGATATTGTTTCGTTTTGTTCCGTCATGTTCAGTTCCGATATGACTGTCCTGATTGATATTGTTTCGTTTGTTTCCGTCATGTTCAGTTCCGATATGACTTGTCCTGATTGATATTGTTTCGTTTTGTTCCGTCATGTTCAGTTCCGATATGACTCGTCCTGATTGATATTGTACCGTTTTGATCCGCCATGTTCAGTTTCAATATGTCTTGTTCTGATTGATGTATTGCTCTGCTTTGTTCCGTTATGATCCGTCCCGTTATGCCTCTGTCCTTGATTATGCCTGTGACTTGAACTAGTGTTTTGTTCCGTCTGATCCCCGTTATGTACCGTTCGTTAATCATTTGTTTGTCTTGATTGATATATGGTCCAGTTCCGTTATGATCTGTCGGAATTCTTGACTTGGTATATAAGTTACTGCATAGATACTGTATTTTGATGCACTGTATGGTTTTAAAAGATAAACTGTCTGAATGCATGTTTTAAATGCAAACTTTTATAATGTATTGTACGCGGCATGATTTTGTCCCGTCCTACTATTATTTTGTTCGGTCTGTCTTGTTCTATTTTATGGTCTATCTGATTTTGTTCTGCTATGATGTGTCTAACTCTGGGTACCATTCTGATTATGAGCGGTCTGGCATAAGTAGGCTTGATTACGCGCCTAACTGATATACTATTGTTATGCCCTGTTATGTTCCGCCCAGTACTGATCTGTTCTGATATTTGAATTAATTGCCTATACTCTCATAGATATTGGCATCATGCACTGTTCCGTCTATTCTGCTTTGTTGTACCGTTTAGTTCAGTTCTGCTTTATTCTACTAAAACTGCATTTAAAGTGGATTTATAAAACTGCTATTTCAGAAACAACTGTACTACCCTTGTGTTTTGTAAACAAGAAATGGTTTTGAAACCCTTGACAGGGAACCTGTGTTACTCATTGGGCTTTTCGAAGCTCACCCCATTCCCTAACATTTTTCAGGAATGATATATGTTGGATCTAATGGCACTGATTTGTGGAGACTGGATTACTGAGGATTGAATCTGTTTAATCAGGTGAGTGATGTACTACGACTGACTTGACTGATATGTACTGAATATAGTATGGCTCATGGATTTAGATGGTACTCTAGAGATTATAGTTCTGCTCTGTTGTTATATGTCGGATTATAGATATGCTCTGAGGTTAGAATTGTTAGCTGTTGGATTTTAGACTTGCTCTGTGTGATACATATCCTACGGTGGATACATGAGTTGCATTCCCTGGACAAAAAAAAAAAAAAAAAGGTTTTAAATTCCGCTGCATCTGACCCTACAGTCGGAGTGCAATTCACTGGAAAGTTCAGAAATTGCCTTCGGTTGGTCGCGTGGCGACTGACTGGCATCACGTCCTCGACATCCGTGTAAGGTGGGGTTCGGGATGTGACATTTTCTATAACAAAAAGTGACTAACTACGAGTCCTTAGTACTTCCCAAAAACTACTAATCTTGTACAAAACTTCTTACGCCCTTCCTCAAAATGGGCAAAGCTCTAACCATCTTCATTACCAAAAAGAGCCACGAGTGCCTTCAGATACCTGTAATGTATGTTGGGTGTGAGTTTAACTAAGCTCGTGAGTAACTCCAGTATTTGTCATGGGTTTTCAACTAGTAGTGGTTTAGCTATAAGACAGTTATAAAAACACTCACTACCAATTGCTCGTATACTTCAATACAGAATATAGGAATTCTTTGAAACATATAGCTTTGAAACATTCAAGGTATTCAAGCAAAACATGTACTTCTTCAAATATAGAATATAGGAAGCTTTAAAACACGTAACACGAAGCAATTTTAAGCATTTGAGTAAAATAGATATTTCACGTATACAAAATGCAAAAATCTTCAAAACATGTAATACGAAGCGTTTAAAGCATTCGAGTGAGGTATGCAATATGCAATGTAAACTTGTAAACATGTAGTGGCCAAATATGACCCAAAAGAGTTTAAATCTTGTGCTTCTCAACAGGATGAATAAAAATCCTTCTTCTCGTAAATATGAGGATATGACCCTTTTATTTTAAAACCGGGTCATTTCCTTAAAATAAATACTTCTTCATGTAAATGGGGGTTTGAAAACCTTCTGCCATTTCTTGTGAAAACATGAAATCTTTTGTTCATGAAATCAACACATATAGTACATTTAGGAATGGAGGGATAAACCTACTACCATTTCTAAACGTCTTATATTTTCACTTTGATTAGTAGAATCCGTTTCGAACCAGATTCTAGTTTTACTTCCCGTAAAGATTCTCATGCTTGGGGGATTAGATCTTACTACCTGGCATTCTTCATGTCAATTGAGTTCCAAAGGAACCCAAAATCACACGTAGTGCTTACGCACGATTTATCTTGCATTACCAGTTCACATATTGGAGGTTTAAAGACATTTCTTTTCACATAGATGCTATTAAAGCATTTAAATCATGTCCTTTCGGTAGTTGGTTTCTTTTTAAAAGCATTTAAAACTTTTAACTTTTTCAATAGATGCTTTTTAAAGAGCATTGAAATACAACTTCTTCAAATAAATATTTTTCAAGAACGTTTAAAATATGACTTCTTCAATATATATGCATTTCAAGAGCATTTGGAATATGACTTCTTCAAATAAATGTTTTTCATCAGTATTTAAAACACGACTTCTTCAAATATATGCATTTAAGAGCATTTGAAACATGACTTCTTCAAATAGATATTTTTCATGAGCATTTAAAACATGACTTTCATGAATTCATAATAAAGTCTTCAAATACTTGGAATATACAAATTCAGAACATTTGATAATATTTTACATTTTAAACTTCGACATGCTGAAACATACTTTAAAAAGAGTCTATAGTAGAAACAAGTCACTTGCATGTCACAATAGGGTTTTCAAAATGAGCAGTAATACTTAAAACAAGAATCATGTAGATACTGAATTTGAAATTCAAATGCTTCGGATATTTTGAACTTTAAACTTCTTCAAATCTGTGAAGTTAAATCTCCATTTCAAATACAAAATTACTCACCTTTGTCCTTGGGGTTAGTGCTACTAGTGCGCTCTCTTTTTTCTTGTAGTTCCTAAGAACAATTATAAAGAATCTATTAACTTCACATTCACTTCAAATTATCACCTATTGATGCTTTTAACTTCTTCTTAGACTGTGTTAATTCTAATTTCTATCTTAGGGCTTTATACCTTTTAAGTATACTCTTCTAGTAGCTTCTTTAAATCTTATGATTGTTTTCGTAATTTTACATATTTACATGTCTTTATTTTTTAGAATCTCATCTCGTAAAATGGACCCCATTATTGGGTCCAGAAGGCCCAAAATAGTATATTTACACTATTCATTTGTTATGTTTGGACATCGGGAGCTATTTTGATAATTAACTAATTTAATTAATTATATTAATTAACTATATAATATATATATGTATATTACTTCATTATTTAACCACACGTGCCCTTGTGGCACAGTGGTGGTGGTGTGTGTGGGATAAGTGCGCACAAGCCATTCGGTTTAGGGTTCGACTCCTAGCCTCAGCAATTCCCCCTATTTTTTTAAAACCCAACAGTTTTAAAATAGTTAAACTTAACTCCAAAATGGTGTAGTTTAGGATTGCCCTTCACTGCGCCTAGGTGGGTCCCGACCCGACCTGGGATCCAACCCAAACCAAGACCCAAATAGTGTCATCCCCTTCACGTTTTTCTGGCGACCAGACTGACAGCTCTGGTCACCTTCTCTGGCGACGATGACCGGACTACCATATTTTTTCTTCATTTTTCCTTACTTTTAAAGCCAAATTTCATTTCTAAACACTATAAAACATAGTTTAGAGCCTTTAGATAGCATTTTAAGCCCTTAAACACCTTCAAATTTCAATTTTTCAAAACTCAAACTTTCTGATAAACCCTCATATCTTCTTCATTTCTTCATTCTTTTACATGCAGTTTTTTCCTACATGTTCTAGTTTCCTCATAGAATTTAACTACATAACTATTTCTAAACTTTATGCATGTTTACAAAAAACCCAGAAATCTAAAATCCAAAATTTTGAACTTTCAAAACTCACCTTTGTTGAGATTTTGGCTCGCAGTTTCCCCCTCCTTTTTTTTTCTCCTTCTGAATCTCTAAGAAAACTTCTCAGCTTCTTCATTTCCTTCTTTTAAATGCACATACGGCGCATGCCTATAGATAGGGAAACCTGCACCGCCCCTCTCTCTCTTCTTTCCCTCTCTTCTCTCTACTTTCCTCTTTTTTTGACTTCCTTATCTATTTTTCGCTTTTTTCTACTTTACATTTAATGCTAAGTTGATATTTATACATATAATATCCTATATATATATATATATATATATATATATTGCAGCCTTGAGCTTTTTTACATATAATATATATATATATATATACTTGTTACAGCACAACACACACTCACTGTGTGGCTGCCGACACTTCCCTCACACACTTCACAATTCTATACTTCTCATTTCATATATATGTATGTATACTTTAACCTATATATATAGATATATAGTTTTATATTTATGCCTATTACATAAACACACTTAGTGTGTGTATTTCATATTTATATATACATATATATATATATACATGTACATACATATAAATGTATATACCTACTAATTTCTATGTATACTCGTACATTGCCCGACACTGGCGTAGTTTAATGGAACTATACTTTTTATCTCGTAAAGCGAGCCAATTTTCTCGGGTGTTTTTGGGTCGAAGTGTTACACACCTTATTAGGGTCTAATGACCCATTTGTCCGGCCCTCCGGGTTAGGGCCGTGACATGTCACTAAGAACCCATTTTGGTACATTGTCGGGGTGCAACAAGAACTTACATAACAGACTAAAAACTTGTACGTGAGAGGCATTTAATAAGTGACCAAGTACAAGTTATAAAGTTGAATATTTGTGGTACGTAATTGGCCATATACGAATTAATGTTATGGCATGTTTCCAAGAAAAAAAACAAATAATTTAGCTCTCATAAGTAAAGGTCTAGCAATCAACTAAAGTTGTTTAACAAAAGATTTTGCTAAACCATTTTGCATGTCTACGTGAGTAACGGGATGTTTAACATCAGTCTGAACTAATATTCAATATTAAAATATTTGGTATGTAAATATACTACAATTATCATGATGTAATGTCTTGATGAGATAATTAGGAAATTATGCTCGCAATTATATTATTTAAGTAAGAAGTCTAGAAATTGCAACATTACAAAACAAATGTTGACCCAAATGTTACCATCTAGTTAGAGCATCTGTTAATACTAAAAAATAACAAAATGACCATGGTGGATGAATAACTCCACATATATCTCCTTGAATATGTTATATAAAAAATAAGGAATCAACAACAACCTTCATAAATGATGGTTTGATATCTACACGAGTCTTTAGGTCAGAGAACTACTAATTCATCACGGCATATAGTTCAATTTTTTTTTTTATAGTTGTTTCATACAACCCAAAGAAAAGAGCGTGAAGTGTGAAAATATAAATAATGCATAATAATGGTATATATTTATTATAATAAATATTAGTTTAGAAAAAAATTTGGAAATTTTTAAAATCCAATTAGGCACATTAAGTGACTATAGGGGTAAAATATTCATTTTACTATCATCGCAAGTTTATATGGGTGCGGTACCTGGGAGGCATTGCAGTAAGACTTAAATTGTAACGCCCTGGACCTGGATAGACTAGACTAAAGGGTCGTCAGGACTCCGAAAGTTAGGTGATTAAGACTAATCATCCTAGTCAAGTGAATAAAATACAATCCATTTCTTTATAAGCTTATTTCCTTCAAATCATTTTCCTTAATTTGATTTAGTTCATTAACATACTTATACTTGTTCAAGTCCCATAACAGAATTAAATGAAATAGATCACAATAAGGTGCAACTAAACCAAAACATCCATCAACAATGTATAACAAGGTAAACTTTAGAATTGACTCTAACGGTCAATATAAAACATGTACATTATGTCAAAGAATGGTACAGACACCCTTTACAATATACAACAAATAAATATGACTATCTAAAGCCAATACTACTCATGTCTCTGTCCATCACGTGCTGCTCCAACAGTTATCATTTACTAGTTCAGTACCTGCCATTCCTATGAACAGTAGGGGTGAGCCATAACGCTTAGAAGGGTTTTTCAAAACACACAATCAAGTAGCATACATAAACTATGCTCGTTCTTCTCCAAGTTCATCCAAGAGACATTACTGTACATCACTACTAGTCGACTTGACTTTCGAAGGGTGTATTGGACTTTTATATTTGATTTGGATCTCACACATTCACATCATGCATGCATTACATATAGTTTTTATCATAACATCATATATATGATTTACTTGTGATTGTGAATCAATTTTCTCAAAATGCATCTTTAAAATACTAAAGGAAAAAATTCAGTTTACAAGACAAGTAAGAATAAGCAACTCTCTATTGCTCGTTCGAACGAACAACGAAAAAGTTTGTTTTCATTCGTTCGAAGGTTCTATATCAAATGAATAGCTACAACCTCAAAGTTGTGCTCGTTCGAATGAACCCTGTGCAGAAAATATATTTATATTATATTTTCAATCTCATTCGGGATTGAAGAAGCTCTTTGTGAAAATACACGAAAATACAATTGAGAGAAGTCAAAAATAGAGTGAGAGAGTCTCAAATTGTGAGAGCTAAATAGTTGAAAGATCATTCATACATGTAACACCCCGACTTTGCGTAATTAATAATTAGTGTTAATTATTAATTAATAACCGGCTTATAGAATGATTAGGGAACTAATTCTGATCCCGACGGTCGCCATGGACCGATTAAATAATCAAATATGTCTAGGGGAAAAGGGTATGATACCCAAACCCAATTACTGGTTAAATCGGTAAAATAATGCCGTTTTAACACTAACGGAACCCGAATTAGCTAACCCGGGAAATCCCGGATGATTAATAAATGACATGAAACCTCTGACACTGAAGAATACTGAAATACGGAACTCTCAGAACAAACCGCGTCGAAAAATGAGTTACGGAATGAAAGTTACGAAGGAAACACTGAAACTGAATTACTGCGCAACCAACGTGGCCTTAACCGAAAATATAGAAAAAAATGGCCAAATGGGAGGCCAAGGGAATTGAACCCTTGACCTTTGAGTGAAAAGAAACCTCTTCCAAAAATTACCAACTGGGCTACTATTATCTTTGTGTCCATATATACAACAGAAAAGTATATAGCACTGAATTATCCTAGTCTGCCACCAAAACTGGCCAATGGCCATCCATGCAACACCACACCCTTGCATCACCCCTATGCTCCCTAGCTCATCATCACCCTACTTCAGCCATGATGACCTCTCCTCCAACCAAAATACATGCAGATTTATCATGAGGTTGGGAGATGTATTGAAGAAGAAAATTTGCATTACAAGTCTCCATATGTGTATTAGAGGAGGGAGAAATCAGAAATGGGTGCATGAGATATGCTAAAGAGAGATTGGGTTAGAGAGAGAGACTGCCAAACCAAGTGTATGTGTGTGTGCATGTCCATGTGTGTGTGGCCAAGGAGGTGCCCAAAGGAGGCTATGTGCTGCACGGCTGGGACTGAGGCACACATGAGGTGCCAAGGTCTGAACTGAGCTATGGGAGGGAGGAACAATGGCCTGAACCAAGGTATACTCCTCTTTAAACTGAAAAATTTTCTGTTAAAAATTTGACATACTGTTCTGATAGTTTTAATCCATTTAAACTGTATAAATGAGTTCTTGTGAGGCCTTAGAACGTTTTTGAATCAATTGGGAGGCTCGAATGGGGCTTGAAACCCCAAACCGTGAGCAAACCGCCATTAAAACACCTTGGGTAACAGGTCTGAAATGACCTTCATAAAACGGACTCCTGATGGTCTAGAACTCATCTAGACTCTTCTAGGGTTCTGAAAACCCTCATCCGCGACCCAAAAACACACTGGAAGACCCTCAAATTTGACACTATTCTTTTCGGCCATGGAACCCAAAACCTGAAATGAACACTTAAACTGAAATTTGTAAATGGGGAATTGAAGCCCCTGTTCTAAGGGTCACAAAGAACCAAACCGTGTGAGATTTGGTTGAGAAATAAGGCCCCACGACCGAACTGAAACCCTATGCGACAATCGGCCAAACAGCGCCCCATGCATGGCTTCGATGCATGAAATGGATGCCAAAATACTGGCATGAAACCTAGGGACTGATTGGAACCAAAAACAGTTGGAAACCGTGCTTGAAATGGCACGAAAATGAGAAAAATCGGGACTGGTATTAGGGCTACAGTAGCAGAAAGGGTTGGGGAAGATGGAGTCAACTCGCGATTCCAACCGAGTTGGCGAGTCGACTCGGACACGTGTCAGCCTAAGACCGTGCCACCGCTTAATTGAAACTGCGCCGTTTTGGTTTAAACGTTTTAAACCTAGAGTTGGCCTGTTTGGTTACGGGCTTTACAAATTGAAATCAGGTTATAAGGATATCCTGATTACGGATAAGGGTCAATTGGGAATAAGATGTATTATGCTATTCCGGTTTTCTAAAGGTTAATGAACCGGTTGGTTTTCTGAGTTTTGAACCGGTTCAGTCCACTGAACCCTTGAACCCTACGGTTTGAACCCCTAAATCATTTAATTACATTTTTGGACCCCCAAATACTTTCTGAAATTACGGATTTGTCCCCAACTGTTTTAAAGAATTATACAGTGGCCCAAATTTCTGAGAAACTGTTCAATTAAGCCCCTGAAAATTTAATTAAATAATAAATTTATTATTTTATTAAATAGGTAAAATTACGATTTTACCCTTGGACATTAAATATGTCAAACGGAGTCCAAATAAATTAAATAAATAGTGTATTTTCACTATTTCAAATATTCTGGACTCAATGGTACAATCCAAATTAGGAAATTATGTACCGAAAAAATACAGACCTGTAAGTGACAAATGACTGTACTACCCCTGAGGGTACCCAGGCCCAAATAAAAATAAAAGACAGCCTATTCTGATTATGTCGAGCATTCTGGACTCAACGGTGAAGTCCGTTTAATGAACAGAAGTCTCGAAAAATACAGACACATAAACTGTAAAATGACTAAACTGCCCCTAGTGATACCCAGGGCCAATTAAACATAAAAGATAGTCCAAGTTAACTATGTCGGACGCTCTGGACCTAATGGTGAGGTCCATTTTATGAACTGAGGTGCCGAAAAATATGACGCATGAAATTACCAAAATACCCCTAATACTGTACGAAGCCCAAATGAAGTTCGATTGGGACGAAATTGATACCGATAGAAGCCCAGATACTGGTGAAACTGTAAACATGATTAAATAATGATTCGGAGTCAGAATCTTACAAAACGTAAAATGACCAAAATACCCCTGAGCACAGTAAGTGCAAAGTAGGGGTCAAATAAAGGTCAAACTGATCTGATAAATTATCATAAGGATAATTATGAACACTTAATGGCTAAATAAGACTCTGGAACAGTTAACGCGTAAAATGAAAAACTACTAATGTGTCCCGATGACCAAAAGCAGATACCAAACGAAGTCCAAATGACTTAGGAAATTATATCTAAGATATGTGGACTATTCTGAGGACCACGATAGGGTCCGGGACAAGAATGGACAAATTACCATTTTACCCCTAAGGCTAAATAAGCACTTAACTGATAGCGATTCAAGTCTAAAAGACTTAGAACTTCATGTATACGACATATGGGATATTCTGAGAACCACGACTGGGTCTGGGGCAAGAGTGATAAAATGACCGTTTTGCCCCTAAGGTTGGATAAGTAACTGACTGATAACGATTGAAGTCTAAATGACTTGGGTTATAATCCAGATGACTGCTGAGCCTAAATTATGAATAACATAGCCCCGGATGAAACCCGATGAGAGGGCGATAGGCTACTAGGCTATCTTAGGTAATCTAATATGACGAATAAGACATGAATGGATAAATTCTGATCTGTCTGTGATTGATGATGATTGTTCAGGATATACATGGTGATGCCTGACGTACTTGGAGGTTATTAGATTTGTTTATGCAAGGAGATAACCGTAACAGTTGTGAGTAACCTTGACTCCTGACTTGGTGTATAAGTACACTGCCTAGTTACTGTATTTTAAAAATACTGTACTGTACTGTTCTGTCTGATTCACTGATTTCATGCTTTTACTTAATGCATGATTTTTACTCTGTCTAGTTTCTCTGCTCTGTACTGAAAGAAACCGCTGTTTTTTTTTACTGGTTCTGAAAAGAACAACTGATTCTTGGTACCATCTCAGTCTTGAGCACTATATGAGCATACTGCACTGTTTAATCTGTGCATACTGTACTGTTTATTCTGTTATACTGTTCTGCTCTGCTCATCACTGATCTGTTCTGTTATTCTGATGTTTTAACTGATCTGTTCTGTTACTCTGATGTTTTAACTGATCTGTTCTGTTATTCTGATGTTTTAACTGATCTGTTCTGTTACTCTGATGTTTTAACTGATCTGTTCTGTCTGATCTGTCCCGACCTGTTCTGTTTGATCTGCCTGACCCGTTCTGTCTGATCTGTCCTGACCTGTTCTGTTGATCTGTCTGATCTGTTCTGTTTGATCTATCCTGACCTGTTCTGTTTGATCTGTCCTGACCTGTTCTGTTTGATCTGTCCTGACCTGTTCTGTTTAATCTGTCATGACCTGTTCTGTTTAATCTGTCCTGACCTGTTCTGATTGATCTGTCCTGACCTGTTCTGTTTAATCTGTCCTGACCTGTTCTGTTTAATCTGTCCTGACCTGTTCTGTTTGATCTGTCTTGACCTGTTCTGTCTGATCTGTCCTGACTGGTTCTGTTGAATCTGTCTGATCTGTTCAGTTTTGATCTGTCCTGACCTGTTCTGTTTGATCTGTCTGACCCATTTTGTTTGATCTGTCTGATCTGTTCAGTTTTGATCTGTCTTGACCTGCTTTGTCTGATCTGCCCGATCCGTTCAGTTCTGGTATGTCCTGATTTGTTATGTTTGATCTGTTCTGTCTTGACCTGTTTGCTCTGTTTTGATCTATTCTGTTCTATTCCATCCCGTCCTGATCTGCTCCATACTGATCTGTCTTGTTCTTTGATTTATATGCCTTGTCCCTGATGGCTTATGTTCCGTTCCGTTAAGGATGTGCTTTGTTTCAGATTAAAATATTGTTTCCGCTTCATTTTGTTATGTTCCGTCCCGTCGATGATCTGCTTGTATTCTGATTGATATATTATTCCCGCTCTGTCTTGTACCTTTTCATTATAATATGCCTGTACACTGATTGATATCCTGTTTTCGCTCAATTCTGTCTTGTTTCGTTCCGTTGATGATATACCTGTATCTCTAGTTGACATATTGTTTCCGCTCCGTTCTGTTATGTTCTGATTTGTTATGCTTTATTCCGTTCTGTTCGGTAATGAATTGTTATGTTCAGATCCGTTCCGTTCTATTATGTTTTATTGTGATCCGTTCTGACCTGTTCTATTCCGATCTGTTTTATTCTGACCCGTTCTATTCTGACCTGTTTGTCTCTGATTGATATATTGGCATCATTTACTATTCTGTTCTGATTTGTTGTGCTTTGCTTCATCCTGTTCTGATTTGTTATGTCCTGCTCTGCTCGGTTCTGCTCCGTCCTGACCGGTTGTGTTCTGTTCTGTACGGTTATACTTGATATGGTCTGTTATGTTCTGTCTGTTCTGATCTGTGGTTTTATTTTGTTCAGTCCTGCTTCATTCTACTGAAACTGCATTTAAAGTAGATTTATAAAATTGTTATTTCAGAAACAACTGAACTACCCTTGTGCTTTGTAAACAAGAAATGGTTTTGAAACCCTTGACAGGGAACCTGTGTTACTCATTGGGCTTTTCGAAGCTCACCCCATTCCCTAACATTTTTCAGGAATGATATCTGTTGGATCTGATGGCACTGATCTGTGGAGACTGGATTACTGAGGATTGAATCTGTTTAATCAGGTGAGTGATGTAATGCAACTGACTTGACTGATATGTACTAGATATAGACATGGCTCATGGATTTAAACGGTACTCTAGAGATTATAGTTCTGCTCTGTTGTTATATGTCGGATTATAGATATGCTCTGAAGTTAGAATTGTTAGTTGTTGGATTTTAGACTTGCTCTGTGTGATACATAACCTTACGGTGAATACATGAGTTGCATTCCCTTGACAAAAAAAAATTTTTAAATTCCGCTGCATCTGACCCTACAGTCGGAGTGCAATTCACTGGAAAGTTCAGAAATTGCCTTCGGTTGGTCGCGTGGCGGCTGACTGGCATCACGTCCTCGACATCCGCGTAGGGTAGGGTTCGGGATGTGACAATACATGTTATCCATACATTTCTATACTCTTGTTCATTTATTGATTTAGATCATCCACTAGATCCAAATTAGATCTAAGAGCCATTGTTCATGTCAATTTCATCATTGATGAAAGATAGAGTTCAAGCTTGAGGATTCGGGGTTGAGCAATCGGTAGACATCAAGGTTGTGAGGATTCGCAATTGTTGAGCGGCTTGATCGGAGGATTCCGAGACCATCGAGGATTTTGGTTGTTTGAAGGTTTCGGGTATGAGATGTTTGAGGATTCAAGAGGAATTTGAAGACGTGATCGGGGAGAACAAAGCTTGAGGTACTAAGCTTGTTTGTAGATATGTTGTATTTTATTTTTCATCATAGTGGAAGTCTTCCTTGAGCATTGGTTCGACTTTGGAGTTTCACTCCAAGGATTATTGTCCTTGGTGGTTTCTTCGTCATTAATCGGTTTGTAAATCTCTCAATCTCTTTCAATTTACTAATTGCTTTAATTGAATGCTTCCACTAGAATATTGAAATTGAGTTTTCATGAAATTCATAATTGTTCTTTAATTTGATTAATTGAAAACTTGATTGGGTAAATTGAATGAAATCATAAATCGATCACTTAGTTGAGTTTTGCTTTGAATTGATAAAATTACATATCAAATTAAGCTAGATTGATCAATTTAGTGAATGTTGATAGGTTGGTGTATTTGAATGATTCTTAGATATTTCATTGGTAGAAGGGTATAAATGTTGGATTAATCACATTGAGTGATTTGGTTGTTGTGACATCTTTTGATTTAGACAAGAATTGAAATTAACATAGGATAAAATTTTTATTCTAAGACCTACCTATTCAACCCCCCCTTTCTAGGTGATATTCACACTTTGGCACCTTGAGTGATATCCAAGTGGTATCCCTTCGAAACATAGTGGTATCAGAGCGTTCTTTCTAAGGCATTTGATTGATATCCTTAGTATAAACAATGATGGGTGATTATCTTGAGATTTGTGAAAAATAAATTGAAGCCAAATTAGAAATTTTTTATGATAAATTAGCCAAGGAATTTCTTAATCTCAAGAAGACTAATATGAGATTAGTCAAGAAATTAAAGTTGAGTGAAAAAAAAAAGAGGCCTTACAAGTTGATCTATCCATGTTGAGTGAACTTGAAGAAGTAGATGCCACTCTCTTAGAAAAACTTAAAAATTTATATCAAAAGAGAAATTTCCTATTGGGTGAGGTAGGAAGTCTTAAATCATCCTTAGAGGCTTGTAAATTTGAGAATAATGAATTAGGTGTAGAATTTTATGAAGAATTTAAATTGATTAAAAGTGTCAAAGACATTCGTGAAATCAAGTCATATTTATCCATCCAAAATATTTCTTCTAACTTCAAGCCTAAGTTGGTTACTCCTTCTAATAAATTTGGGATAATGCTACCTCAAGCCAACACTCAACATTGTGTTCATGATCATTCTCAACTCAAAATCTCATCTTGCTCCTTATGTGGGGTTAATGGTCATACTAGAAAGTATGTAGCGCCTCTAGGAAAAGACATGGACAACATCAAGTCATGTCAAATGAACACAAAAAGGAATTGTCTTTGGTTAAACAAAAATCGAATACTTATGTTTAAGAGACTAGGAGCATGACTTTAAAGTTCATGGAAATAAAAAAGGTTGTGAAACCTCTAGCATCTCCTAGACCTCATCCAAAGACATCCAAAGCCAATGTACAACATGTTGTACCCACATTCAAGAAGACCTTGAAGCAAATGTGGGTTAGAAAGGACAATAGTAGGTGTCTAGTTATTCACACTACTTTAAAAGCAAGCAATTCAAATTTTTGGTACCTTAATAGCGGGTGTTTTAGGCACATGTTTGGTGCCAAATCTCTTTTTACTAACCTTGTGAGTCATAAAGAGGGGGGCGGTCACTTTTAGGGATGGGAACAAGTCAAGTGCTCTAGGTGATTCCCTAAAACTTGAAAATGTATTGTATATTGAGGGACTAAAAGCTAATCTGTCACGCCCCGAATTTCCACGAACCCGACCGGATATAAAGGGCAAATGGAACTACGTCGTTTAGGATGAAATGTTTTAATTTTAAAATTCAATTGGGGCTGTTTGGTTACAGCCGTATGAAATTGAAATCAGATTTGGGGATAATTGAAACACGGATAAGGGGCCAAATTGGAATAACAGGAATATGTTATTCCGGTTCAGTAAGGATGAACTGAACCGGCTGGTTCACACTGTATCTGGTCCGGTTAGGGTTTTAACCCAAAAACCCTCTGGTTCAATAAATTAATTAAATAAGGAAAAACCAGAACTTTGGTTATTTACAGTTTGACCCCAACCGTTTTGAGAAATTCTGTTATGGCTCAGATTCTGGAAAATTTATTTAAATAAGCCCCTGAAAATAAATAAATAATAAGATAAATTATTTAATTACTTTATTAAATTGGCTAAAATGATTATTTTACCTTTGGACCCTAAATGGGTCAAACGAAGTCCAAAATGAATAGTGCATTTTTACTATTTCGGGCACCCTGGACTCAATGGTGGAGTCCAATTGGTGAAATTAAGTCCCAAAAAATACAGACACGTAAATCATAAATCACTGTACTGCCCCTAATGATACCTAGGGCTAATTAAACATAAAAGATAGTCCAATTTAACTATGTCGGACATTCTGGACCTAATGGTGAGGTCCATTTTGTGAATTGAGGTCCCAAAAATTTAGTTATACAACATGTGAAAAGACCAAAATGCCCTTGAGTCGAAGAGTAGTCAAACGAACTCCGATTAAGATAAAAGAATAGTGAATTTTTATTATTTCGAGCATTCCGAACTCAACGGTGGAGTCTGATTTATGAAAAGAGGTCTCGAGAAGTAATAACCCGTAAAAGTACAAAATGACCATTTTGCATTTTTTAGTACAAATGCCCGAATTGAATTTCGCAAAAGCCTAAATCGACTTTGTTCGACGTTCTGGACCCAATAGTAGAGTGTATTCTAGTAAAATAGGAACTCATGATATAAAAACATAAAATTTGATGAATAGCATAATTTAAGTAGAGATAGACTAAGTTGTGTTGTAATGATTTTAGGAACACCGAAGGGCAAGGAGAAGGCAGTCTAGACCTTCCGATTGGAGACAGAAGAAGGGACTGCATTCTCATTGATTTGTTCGGCTACACCGCGAGCACGGTTTCTTAGGGTTGAGACCAACCCATTAGGTATGATATTTTGCTAAGTAAGGAATAGAATTAAGTTTATGATTGATTTTCATATGGATCTCATTATTCGTGTATTCATCCGATTGTTTATGTGCTTATGTGTTTCTTGTTATTTCCTTGGAAGTTTGGTTAAGTGATAAATGTGGATCATGATTACATATATATTCTATGTGTTGGCATAGAGTGTGATTGATATTCTTTGAGGATTGTTCAAATTGAGAATATGAAACTTGAACATGTGTTTAATGGAATATGTATAGTATAAACACATGAGGAAGGAATTTTGTGATTTAAATATTATTATTTAAATCATGCTTCATGTATGGATAAAAGGCTTCGATGAGATTGCATTGTTGCATGGTGAAATCAAAGCATTTTGGCATAGTGTGATTCCTTGGAAGCATGGTATGAGTTGAGCACTTGGTGTTGTGCATACGTGGGTACTCATACCGTCGGGAAAGGTCCGTAAAGTGAGTCATACGTGGGTACTCATGCCATCGGGGAAGGTCCGTAAAGTGAGTCATACGTGGGTACTCATGCCGTCGGGGAAGGTTCGTAAAATGAGTCATATGTGGGTACTCATGCCGTCGGGGAAGGACCATAAAGTGAGTCATGGGTGTCGCATAGAGTTTGCATGGGTGCGTCACGCATATTGTTCATGTACTGTATTGATGACATTGAATGACATGTAGATATAAATGTACACTTGCACATGTCATGCCTTAATTTTGTTCCTTGCATTAGCATTGTATTATACTAGCAGTTGAGCTGACCCATTCGTGGGATACCATATTATAGATGACGCCCCTACTCCATGAGATTTGATGAGATCTTGACAAAAAGAAGGGAAAAGGATTTAGAAGTGTATTTGGCCCTTGGGGCACGTTTTGAGATGTAAAGGCTTAAGCCCAACTGATGTGAATAATATGTCTATCGAATGTATTTTACGTGTTTATATGTTGAAATATTGAATGCCTGTTTAATTGAATCCATTAAATTGTCTTTTATTTTCTTTTCTTATTTCGTTTCTCACTCACTCCCCAGGTTCGTGGAAATTCGGGGCGTGACATAATCTAATTAGCATTAGTCAGTTGCGTGATGACAACTTCAATGCGTACTTCACTAAAAAGGAATGTAAAGTAATTGATGAAAAAGGAAAGTGCATTTTGGAAGGATTATGAACATCCAATAATTATTATAGCATAACTCTTAATCGAAAAGTCACATGTAATAGTGCTTTGATTCTTACAATCTTTGGCATGAGAGATTATGCCATATCAACCACAAACAACTAAAAAGGTTGGTTAACATTGACCTAGTCCGAGGACTACCACCCACGCGGGGTTACGGTTCGAAACTAAAGGGAGACACAATCCTCGTCACTAAGGTTCTGTAGTGATTTTTTTAAGTTCTCTTAGGTTAATTACGCATTAGCTTACTTATCGAGTTCCCGTTGTTCCAAACGGATATAAACAATGTGCTTCTAAGCCTCAAAAAACCTATGGAGGCCTCATCGTAATGTTTCTAAGTCATTTGATTGCCTTTTGCACTCACAATGGTATTTTTGTAATTTTATTGGATAAGTTTCATGTTTATTGTTGATCTGAAGGTCCAAAAACCCTAAGGATGCTCTCCTTGTATTTTATTAACTCTTTTAGGTATCTATTTTGTGCCTAGTGGCATAATGACAATTTTACATATTCATGTAGGACCAATCTCGTGTCCCCATTTCGTTGATTTGATATCATATTTGAATTCCTAGTGCCCAAAAATTCTTGAATCTTAATTATGCATACAATTGCTCAATTTAAGTCTAAGGGTATAATCTTCATTTTACTAATTTAGGTTTGACCATTACCAAGTTCTAATTATTCATTCTGACATTACATTTGAATTCTAGACATCCAAAAATATTGGACTGACCCTCTCCGGATTTTAATTAGCCGTTGAATTACTTAAATTATCATTAAGGACACTTTTATAATTTTACATATTCATGTGGGACCACCCTGGGTCCCCGAGTGTCCAAACCGACCTCGTCATTGAGTCCATAACGCCTAAAAACCTTAAGAATGTCCCATTTTCCATTTTATTTGAGTTTAACTCTCAATGTATTAAGCGAAGGGTATTTTCGTAATTTAATTATCAAGAACTAGTTCAATAGTGAACCAGTTTTGTCCCAAATAGGTTTAAATCTAAATTAGAACCAGAGAACCAGGTCTTCCTTATCCCTGTGTCCAAACAGCCCCTAGGGTCTCAACCCATGATTCGTTGACCAAAACCAAGACCTGTTAACCTTTACTTGGTTTGATCAAGACCTGACCCTAGTTGGTCGTTGACCCAAATGTTGACCAACCTGACCTGTCAACCCGTTGACTGGGTCGCCCGCACCAATCACCCTCTCTAGTGTTGGTACACCGAAAAATTACTTTTTTCACTATTTTCTCTTAGTTTTTGATCCTCAATCCCTCTACACACATTTTAACACATGATCCGACCAACTAGAAGGATTAAATAGTCCCGAAATTTGAAGGAAACCAACTTTGTGTTTTTTTGGTAAACCATTGTGGTTCGCAATCCGATGGTCCTCTCTTCTCGCGTTTGGTTCTAAAATGTTTCCCAACGTTCCTCCAACATAATAGGATCCAAGGAATGGATCAAAACTACACCAAACAACGAAAATCCTAAATGCTCAACCAACACCCCAGTTTCCAACGAGCCCATTTCCAGCCCTTTCCTTACCCTTTGTAATGGTTCTAGAACCTATTCCTCACCCCATGCTTGTCAAGTCTCCCGTGTTAAACACTAGAGTGATTGGTGATCATTTTTCGTCCAAGAAATTAAGAGAATTAGGTGGTTCTCTCCCATAAAACCACCACTGTGTGTACGCGTATATATATATATATATCTATATATATATAATCACACACATGTATACATGTACTCATACATCATATGGAGACTAAACGAGAGTTACGAAAATCCCTACCTGATCTGCCGTTTAGAGAGATAAAGTGCTGAGGAGAGAGAAAGTTTGCTAGAGCCTCTATGGCTACCACCGGCACCAGGTCTGGTCCAGTCTTCCCCGTTTCTTTCCTTTCCTTCTTCTTTTTCTCCTTCATTTTCCTTCCCTTCTCTTTTTCTTCTTCTTCTTTTAGTTTTGGCCATTTATTGTGTGAAACACACACACGGCTGCACACATACCCACACTGTTTTCACTTTTCTCACGCGCACACTGCACCCACTTCCCTCCCATCTCATGGTCGTATAGCCAATACCTTACACACACACACATTTACTCTCTCCCTTGCACTCACACACAACAATGTATATATGCAGACTTTCACACTCAATTGGGGAGAAAGAAAGAGAGAGAGAGAGAGAGAGAGAGAGAGAGAGAGAGAGAGAGAGGAGGGAGGGAGAGATAAGAAAATGTGAGGGAAAGGAGGGGAAACAAGAGAGAGAGAGAGAGAGAGAGAGAGAGAGAAAGCTTTTGTCCCATCATGTGTCAATCCCTCATATTTTTGATCATCTTACTATGCACCCCACCTACACATAAATCTCTTTACATTGGATCCTTTATTGTCAACCCAAATGATGACAAGTGCCCAAGTCTAGCAATAACCACCAAGCTTCTTGAGGAAGCCTTGCACGCTATCTAATGTGCCATGTGGCTAGTTGGCCAAATGTGTGCATACATGCGTCCAAACATGAACTACCTCGGAATCACACCAAAATTGGCACCCTAACTAATTTGACGCTCTAGTTCCAAATATATTAACTATTTCTCTAATTTCAATCATTTGAATTTTTATAATTATCTGTGTCTCGTAAATGACTATGTAGTCCCATGACTCACACTAGTCTCGAATAATTTATCAAAATTTCAATTTAGCCTTACAATGCCACTCTGATTTTTTATTAGTCGATTTCATAATTATTCTGACACATCATTGATTAATTACTTACCTGACCTTAGTCAATATTGACAATTTACCAAATTACCCTTTTTATGTTTTTTTGAATACTTACATAAATGAACCTTAGAACCTTAGAAATGTTATATTTATGATCTTAGGAATTAATACAAGGAAAAATTATTCTGTTCAAAGTTATCTTCTATGAAAAGTAATCACCTCTTCAATCATAAGGTAATCATAACTTATTGTAGAAATCCTAGTTCACAATTACTTGGTATTGATATTTTTGCAATTTATAACTTAACAATTAGAGGCTTATTAGAAGGCATAACACTTGTGTATCTAACCTCCCAATTGTCTCTTTTATCTTTTTTGCAAGAATATTCTGATCACCTTAAGGTCATAATCATCTTTTCGTAGCCATGGAGGTTTTCATCCTTCGTAGAACAACCTAAACACTTTACTGGTTAATATATTATATAAGTTATACTTTTTAGAATTATTACCTCCAATTATAATTATGACAAAAATTGGCTTTTAATTTTGTAAAAGATGGCAGATATGGATTGGAGTTAAAGGAACGAGGCACCAACATATGGGTTGAGTTAGAAAGAAATTAAAGATAAAAAATACAAAATAAAACAATTTTACGGTCTTCATTTTTTTAATTCTTCGTTAATTATAGAGATAATGATGATAAAATGATATATATATTTTATTTAATTAGGCTTAAGTCCTTCCAAAAGATATTAAACTATTATAAAGTTTAAACACTTTTTTATTTTTGAGTTAAAGAATAGTTAGTTGTTAGTTATCTATTTTTTGACCTCAAGTCTATTTTGATGAGTTATCACTTTGGTTTTTTTTTTAAAATGGCACAGATAGATATCCCTATGCATGATTTTTTTAAACCCACTCAAAATCAGGGAACGACCACTATCACAACCCTTTACTCCCCTCTCTCACTCACTTTTCACCACCAACCATCGCCCGCACTCCAGCTACTACACAACGGCGGCGTCGCCACAACAAGCCACCTCCACTATTTGGCCACCACCAAAACCTCGTCCAAGTCCTCTCTCTCTCCCTCTTCCCTCTCTATAACCACCATAACCCCATACAAAGTCACCAACATCTCCAAGCTAATAACATCTCTACATATCCCTATACAAAGCCATGACATTGCCCAACAATTTTTGAGACAGACTTGTTGAGGAATGATTCGTCAATATTCCCTTCAGATGGTAGTTTTCCTTGGCATTGTTGTAAAATCACTGCATGCACACACGAGCGCATATTTCCTGATCAACTTATGTGGGTATCATTAAGTGGCTTGAATAACCTAACGGTAAGACCAAATTCAAAAATGATCGGAAGGCTAACAAGAGTAGCCATCGTTGGTGGAGGCACCACCACTGTTCCAGGACAACGACGTGGAGGGGCTGCACCTCGTCAGCTCTTGCTATTCTCTCGTCGTCGGCTTCGAATGCGGCTGGCGGTTTCCCTATCCAAGCAACGATGAGGCGAGAGCGGCTTCAAATCCAATGACACGTATGAGTCAGATAACTACTTCGAGGCAAAACAAACCCACTTAACTCCTCTCTCTATTATTCTCTCTGCTAGAATAAATAAAAAAGACATTGTTGGGTGGGTGAAGGAATTGATGGTAATGATCAAAACGGTCAAAGGTGACTGATGCAATGACTCGGTATATGCTGTGACCATCGATAAGTTGATATATGAAAGGTGCAGGCCGTATGGGTTCTAAATCGAGCAATGCACTAGATGACAAAATTTGAAACATTTTCATTCAAATATTGAAAGGTTCAAAAACTGAAAAATTTTATACTTTTTAAATAGTGTTAAATTTTGACAATTTTTTAATTAGTGTATTTTTAATTACTCGTACTTTAAATATTAATTTTTTTGGGATAAATCTTCACACTTTGAAATTCAATTTTGAACATCCAACATGTGACACAAGTCTAATAAAATTAAATACAATTAAAAATTTTGAAATTTTTACGAAATTGTAAAATTTTACACTTTTCTTGAAAGTGTAAAATTGTATATTTTCACTAAGATGAAGTTTTTTATTAGAAAAAGTGTAAACTTTTACACTTTTGTTGAGATGAAATTTTACAGTTTTGCATTGATTTTTTTTTTTACCTTCAAAAGTTCAGATGCAATATGGATTTTGTTGGATAGATATAAATTTTTAGAGTCCAAATGCGTTAATTTTATTAAAAACGGATCAAAATTTATTAGTTATTGAATTTTAAAATTTTGAATTTTATCTTTGAAAAAGTGCGCCATTTCACAGGCTTGGTCTTTTGAAGTCATGAACTAACTAGGAATGTAAAAGTATTTTAGTTATTGAAAGACTTAGTGAATTACTAAGTTTGGGCTGATACCTAATGATAATTTTTATACATTTATGAATTTCTAACTGAATGACCCTATATATTTTTTAATTTGAGAAATGTTCCTTGTTAAATTTCTTACAAAGTACTGTTATAACTGTCACACTAATTAATGATAGGAAAGTATAAAGCACATTATTTTGAGAAATAAGTTTGTATAACTTTTTTTTTTTCAGTTTGTATAATGCTATTCTTTTTAATTTGGTTTTGACAAATAAATTTAACTATAAATTTAATGGTAAATTACACTGACCTCTCTTAAGCTTTCTGATAATTACATTACTCTCTCCTGAGATTTCTGAAATTATACTGAGCCCCCCGTCTAGTCCAATTTTTTTTTAAATGATAATATTGTCTCTTTTATGTTTTTTTTTTTTTTAAATTTTGACCAATTTTTTTAACTATTTTTTTTATTTTTAAATAAATATTAATTAGAATCTTCTTTATCTAAGAAATATAAATTATTTATTTAAAATTTAACTTTCTATAAAATGAAAAAATATTCTTTACAAAAATTTAGAAAAATAGTCAAAATTTAAAAAATACAAAAAAAAAATTAAGAGGGTCAATTTTGTTATTTTTAAAAATAAATTAGACTGGAGGGGAGGTGAAGTCAGTATAATTTGTTAAAAAAATAAGAAAAATTTATATAATTTTAAATCTTTTTTAAAAAATTAATATAATTATCAAAAATTTCAAAAAAAACTCAAGATTAGTTTATCCTAAATTCAATTATAAATAGTGCAACAAGAAGCAATGTAGCGGACCTGAAACACCTTTACCAAAACAGTTAAACTACTGGACCCGAACAGAAATATTCCAATCGAGTTCAGAATCTCGTGACGTCCACGTTTTACACGATACCCGCACCAGAGAATGGGATTATATCCCCCGCTATAAATACTTGTCGACCTCAGCGCGCGTGTCTATACTTTGTCCCAAAAATACGCGTCGACATCACATCTTAGTGATTTTTTTTCTTAATTTTTATTTTGAGTTGACTCAGTGAGAGAGCGGGAAGCGTTGAAGAGTTCGAAAATCGCGAGCGAGGCAGAAAAAGAGGGGATGGACAACACCAAGAACGACAAGCAAGAGAAGCGAGACGACGTAGTTGCCATCGATTTTCCATCTCCCGAAGGGTGGAAGAAAAAGGTTCGATTTTCCCTTTTCTCTGTTTTCTGCTCTCGATTTTGACCATTCGTTCTCGTTTCGCGCCCGAAGTCGCTTCGTGTAGTTTCGAGTTCTTAAATTTCATATATTTTTGTTTGTTTTTTCTTGCTATGCGTATACGTCTGTGTAATTTTTGTGGCCAGGGCTTTTTTCATGGAGTTTGGTGAATGTTTTAAGTTATATTTGTGGAATTCTGTCAAAATAAAAGCTTACAGGCACGTCGATATTTAGGTCATAGTTTCTACATTTTGTTCTATACTCTTTAGAATTTTATCTCTTTGTTTTTTTTATTCTCTGCATTCTTGGGTTTATTTTTTTTTTTAATTTTTTGTTTGGCGTTTGAAATTTCAATATGTAACTGTGTAAACAAGCAAATACAAGGTTGTTTTACCGTTCTTGTATTTTAAATTTGAGTTAATATTTGATGCTGCACTTTTTGGTCGGTTGGGGCTCCGAACTCCGTTGTCTGAGAAACACTCGAAGAGAAGAATAAGAGAAGGATCAAAGGGCCACCGGATTGGCTCCGGCGGTAGTCGCTTTGATGCTTAAGTCAATAAACTGAATTGAAAGACTGTAATTGTAAATCAAAGAATGAGCGTGAAAAATAAAGCGTACCTTTAGGGTTTAATTTATAGGCCGTAGCTTTCCTAAGTTGATTAAGATTTAGAGCCATAGAATTAGGGATTTGATCATTGGAAAATAGCAGTTACCATGTTGGATACTGCGCTTGAGAGATATCATTGAGTGACAGTTTCCTTGTTGAAGACTGTTTCCTTATCCTTTGTTCGGTAGGATGTTGCGGTGATGAGCTCTCAACACTGAAGGAAGCTCTGAAGGCCTTATGCTCGGACCTATGAGTTCTGAAGGCTAAGTATCCAAGCCTGCTCTGAATGGCCGAACTTTATCTGATCTGTAATTACACGTGTCACATGGGGACTGGTCTGTCACTTTGTGGTATATCAGTTACTCCCCCCAAGCCCTAGTTCAAAGTCAATGTGCAACTAGGGTTACGTGCTTCCAAAAAGCCACACGTCCTGTCCTTCTGATTTCCAAGACCACTGTTGGCGCATCATTTATTGCGTAGCCGACGTTTAGGCTTTCGAGGCCTTTATAGCTTCCAAGCGTCGCGACGGTTTGGCTGGGCGCTCTTTCGACTTCAAGGGTCTTTATATGAGGAGGGGGGGGCGTGTTTACACTTATCCCCCTTGCTCCTTGCTCTCAAGATGTTTTTCCATCGGAATGAACGAAGCTTTTACGAAGGCTGCTGTCGTCTGGAGCTTTCTTCCGTTTTCACTGTCCAGGCTTGATCTATCTATTCATCTTTCTTATTTTTGTTACCTTGTCGACCTCAGACAGTGTGTTTGGCGTTGACGACGGTGTCGTCCATATATATTTTTCCTTTTTTTTTTTTTGTGTACTGACTGGTGCATTTGATTCTTTGCAGTTCGTGCGTGGTTTTGTTACTATCATGGATCCGAAGATGATCGACGATCTTCAGTCTGAGTTGGATCAGACGAGGCTAAGGCTAGTAGCAGTTTGGTCCTCCGCCTTTGCTACCAAGGCGAAATCGACGGAGGCTTTGGCCCTCTTGTCCATCTTAGCATCTGAACAGGACTTCCTTGCTCAGAAGTGGGAAGTCCTTGACTTGGCCGGGGCCTGGAGTGTTGATGATGAAGAAGATGACTGTGATGAAGACGATGGTGAGGTGCCAAGGAAAGTGATGATGACGGCTTGGGATTCAGAGCCCACTTCGCCCAATCCGGAGCTGTGGACAGTGATGATGGTGACTTGGGATTCAAGACCCCTGTCCTTGAACCGGAGGAACTGAAGAAAAAGGGTGATGATGACATGGAGCAGAACAACGGCTTTCTTGTCTGAGCCACTTGTAGTCTAGGGTCTTTTTACTTTTGTTTCTATGTAAACTTTCTGAACGGATGTAACTCTTTACGGATTATCAATAAAACTGAGTTCTTTTCTTCAATTTTGGTGTACTCTTCTTTCTTTTGTTTTTGATCATTGATGTATTTGAACTCTTTTATCAATGAACTTAAATTTTGTTTAGAGCTTGACTGTATTTACCCTTCCGAACTGCAATATTTGTAAATTGTGAGATCTGTTGTGGATGCTAAGTAGATGCAGTACTGACTCAAGTCCTTGTTGCTCTGTAGTATGAACCTAGGCTCTAGCCCTTATAATTTGTGCAAGCAAAGATGTTCATGAACGGACTGTATTTCAAACCATTCCTTTAACTGGACATGATCACAAAGCTGTCTTCCGAGCTAGGGAACTTGTAATAATTTGAACAAATCTTGTTAAGAAGACTTGATAATAACTGTGCATGCCTTTCAAAGTTAGATTAGAGTCAATAACTGAGCTTGAAATGGATGTAGTTGAGGCAGAACTCGTGCTGAGTAACTTGAGTAGGAAGGCATGTAATGACTATGATTTGCTGGATGTCTTCGATGATAATATCAATTGAATTGATCAAAACCTTTGCTCATCAAAAGAGTAAATAACATGTCTCTCAAGATCAAATCTTCTTTAGACTAGGCCTGAACAGGAAGCTTCGTAATAACTGAACCGGAATTGGTAGTAACTGATTTGTATCACTTGCACAAGCTGTGAGGTTTCTGCTCTTTACGATGGACCAGACCTGGGGGTCTGTACATTGAAATGACCAGGCCTGAAGGGCTTGTAATGGATACAAGGCTTCAGGGGTCAATACGCTAGACCAGACTTGAGGGTCTGTGCATTGAGAGGACCAGGCCTGAAGAGCTTGTAATGGATAAAAGGCTTCAGGGGTCAATACGCTGGACCAGACCTGGGGGTCTGTGCATTAGAAGGACCAGGCTTGAAGAGCTTGTAATGAATACAAGGCTTCAGGGGTCAATACGCTGGTCCAGACCTGGGGGTCTGTGCATTGAAAGGACCAGGCCTGAAGAGCTTGTAATGGATACAGAGCTTCAGGTGTCAATACGCTGGACCAGACTTGGGGGTTTGTGCATTGAGAGGACCAGGCCTGAAGAGCTTGTAATGGATACAAGGCTTCAGGGGTCAATACGCTGGACCAGAACTAGGTGTCTGTGCATTGAAAGGATCAGGCCTGAAGAGCTTGTAATGAATACAGAGCTTCAGGGGTCATTACGCTGGACCAGACCTGGGGGTCTGTGCATTGAGAGGACCAGGCCTGAAGAGCTTGTAATGGATACAAGGCTTCAGGGGTCAATATGCTGGACCAGACCTGGGGGTCTGTGCATTGAATTGAGAATAGTTTTCTAAAAGGATGTAAGAGAGAAAAGTTTTATTGATAATACTTTTGTAAATGTTTTATATTCCAAGGCCTGGGCACAGGTTTTCCAGCCATGTTTTCCAACTAATATGTGGTAGGTCTGACAATCTTTGTTACTCTGTAAGGGCCTTCCCAGTTGGGTGACAGTTTTCCCATAGTGGGATCTTTAGTATTTGGAAACACCCTTCTCAGGACGAGATCTCCAACCTGGAAGCGGATGGGTTTTAGCCCTAGTTTAGAGTTGTTGGCCATCTTGTGCTGATATGCTTCCATTTTGATCCTGGCTTGATCCCTTTTTTCTTCAAGTAGGTCCAAGTTTTCTGCAAGTTGCTGATCATTGTTCCCTTGGTCGAAAGCTTCAGTCCTCAGGATAGGCATACTGATCTCCATTGGGATCACCGCTTTGGTACCATAAGCAAGTGAGAAAGGAGTTTCAGAGGTAGGTGTTCTTCTGGTGGTTCGGTAGGCCCAGAGAACTCCAGGGAGTTCTTCAACCCATCTTTCCTTGGCCTCTTCCAACCTTTTCTTGAGAGCGTCGAGGATTGTTCGGTTGGTGACTTCTGCTTGCCCGTTGGCTTGGGGATGTCCTAGAGAGGCAAAATGTTGACTGATGTGCAAGTCTTGGCAAAATTTCTTGAAAACTTTGCTTGCAAACTGTATACCATTGTTAGAGATGATAACGCGTGGTATGCCGAACCTGCAGACTATATTTTTTCAAGTGAAATTCTTGATGTCTTTCTTTGTAATGTGTGTTAGGGGTTCTGCCTCCGCCCATTTGGAGAAATAGTCAATGGCCACTAAGAGGTATCTCCTGTTCGGTGTGACTTTTGGCTGTGGGCTTATGATGTCCATCCCCCACTGAGCAAAGGGCCATGGGCTGACAATAGGAATGAGCTCATGGTGGGGTTGGTGTTGGTAGGGAGCGAACCATTAGCATTTGTCACACCTCTGGACGTACTCTTTCGCTTGTCTTAACATGCTCGGCCAATAGTAGCCTTGTGTTAAAGCTCGGTGGGCAATGGTTCTGCCCCCATTCTGGTTGCCACAAATTCCTTCGTGTATTTCTGCTAGGACATACTTGGATTCTTCTAGAGTCAAACACCTCAGTAAGGGTTGTGAATAGGATCTTCTGTAAAGCTTCCCGTTCAATATCAGGTACCGAGTTGCTCTGATTCGGATCCTTCTGGCCTTGTTCTTATCTTCTGGAAGGAGTCCATCTTCTAGGTATTGGAAGATGAGAGTCATCCAGTTCTGGGTTTGCTCTGTAACTTGAGCCACTTGGACCTCTTTTTCGAAGTACTGTCTTCAGTGGGTAAGCTGTGAGATTTCAATAGGATTAGCTTGAAAGTAGGGTCTGAGCTTCCGCGCTGAGGTTATTAGAGCAAAGGCCAATTTCTCAATTTCTGGATATCTTTTTTCTGTGTCCAGTAGTGCCCTGTCGGTGTAGAATATGGGCTTCTGGATTCCCCTGTCTTGTCTGACCAGTACAGAACTGACGGCATTTTCGGAGACAGCGAGGTAGAGGAGTAGCTTTTCCCCTTGGACTGGTTTTGATAAGAGTTCGGGCGAGGCTAGATACTCCTTCAGCTCTTGAAAGGATTTTTCACATTCCTCTGACCACTGCAAGGCTCTGTTACCTTTTAGGGCTTTGAAGAACGGTAAGCAGCGATAAGTGGATTTGGAGATAAACCTGCTCAGAGCTGCAACTCTGCCGTTCAGAGCTTGAATGTCCTTCTTGGTCTTCGGCGATTCCAGCCCAATCAATGCCCTGATCTGAGTGGAGTCTGCTTCAATACCTCTCTGAGAGACAATGTACCCCAAGAACTTTCCCTTGGTCACACTAAAGGTGCATTTCGAGGGGTTAAGTTTCATCCTATGTTGCTTCAGGATGTCAAACGTCTAAGCTAAGTGCTGGAGGTGGCTGCCTTTTAGTAAGCTCTTGACCAGCATGTCGTCAATGTAAACTTCTATGATACTGCCGATCAGCGGACTGAACATCTTATTTACTAGATGCTGATATGTTGTCCCAGCATTTTTCAATCCGAACGGCATCACTCTGTAGCAATAGAGACCTCGTTCGATTATGAATGTTGTCTTTTCCTGATCTGGAGGGTACATCTAGATCTGGTTATATCCAGAGTAAGCATCCATGAAGCTCATGAGTTCATGGCCTGCTGTAGCATCAACTTGTTGATCTATCATTGGCAATGGAAAACTGTCTTTTGGGCAAGCTTTGTTGAGGTCTGTGTAATCAACACAAACTCTCCACTTTCTGTTCTTTTTCTTGACTAAAACCGTGTTAGCAAGCCAGTCTGGATAGAATACCTCTTGTAACATCTTGGCTTCTAACAGTCTTTGGACCTTCTCGTTAATGATCTGATGTTGCTCTGGAGCGAGTGGCCTCCTTTTTTGTCTCACTGGGGGGTGATTGGGATCCACTATCAACTTGTGGGTGATGAGGTCTAGATCTATGCCTTCCATATCCTTGGTTTCCCAGACAAACACTAAGAGGTTGTTTCTTAGGAATCTTATCATCTCTTCCTGCTTAGCAGGTGTCAAGTTTGGACCGATCTGTAAATAACGCCCTTGTTTTTCTGAGCTGACCAATACTTTAATGGGATCACCTATGGGTTTGGCCCTGCTGTCCCTTCCTCTAGGGTTTAGTGGCTCATCAATTCTGGAAGGGCAGTCTTCCGACTCGCGATGGTGGCTGAGGTCTGGTTCCCTGCCTTCACGAGCGTGCAGTAATTGTTATTTGGGGGCCCCTTCCTTGAGCGCGAGAGCATGACACTCTCGAGAGGTTGGTTAACGTCCTCTGATGGAGTAAACAGCACGATTGTGGATGTACTTTGGGCATTGGTGGAGGGTCGAAGTGACTGCTCCCATCTGGTGTAGCCAAGGTCTCCCAATTATGACATTGTATGGGGACTTGGCATTTAGCACCATGTACTCTGACATTGTCGTCTTCTATCCATCTTCCTCTCCTTCCGTGGTTGGGAGGTCAATCCTCCTTAGCGGGGTGCTGAAGTTCCCATCAAATCCTGCCATGATAGCAATGGTGGGCTTGATGTCATTAGGATTGAGCTTCATCTGTTTGAGTGGTTCGTAGAACAGCACGTTCGCAGAACTCCCTGTGTCCACCAAAACTCGTCGGATCTCAAAGTTGGCAATTTTGAGGGAGATAACGAGGGACATCGCTGTGAGGACAGTGTACTCCTGCAAGATCCTGATCTGAGAACTGGATCTCAGGTACTGACTTCAGTCTTTTCTCGATATTGGAGATCTGTAGGATGCTGGGAGTAATTCTAGCCTTCCAAGCATACCGTTTTCTTGCTCGGTTGGACGTCCCTGTTTCAGGGGTATCTGTATGGAGGACGAAGATAACCTGAGTGTTCTGCTGCTGAGGCCCATTCTGTCCTTCCCTTTGCTTCGGCCTCTGGTCCGGCCTTTGGTTTGGCCTCTGATCAGGCCTTCTCTATTGGGGTTTGTCGTTGTGGGGGTTCTGCCTCCCGTCTTGCCTGACAAACTCTCGTAGTCGTCCTCTCCTTATAAGCTGCTCGATTTCATGCTTAGGTGTTTTGCATGAGTCGGTGGCGTGCCCATGGTCTTTGTGAAAGTCACAATACTTGCTTTGGTCCCGGTAGCTGGGGTCGCCTCTTAGCGGTTCTGGCCATCTCAGGTTTTCACGTGATTGGACCTGCCGAAGTATATGAGTTAGGGAGGCATTCAGAGGAGTGAAGGTAGTGAATCCTCTTGAAGCAGTGCTGTTTGGAGTTCTAGAAGCTGTTCTTTGGTCTGGCTTCTGACCCTCTTCCTGATTGTACTGGGGTCCTTCTGCTCATCCTGCTGAGTTTGTTCTTTAGTCTTTTGAATTGGACTCTTTGCTTCCTCAAGATTTATGTACTTCCTAGCTCGATCCATGAGGGCTACCATGTCGGTAGGAGGGCTCTTCGTTAGAGAGTCCTTGAAGCCTCCTTGTGCAAGTCCAGAGGTCATAGTAGCTACTAAAAAGCTTGGGCTGCAGTCTGTAATTTCCGTGAGCTCGGCATTAAAGCGTGCAATGTAACCTCGGAGGGATTCCTTTTTGGATTGTTTTACTTTAAGCAGGAACTCTGGGCCCTTCCTCAAACTCCTGCTAGTCATGAATTTGTCTAGGAAGTGCCTTTCGAGCTCGTAAAAGCTGGTGACTGAGCTTGGTGGGATGTGGTGGAACCACTTTAGAGCTGTGCCTTTGAGGTTGGTAACGAATGTACGGCACATGGAGGCGTCGGAAGCCCCATGTAATGCCATGGTGTGTTGGTAATGAGAAAGATGATCCCCCGGGTCCCCAGTCTCATCATAAAGGGTGAACTTTGGGACGACGAACTTCCTCGGCCTCTCCTCAGCCATGATAGCAGGAGTGAACGGCGTGGGAAGCCTCCCGAGTAGCCTGGCTAGCTCGTCCTGCTCTGGAGGGACTTGAACACCCCTCATCACTACAGTGCGGTCCATGTAGTCTGCAATTTCTTCAACTCTTCGTGGGTCTCTGAGCGGGATTTCTTGTGAGTCTTGCCTTGCAGTTTCGGCTTCTACCTGAATAGGATGGGGATGCCCCATGGCTGGAAGAGGATTTTGGTGCTCCTGAGTTGGAGGAACGGGAGCTGCTTGAGGTTGAGACTCTTGCGGCGCTTGATTCGCTCTTGAAGCCCCTGGGGTTGGAGCCCCGGTGGTGCTTCTATAGTGAATATCTGGGATAAAAGTTGGTATCCCCCTGCCTGCAGGTGTTGATGGCTGTGGGTCTCTGCTAATGTAGGCGGCACCTTGGGGGTACACCGGTTGATTATTGGGAATCGCTTCATGAAATCCTTCGCCTGTGGCGGTGGTAGGAGGTTGTGTCCTTTGACTAGCCGTGTTGACAGGCGGATTCAAAGGGTTGGTTCCGAGGTTCTAGGTGAATACTGCTAGAGTTTTAGACATGGCAAGTAACTGTTCTTGTATTAACTCGTTTTGTTGTTTGACTGAGTCAAGCTCTTGTCGCGTGGGATCAGTTGGTCGTCCCTTTCCTCATGTGGCAGGAGGCCGGGGTTGAGGGTTTTGAGGATTTTGAACATTCTTTCTTGGTCGGAGATTGGGAGCCATAGTCCTCTGGTGATAAGGAGGACAAGTTTGTTCGTAAGTAGAGCACTTTTGTTGAAAGAGTGATTGTCGTTCCCACAGACGGCGCCAAACTGATGCTACACTTTTTGGTCGGTAGGGGCTACGAACTCCGTTGCCTGAGAAACACTCAAAGAGAAGGATCAGAGAGCCACCGGATTGGCTCCGGCGGTAGCCGCTCCGATGCTTAAGTCAATAAACTGAATTGAAAGACTATAATTGTAAACCAAAGAATGAGCATGAAAAATAAAGCGTACCTTTAGGGTTTAATTTATAAGCTGTGGCTTTCCTAAGTTGATTAGGATTTGGAATCATAGAATTAGGGATTTGATTATCAGAGAATAGTAGTTATCATGTTGGATACTGCGCTTGAGAGATATTCGTGAGTGGCAATTTCCTTGTTGAAAACTGTTTCCTTATCCTTTGCTCGGTAGGATGTTTAAGGCGGTGATAAGCTCTGAACACTGAAGGAAGCTCTGAAGGCCTTATGCTCGGACCAGTGAGTTCTGAAGGCTAACTACCCAAGCCTGCTCTGAATGGCCGAGCTTTATCTGATCTGTAATTACACGTGTCACATGGGGACTGGTCTGCCACTTTGTGGTATATCAGTATTGTAGTATGTGTCTTTTGTTCTTAATTATTCATAAAGGTTCCTTCTTTCTTATTTCTACTTCAGTTGTAATTGGCATTCAGTATTTTAATTTGAGAAGTTTGGGTAATCCATGCGTGCTGAATGTGGGGTAAGTTGCATGGGTGATTGTTTTCTTTGTATTTATTATTCAGCCATTCAGTATGAATTCTGTTGTATTTATACTTTAATGAGTAATGAGAAGACACTAGATGTGGATTTTTTGGGCCTCCATTTTGATAGAAATAATTTAATGTATGGCAGACTGTTTAGGGACATTTTTCAATGATGGATTTAGGTCATTGATATTAATTGATTCTTTATCAGCAAACGGGTAAACTGATGATGACTGTACAAACTTAGGTAGGTCGATCGTCGCTCATTCCTATGCAACATGATAACGGTGGGCGCTGCTTCGGCAAAGAAAGAAGAAAGGCTAACTTCCCTGATTCCTGTTTATTTACTCCTGTTTATTTACGAAGACAAGAATAGAAGATGGGTTATTGGTTATAAACTGAAAAAAAAAGAAAAAAAAAAGAAAAGGAAAGATGGGATTATTGGTTCCAGAAATAACTTCTAATATTTCTTTTGGTCCTCATTCCATGTACTCTGATTCTGTCTTTCCTTTTGTTAACTCTGATGACCTGAATTTTGCATCAACAGTGGAACATAGTTAGACTAAAATTGTGAAGAGGAGGCCCTTGCTCATGAAGATTGTTACAAGGTTTCAAATTGCTGTTGCAGGCAAAATCTGATCTCTTTAAAACTGTGGTTTATTTTGCTAAAATTTACAAAGTTAAGAGCCAATGCATGAAGTAAATGTGCAAGTTAAAATGTGAAACCTAAGAAGCATGGATACGGATACGGATATGGATACGACACGATACCGACATGCAGACACGGATACGACACGATATTGACACGCAAACACGTCATTTATAAAAAAAAAATAGGACACGGATATGTAGAGACACTTTGAATATATTTAAATTTTTTATATGACCATATAATAAAAATTTAACGTTATTTCAATTAAAAACTAACATAAAAACACACAAATCACAAACATATGTGTGAATATTATTACAAATACAATAAAAAAGTATATGATGTTTCTAATAAACGTATTTCATTTCAACAAAGCAATTCAAAGAAGCCTACTCTTAACGTGCCACGTTCTTTAACAAGTGACGATTTACATTCTCATTCCCATTCCACGTACCATCACGGTCTACATTTCAAGTAACATTGGTTTTGTTTAATTGCAATTTAGGCTTGCCAAAGTGTTACGGATCAATACGTAAAGATATTGGTACAATTTTCACTTTTTCTCTCTGCCCATGGCTAGAAACCCATTTTGGCTATAGATCTATTAATTTAAATGTACTAAATATAAGATTTGAAACTATGAATATGATCAAAGCTTGTAGCTCTCACACCTAAGATAAGATCTTTGATTTTTCTTATTAGATTTAGTAGATGTTGTTTAAAAATATATGGATGTTAGTATGATAAAAGATCACATTAATTGGGTTATTCCAACAATTATTTTCTATTTTTAAAAATTGTTTTGCTATTTTTGTTTTTCTATTAGCTTTTTTCCTTTAAAATTATATATGAAGGTATCTTGAGTTTTATTTTATTTTTTGGGGTAGAAAACACAACTATTGTAATATGAGTTTTGACTCCTAACATTTATATTTTGTTATTTTTAACATTTTCTATTTTTGGATGATGTTATTTATTTATTTGCCTTAAATCCATTACTTAGCAATTAATATTCAACACTCATAATATATTCACTATATAGTGTTTTCCTTTGTTTTCTTATTTTTTCCGAAGTTATTTGTATTTGCTCTTTTAATTTTTAATTGTTTAGTTAGTGCAATGTTTCTCATAGTAGACTGTACTTTCTTTTTAGTTTAATTTAAAATCAATGCAATAAGTAAATCCATTTTATAGGTGCTATAAAATTGACTATGAACAATTAGAAACATTAAAATTTGACAAATTAGGGTCAAACTATGTGTATCTGGGACTTTAAGTGGTTTGCTAGTACTTGAAAAAATTCACGATAGTAGTTTTTGATTTCTGATACTCTTGCTACCATTATACTGTGACAATGACCGTTATGTATTCTCATTCTGCGATTTAAAACCTTGGTTTTATGTTAATCATGCATCTTAGAAATTGGGTACTTACATTTGATTTTTGTTCTATCTTGTTTTGAATATTGGCTGGACTATTTTGTGCTTATTGAGGTTAAACTACAGTATTATAAGGTTGATAGAACTTGACTTTGATGTCTCAGTTGATTGTCTCCATTGAAGCAATAATGAACACAGTGAATAAAGATTTGCAGGGATTACAGAGAGAGAAAGAGAGAGAGAGAGAGGAAGATAAAGAAGAAGATTTTTGTATTAAGAACAATCTTGATTCATCAGTTACAAGATACAAGATCAATCCACTCCTTATATACAAGTCTCACCTCTCCTCAGCTGGCATTAGTTTGTTACAGGATACGGTTAGTTAGAGATACAGCTGGATTCTGTTGCTAGCCAGTTAAGTGGTTTTCTATGGTGTATCCAAGCTCTATGTCTCTCCATGCTGAGTTATGTTGAGCTGGCATTCTTCCTGTTGTGAGACTTTATCTTTGGATTGCTGAGCTGCTCTATTTGAGGAAGGATGTTGAATGTTTTGCTGCTGTGAAGTCCCTCTGCCAACAGCCCCCTGCAAACTGATGGCTGGTGAAATGATCCTTAGTTTGGTGAGGAGACCTTGGAATCTAGAAGAGGATAGACCTTTGGTGAACAGATCTGCTAATTGGTCTTCAGAAGAGACCAAATGAATTGAAAGGACCTTTCTTGTTACTTGTTCTCTGACATAGTGAAAATCGATTTCTATGTGTTTTGTTCTTGCATGAAAGACAGGATTAGCAGCTAGGGACATGGCCGAAATGTTGTCACAGTAGAGAAGAGGTGGTTGAGTTGGGAAAATGTTGAGCTCTTGAAAGAGTTGTCTTAACCATGACAATTCTGCAGCAGTGTTGGCCATGGCCTTGAATTCTGCCTCTGTGGAGGATCTGGCAACAATTTTTTGTTTCTTGGCACCTCAATTAATTGGATTGGTCCCTAGATAGATGAGAAAACATGTGGTTGATCTTCTGTCACAGGGATCCCCAGCTTAGTCGGCATCAGTGTAGGTAGCCAGTGTGAGAGAGCTTGACCTGTAGTGAAGACCAGGTGTGGGTGTGCCTTTGAGGTACCTTAGAATGCGTCTGACGGCAGCCAAGTGAGTAGTAGTGGTGTTGTGCATGTGCTGACACACTGAGTTGATAGCAAAAAGTTATGCCTGGGCTTGTAAAAATGAGATATTACAATGCTCCAACAATAGACCTAAATGGAGTAGGATCTAACAAGGGAGTGCCTGGTGCCTGGCTATTGTGAGGGGAGGTTGGACAAGGAGTTTTGCAGGGGTTTCAATCAGTCATTTGGGCTCTGTGAAGTTGGTCTGTAAGATATTTTTGCTGAGTTATGTGAATCCCAGCAGAGGACTCAGTAATTTCTAGGTCTAAGAAGTAGTGTCAGGGTCAAAGGTCTTTCATATCAAACATCCTGCTGAGTTGTTGAAGTCTTGACAGGCTGGGTCATTGCTAGTGATTATTATGTCATCTACATAGATAAGAAGAATTGTAATAGAGGAGTTGGTATGTCTGAAAAACAGAGAGGTATCTGCTGCTGATTGGGTGAATTGGAGAGTGAGAAGATGGGCTGTGAAACTCTCAAATCAGGTTCTGGGAGCTTGTTTAAGACCATAAATGGATTTGTTAAGTTTGCAGACAAAGTGGGGATTAGTGGAGTCTATGAAACCTCGTGGTTGTGTCATGTAAACCTCCTCCTTTAGATGACCATGTAGAAAAGCATTTTTGACATCCTATTGTTTGAGAGACCAATGATAGTGAGCAGCTAGGGCAAGAATCAGTCTTACTGTAGTGCGTTTGATGAATGGACTGAAGGTTTTATCATAGTCAAGGCCTGCTTCTTGGTGATACCCCTTGGCCACTAATCTAGCTTTATGTCTAGAAATGGTACCATCAGGGTTGTATTTTATCTTATACACCCATTTACAGCCAACAATATTCTTGTGAGGAGGTAAGGGAGCAAGGGTCCAGGTACCCTGATGTTGTAAGGCTGTGAATTCATCAGCCATGGCTTGTCTCCACTGCTCGTGTTTGTTAGCTTCAGTAAAGGTGTGAGAATCAGTACATATAGTGGTGGTGAGGAAAACCTTATTCTTAGCAATGCCAGCCTTAGATCTGGTGACCATTGGGTGCTGATTGACAGTGGTAGACTGATCTGTTTGGTGAGAAGATTGGGCAGGAGGCAGTATAGGAGAGGCACTGAGATGAGAAGAGGAAGTGGAAGTATTTGTAAGTGAGGAGGAGGGCTGCTGTGGTGGAGCATGTGAAGTATGTTTCAGGGAAAGCAAATAAGGAACTCTTGTGGTGGAGGGACTGCTGGTTGAGGTGACTGAAGGGATAGATGAAGATGCAGAAGTAGTGGTAGAAGAGGTGGAGGGCAGATATCCTAAAATTGATGAAGTGGGTGAAAGCCATTGAAGGAGTGAATATGAAGTAGAGGGAGAGGTTAGTGAAAAGAGAAACAGTGATGCATCAAAGATCACATGTCTGTTAACATGAATTTTATGAGAGGAAGGATCTAGACAGTAAAAGCCCTTTTAGTTGAGAGCATAGCCAAGAAATATGCATTGGGAGGTTTTAGATTGGAGTTTGTTGTTGTTATATGGTCTAAGAAAGGGATAGCATGCATAGCCAAACACTTTAAGTTGAGAGGAATTAGGAGAAGAATGGAATTAGGTTTCATAAGGGGATTTGTTGGCTAAGAGTTTGGTTGGGACTCTGTTGATCAGAAATGTTGCTGCGGAGAAGGCAGCTGTCCAAAACTTTGGTGGCAAGGAGGCTCTAGATAGTGTTAAGCCAGTCTCTACTATGTGTCTGTGTTTCCTTTCAGCAACATCCTTTTGCTGAGAGGTATGAGGGCAAGATTTCTCATGATGGATGCCACTCTTTGTTAGTAGGGTTATGAGTTCAGTTTTGTGACATTCACCCCCACCATCTGTTCTAAAGGACTTAATGGCCGTAGAAAAAAAGATTTTCAACATAAGCTTTGAAATTGCAAAATGTATCAAACAGATCAGATTTGTATTTAAGAAGATATTTCCAAGTATATCTACTATAATCATCTATTAAGGAAACATAGTAACTATAGTTATCAAAAGAAGCAAGAGGAGCTGACCCCCACAAATCACTATGAACTAATTGAAGGGGAGATGAGGAGTGGGAAGTTGAAAGAGAGAAGGGTAGTCTGCTCATTTTTCCAATGAGACAATGCTGGCAAACAGAAGCAGGGCCTTGGGGACTTTGTGGTGCTGCACGAGAGACGACCTTGTGGAGGATGTCATTGGATGGATGGCCAAGTCTATCATGCCAGAGCATAGAAGTGACTTTCTTCCATAGATATGCAGTTGAGGATGGAGTAGGGGCCTTATTGCAGCGTGATGGCGATTGTTGCAGTGCCTTGTAATGCTGGGGAGGAGAATGGATAGAAGAAGATGGGAGGGGAGACAATGTGGAGATGGGGTAGAGGCCATGACTGTGTAGACTTGTTCTGAATATGAAACTGGTTAGAATCAAAGATAAAAATGCAGTTGTTATCCTTACAAAACTGATGTACTGAGAGTAGCTAAGAGGTCATAGTGCGAACACAGAGAACATTGTTAAGCTTAAATGTATGATTGTTTGTGTGAAGAGAGGACTGACCTAAGTGAGAGATACCTAAGCTTTGGCCATTAGCAATGGTGATTGTGTCTTCTCCAGGATATTGAGAGGCTAGAGAGAGATTGGCCAGACCTGAGGTGAGGTGATTTGAAGCTCCTGTGTTTGTGTACCACAGGTTTTGATTAGAGTTACCATTGTGTAGATGCCATCATGGCTGATGGTTGAGGAGAGGGAAATTTCCCTTGGTAGGAGTAGTCCATTCAATGATAACAATCAGGAGCACTGTGGTCATTTTTGTTGCAGATTTGACAAGTGCTGGGATAATTGGTGGATGAAGATCCACTGTTGTGTCCAAATTTTGGTGAGAATGACTGATATGGCCTTGAATTTGGAGTTTGACTAGGATGACTCATATTGTGATTGGGGCCACGAGTAAAGGGGTTAAGCCTTCCTCCTCAGTAGCCATAGCCAAACCTTCCAATGCCTCTTCCATGACCAGGTGATTTGTGACCTTTGTTATTGGAGGGATAGGGTGGTCTATAGTTTGAAGCCATTGTAGCAGCAGGAAATGCAGGAGTGAGATCTTGTTTGTGACTGGATTCAAGTGACTGTTCTTCTATCTTTAGCATGGCATAGATTTCTTCCAAGTTGAAAGGATTGTACTCCTGTGGTAAGCCATTCAGTATATGAATGAGAATGTCTTCATCATCCATGAGAACAGAAGCAGCTGCCAGATTGTCCATTGCTTGCTTGATTTTCTGAATGTATGTATCAATGTTGTCTTTGCCCTTAGATATATTGTGTAGACTTGATTTTAACTGCAGGATGTTGGATCTGGAGGAAGAAGAAAATCTTCTTTCCAGTGCTAACCAGACCTCTCTTGAGGTGGTGTAGCCAATGACATGTGAGAGTGCAGATTGGGATAATGTGGCATTTATTGGTGTCATGAGTGCTTGATCTTGAGTGTTCCATAGATGATAGTTAGGATTTACCTGTGTGGTTATGTTCCCTTGTTCATTTCTGATGAATTTATCTGGACTGGGGAAGGATCCATCTACATAACCAATGAGAGAATGTGCTTTGAGAATTGCTGTGATCTGGAATTTCCAAGCAACATAATTGCTGGAATCAAGCCTCAGAGTAATCAGGTTGCAGATGTTTGAAAGGAGAAAATTGGAGATTGTGGAAATTTTGTGATTGTTGATATTGGATCTGCATTTGCAGGTGGATTTGTTGTTGCCGTGTTAGCAGCTATTTCTTGAGATAAAGGAAGACCCCCCCTTTTTTTGGTTGTTGAGAAATATTGTAGACGGTGTGTCTTAGTTTGGCTCTGATATCGTGACAGAACTTGACTTTGTTGTGCTCAGTTGATTCTCTCCATTGAAGCAATTGCACCCAATAACACAGTGAATAAAGATTTTGCAGAGATTACAGAGAGAGAGAGGAAGAAAAAAAAGAAGAAGAAGATTTTTGTATTAAGAACAATCTTGATTCACCAGTTACAAGATACAAGATCACTCCACTCCTTATATACAGGTCTCACCTCTCAACTGGCATTTGTTTGTTACAGGATACAGTTAGTTAGAGATACAGCTGGATTCTGTTGCTAGTCAGTTAAGTGATTTGCTATGGTGTATCTAAGCTCCATGTCACTCCATGCTGAGTTATGTTGAGCTGGCATTCTTCCTGTTGTGAGACTTTATCTTTGGATTGCTGAGCTGCTCTATTTGAGGAAGGGTGTTGAATGTTTTGCTGCTGCGAAGTCCCTCTGCTAACAAAGCTAGATAGCCATTCTTTGTAAAGAATGATAACTTTATGCTTGATATTAGTCTTGCTCTAGTTTTGATGAGCTTGTGTGTGTGTGTGTTTTTTTGCGTTTCAGGTAGGAATACTGTATTGCTGGGTTCTGATTCTTTCTGTTTGTTTGGTGTGAAGATTTTCTCTTGTACTTGGCCTTCTTTTATGTGTGATTATTTGTCTTACTATTTCGAGTTCTTAGTATACACTGGTAGGTATATCTTCTAGTTTCCCAGAATGGCACATTTTCTGTTTCTTAGTACTCTATAATTGTTATCACACTTGATTTCCTTATACATCAAATATCAGTTATAATAATTACTTAACTTCACAGCTTCTTACATGTTACAGAATATACATAGGATTATTCTAGAATATACATGCTGTAGGGTTGACTGTATAGGCTCAATCATAGGGATTCTAATTAGTCTACTTTCCTAGTTTAGTCTCTCAATTTGTGTATAAATACACTTGTATATTTTGAATGGAAGAATACAGAGAATTATAGTTTGCTTTCTTGGTTACATGGGATCAGAGCAATTCTGAGAGTTAGGGTTTCTTTTCTTTTATTTTTTCTTTTTCCCTTCTTTCCGGCCATTCTGTCCAGTGAGCAAAAGTGGTAAAATTCCTTGGATCACCCAGTTCGAGTGATCCTCTTTTCTCACTGTCGGCGTGGACCAGTAGCCCACCTGCCGATCGGCTTCTCTCTGAAGTCCGGTCACCAGAATCCCAGCGTGTGAGCCTCACGCACCACCCGAAACTTTTGCCTTCGTCAGCTACTTCACGTGCCGGCGCGTGGAGGCGCGTGTGACTGCGCCTCTATCTCCGATCAGTCTTCTCGGTGTCGCCTCACTCTCTCCGGCACTTCTGTGTATTCGGTTGCTTTGCTGCTATTCGTTTGGACACTCTGGTTGCCCTATTGCTTCACGGCTGTTCGTGTGCTTCACTGTTACTGGTCTTCTTGGCTAGTTTCTTCTGTTACTGGTCTTCACTACTTCACTGCTGCTGTTGTTGCTTCACTTCACTGTGTTATGTTTCTATGGCTGAAGAACAGAAGAATTTGGTTGTGACTGATATCATTCCCATGATGTCCAAAATCACAGAACATAAATTAACTGGTCTAAATTATTTTGATTGGTGTAAGACTGTCAGGATTTATTTGCGGAGTATTTCTAAGGACAATCATCTTACTGAAGATCCACCAACCGATAATACTCGCAAGGAATGGTTGAGAGATGATGCTCGCTTGTTCTTGCAAATCCGAAACTCTATTGACACTGAGGTTGTTAGCCTGATTAATCACTGTGAGTATGTTAAAGAATTGATGGAATATTTAGAATTTTTGTATTTTGGAAAGGGCAATCTTTCACGTATCTATGAGGTTTGTAAGGGCTTTTACCGGGCTGAACAACAAGATCACTCTCTTCAGGCCTATTTTATGAATTTCAAACGAATCTATGAAGAATTGAATGTCTTGTTACCTTTCAGTCCTGATGTCAAAGTCCAGCAAGCTCAACGGGAGCAAATGGCAGTAATGAGTTTCTTGGCTGGCCTTAATTCTCAGTTTGAGATTGCTAAATCTCAGATTCTCTCTAGTGCTGAGATTTCCTCTCTCCATGAGGTCTTCACTAGGGTACTTCGCACAGCTACTAGTACATCTGTTGCTCCATTTGTTCATGCTTCTAGTGCTCTTGTCAGTCATCATGGTGGATCTGACACTGGACGGTCTTATCCTAAGAACAGAGGAGGAGTTACAGGTGGTCAAGATGCAGGGGGAGTTGTATGTTATTATTGTCATGAGCCGGGCCATACTAAACGCACGTGTAAGAAATTGCAAAATAAGTCTTAGAAGTCTCATTCGGCCCATGTTGCGGTTACTCCTACACCTAGCACATCTGAGCCGACCATTACAGTCTCTGCAGATGCATTTGCTAAATTCACTCAGTATCAAGCAGCATTGCAGCATTCATCTCCACCTGTCACTGCCATTGCCGAGTTAGGTAAACCAAATACGTGTCTTTTTTCCTCTTCCTCACAATGGGTCATTGATTCTAGTTCTACAGATCATATGACAGGTAATTCTAGTCTTTTCTCCACTTTTCAGTCACACACATCTCCTTCTAATGTTACTTTAGCAGATGGTTCCACCTCTTCTGTGCTTGGGTCTGGTACTGTTAATCCAACTCCATTGATTTCGATGTCTTCTGTCTTGAGTCTACCACGATTCTCTTTTAATTTAATGTCTGTAAGTAAACTTACTCGTACCCTGAATTGTAGCATCTCATTTTTTCCTGATCATTGTCTTTTTCAGGATCTTATGACGAAGAAGATTATTGGTAAAGGATATGAATCCGGTGGTCTCTACATTCTGGATACCCAGGTGCCTAGGCCCATTGCATGTTCCAGTGTCGTCACTCCATTTGAAGCACATTATCGGTTGGGACATCCTTCTTTGCCTCTATTGAAGAAATTATGTCCTCAGTTTCATCATGTATCTTCCTTAGATTGTGAGTCGTGTCAGTTTGCCAAACATCATCGGTTGCCGTCAGTCCTTCGAGTCAATAAACGGGCTAATTTTCCCTTTGAGATAGTCCATTCAGATGTTTGGGGTCCGTGTCCTGTTGTGTCCACTACTGGATTTCGATATTTTGTTTCTTTTGTTGATGATTTTTCTCGTGTGACTTGGCTTTACTTAATGAAAAATCGTTCTGAATTATTTTCCCATTTTAGTGCCTTTTGTGCTGAAATTAAAACACAGTTTAATGTTTCTGTGCATACATTACGGAGTGATAATGCCAAAGAATATTTTTCCGATTCCTTTCAGGCCTATATGATTCAAAATGGCATTCTTCACCAATCCTTTTGTGTTGACACACCATCTCAGAACGGTGTGGCCGAACGGAAAAATAGGCATCTTCTTGAGACAGCCAGGGCCCTCTTATTCCAAATGCACGTTCCTAAACAATTTTGGGCTGATGCAGTTTCCACAGCCTGTTTTTTGATTAATCGCATGCCTTCCTCTGTTCTTAATGGTGAGATCCCTTACAATGTCCTTTTTCCTACTAAACCCTTGTTTCCTATTGCACCTCAGATATTTGGTAGTACTTGTTTTGCTCGTGATGTTCGTTCCCAGGTCACTAAATTAGATCCCAAGTCTTTAAAATGTGTTTTTCTGGGTTATTCTCGTCTACAAAAGGGGTATCGGTGCTACTGTCCTAGCCTTCACAAGTATCTTGTGTCCGCTGATGTTACCTTTCTCGAACATCTTCCTTTTTTCCCTACTGCTTCTACTCATTCGAGTCAGGGGGAGGATGATGATCTGTTGGTTTATACTATCACCTCTCCGCCCCCCACTGTAGCTCCTTCCCTTGTTACCCTACCATCCCCACCACCTCCTATTCGCTATGTCTATTCCCGACGACGAGACCCATCTGCTCCATATCCCGCACCGGTTTCTTCTTCGCCATCAGATCCTGTGGCTGGTGATCTTGATCTTCCCATTGCCCTTCGCAAAGGTACGCGTCAGTGCACTTATCCTATTTCATCGTTTGTTTCTTATGCTAACTTGTCTTCTTCTTCGTGTTCTTTTGTTGCTTCCCTTGATTCTGTGTCTCTTCCCAAAACTGTCCATGATGCCTTGTCCCATCCTGGATGGCGTGATGCTATGATCGAAGAGATGAATGCTTTAGATGCTAATGATACTTGGGATTTAGTGCCTTTACCTGCAGGAAAGAAAGCTATTAGCTGTAAATGGGTGTTTGCTGTCAAATTCAATTCCGATGGTTCCGTGGCTCGCCTTAAAGCCCGTCTTGTGGCTAAAGGCTATGCTCAGACTTATGGTGTGGATTATTCGGATACTTTCTTCCTCGTTGCTAAGTTGACCTCGGTTCGTTTATTTATTTCTCTGGCAGCTACTCATGATTGGCCTTTACATCAGTTAGACATCAAAAATGTGTTCTTACATGGTGATCTCCAGGAGGAAGTGTATATGGAGCAACCACCTGGATTTGTTGCTCAGGGGGAGTGTGGACGAGTTTGTCATCTTTGTAAGTCATTATATGGTTCGAAACAGAGTCCTCGTGCTTGGTTTGGAAAATTTAGTCAGGCAGTGGAGAAGTTTGGAATGAATAAGAGTAAGTCTGACCACTCAGTTTTCTATAAGCATTCTACATCTGGCCTCATTCTCCTTGTTGTGTATGTGGATGATATTGTCATTACTGGAAGTGATACTGTGGGAATTTCATCTTTGAAGTCCTTTCTTTATAGCCAGTTTCACACGAAAGATTTAGGGGTGTTGAAGTATTTCTTGGGAATTGAGGTGACGAGAAGCAAGAAAGGCATTGTCCTATCCCAGAGGAAATATGTGCTTGACCTATTAACTGAGACTGGAAAGTTAGGGGCTAAGCTGTGCAGCGCTCCAATGCTTCCCAACCTACAACTCACGAAAGATGGAGACTTATTTGAAGATCCTGAAAAATACAGGAGACTGGTTGGAAAGTTGAACTATCTTACAGTGACATGTCCTGATATTGCATACTCTGTTAGTATTGTCAGTCAATTCATGTCCTCCCCAACAGTTCACCATTGGGCAGCGTTAGAACAGATCTTGTGTTACTTAAAGGGAGCTCCTGGACGAGGGTTACTGTACAAGAATCATGGACATACTCACATCGAATGTTTTTCAGATGCAGATTGGACAGGTTCCAAGATTGACCGCAGATCCACTACCGGATACTGTGTTTTTGTTGGAGGAAATTTGATTTCATGGAAGAGTAAGAAACAAAATGTTGTGTCCCGATCCAGTGCAGAATCAGAATATAGAGCTATGGCACAATCTGTATGTGAGATAATGTGGATATATCAACTCTTGATTGAGGTTGGTCTTAAAGCTTCAATACCAGCAAAATTGTGGTGTGATAACCAAGCGGCTCTCCATATTGCTTCCAATCCTGTGTTTCATGAACGGACTAAGCATATTGAGATTGACTGTCATTTTGTTCGTGAAAAGTTGCAGCAAAATTTGATCTCTACCGGATACGTGAAAACTGGAGAACAGTTAGGAGATATCTTCACAAAGGCTTTCAATGGGGCTCGAGTCGATTATATTTGCAACAAGCTGGGCCTGATTAATATCTATGCTCCAGCTTGAGGGGGAGTGTTACAGAATATACATAGGATTATTCTAGAATATACATGCTGTAGGGTTAACTGTATAGGCTCAATCATAGGGATTCTAATTAGTCTATTTTCCTAGTTTAGTCTCTCAATTTGTGTATAAATACACTTGTATATTTTGAATGGAAGAATACAGAGAATTATAGTTTGCTTTCTTGGTTACATTACAGAAGTATGTTTACGGACTGCAGACTGATCCCTTAATTCTCAACCTGAGCTTTCAAAATATCTGTCTTTCAATTTTGTATATCGGTTTACCATTGGGAGCTACACTAAGGACTAAAGGGTTTGGGATGCGGTGGTGAAGAAGGTTTCAAAAGAGGTTCGTGGGATGGAAGATGCAATATTTATTTAAAGAGGGAAAGCTTACGTTATTTCGGAGCACTTTGTATCGTTTTCTGACTTACTTCATGTCACTTTTTCCCATTCTAAAGAAAATATTGGATAAGTTGCAGCATGACTTCTTTTGGGATGGCCTGGGTGATGAGATGAAGATCCATCTTGTGGGGTGGAATAAAACTCGAGCTCCAATTAGTGAAGGTGGTTTTTTTTTTTTTTGGGGTGGGGTGGGGTGGGGTTGGGGGGGGGGGGGGGGGGGGGGGTAAAGGAATCGAGGGTGTTTTACCTTGCTCTTCTTGGGAAATTGCTTTTGAGATTTGCTTCAGAACCAAATGTTTGGTGGAGGATAATTATAGAAGCCAAGTATGGTTATATGGAAGGGGGATGGATGTCTAAGGAGGTAGAGGATTCTTTTGGTGTGGGATTGTGGAAGAGTGGTATCAGAAGGGGTGGTGGGGACTTTGGCATAGAAATTTGGCTTTTATGAAGAGATTTCATCGACTCTTTTTGATAACCTCACACAAAGAAGCTATGGTTGCAGACTTTCTGATCGAATTGGGAAATGAGGTGGCTTGGAATCCCTAATATAGGATATTTTTCCAAGATTGGGAGGTAGAGGAGATTACAACATTGTTGGAGGTTTTGCATTAGTTAAGATTAGACTTGATAGAAAACTGATTGAAAAAGGAAAAAGATTTCACCTGATAGCAATGATGAGATCAGATGGTTGCCAGGGTAGGGGAGCGGTTTCACTGTCATCTATAAAGTGCTTTTGAGGAGAGATGTTGCAGACTTTCCTTGGATGAGCATTTGGGGGCCTAAAGTTCTTGTAAAGATGGCATTTTTTTGGTGGGCAAGTGCGTGGGGAGCTATTTTAATGGGGAGAACTTGAAGTAAAGAGAATTCAAGTTGGCTAACTGATGTGTCGTGTGTAAGAGTGAGGAGGAAACAGTGAAGCACTTGTTTCTTCACTGTAAGTGGCTCGAGAAGTGTGACAGCTCTTGTTCCCTCTCTTTGGTTGCCGTTGGACTATGCCTTGGATGGTGATAAAGCTCCTTAGAAGTTGGAGGGGAGGATGTAAAAAGCAGTGTTCATAAGTTTTGGGATGCAGTCCCACTCTGCTTTTTCTTGGTGTATATGGAAAGAAAGAAATAGAAGAATTTTTGAAGGGTAAGAAGTCCCTTTGTAGATTCGAAGTATTTTTTTTTTTGTGTGTATTTTGTATATATGGGTAGTAGGGTCTTATGCATCCTCGGTTGATGCTTTGTACAATTTTTGGGAGAAATGACATTGTTGTTGATTGTCTCCTCCTTTGTATACAGATTCGCCCCCTTGGGCACTCTTTTAATGTGAATTCAGTGATTACTTATCCAAAAAAAAGGTTAATCTTTCATGATATATGGGGTAATGATTTTGTATTTTGATTCATATGGCAGGTTCTTTCACTATAATTGCTACTAAGAATTTTCTTTCATTTAACAATGGGGGCCTAGAGTCATTCTAAGGGTGGTTCCTAGAGATATGTTTGTGTACTGTAGTAAGGTTTTAATCTCCTCTTCCATTTTTAGGGTTATCTCTCTCTCTCTCTCTCTATCTCATAGTTCATTTATTCTATTTGTAAAGCAAAAACAATAAGCAAAAACGATAGAAGGGTTTTAGTGTCATGTCCATTCTAAGCCAACCCCTTTGCATACGACACCACGATTGTTGCTAGGGTAGCATATGCAAAAGATCACCAAAAAAAGAGCAAAATCAAGCAGAGGACACTTAAGATCTCTCTCTCTCTCTCTCTCTCTCTCTATCTCATAGGTCATTTATTCTATTTGTAAAGCAAAAACAATAAGCAAAAATGATAGAAGGGTTTTAGTGTCATGTCCATTCTAAGCCAAACCCTTTGCATGCAACACAAAGATTGTTGCAAGGGTAGCATATGCAAAAGATCACCAAAAAAAAGAGCAAAATCAAGTAGAGGACACTTAAGACACATGAGCGATTGAGGAACAATCTCTTAATGCTTTTAGTGGATTATTGGAAAAGGCTCACATACTTTGATTCACAGATGCCACCATAGATTTAAATCGCGGTCGTGGGATACGATTCGGTCGCGGTCGTGGTGTAATGGTATTGGGAGTATCGGGTCATTCATAACGGAAATAAAAAACTGCAATCTTGAATTTTTTTCAAACACTAGCAAATTTCTTAAAAGTCACTGATACGCATATTTTAATTACAATTATCATATTTTAATATTTTTTACTATTAGTTTTTAATTTTCTAACACCTAAAAAATATTTTCTTATAAATAACACCTAAGAAAATATTTTATTATTTTATATGGATTTTCTTAAGTTAATCTAATAAGAAATATCATTTAATTTGAGTAACATTACAACAAGCAATATAAAGAATAACAAAAAATAATAATAAGCATGAAAATCAATTTAGCTGATTAGTTATGGAATAAAAAAAATTAAAATTTTGAGGCCAAAAGGCCTTTTCGAGTTCATATTGACTCGAATGTTTTGGTAACCCATTTTAATTTTTTTTGGAATTATTTTGTTAAGTGTATCTCTTGTATATAAATCTTATAAAAATATAAATCATAAGAATTCTATAGAAAAATAAATTAAAAAGTAAAAGAAAATTAAAAATTTGAAATTTTTTTTACATAAACAGTCATAACAGTCCTGTAATAGTCGTAATGGTCCTGTTACGGCCGATACTTAACGGTATTGGTTGATACGACTGTGAATTTTAGTTACACCGATATATTGGTCAATATCGATATCGGATGGTCAAAAAACTGATACGTAACGTAATGACCGTTATTTAACACCATGGATGCCATTCGATTTCATTGGAAAAAGCTCTGGCAATCTAGCTCTTCTGTAGGGACTTAATACCTATTTCTATCAAGTGTTTGAGTTGAGCCTAGGATCTTGTCGTGAGTTATGTTAACGAGGGAGTTTCCAGTCACAAAACTGTTAGATATTCCTCTAATCTAAGAAGCACAGAGATGGACACGAGATACGAATACGACACGACACGTTATTTCTTAAAAAAATAAGACACGAACACGTCAGAGACACGTTAAATATATATAAATTTTTTATATTTTTTTTATTACCATATAATAAAAACCTAATGTTATTGTAATCAAAATTTGTATAAAAGTACACAAATCACAAAAATAATATTAAGATATTAAAATAACAAAACCGCTAAATAAAAATTAAAGAATTTCTTTATTTAATCATCAACATTCATGATTCAAGTGTCTGACACATGTCCGGGAAGTGTCTGAGAGTGTTGGTGTCCTCCGACACGGATACGTGAACCAAAATAGAGTGTCTGTGCTTCATAACCTCTCGTTATTAGAAATGAGGATAGCTCTATCCATGAAACCCTTGTAATAATGATGCCCTCAGTTATATTTCATGTATGTGACTTGGGCAATAACAAACAAAAACTTTTCAACCCTTAAACCCAACTTTGCTTCATGACAGAAAAGATTAAACAGCTATTGATGCTGTTCTTGGAGAGCAGAGGCACAATAACTAATAATTCGAAATGTACCAAAGAAGCATCTGAGATGAAGTTTTACAACTCAACTTAACAAAACCTTATTCCAACTATTTGAGGCTTGAAATGAAATTTTCTGTAATGATATTTACTTGTGTGCTCCGATAGAGCCTTGCATCAATTTGGACTTCAGCCTTTGTTTCGGAGGATTTTTGTGGGTCAGAATATTTGATTTGGTGATAGGATTGTTTTGTTGTAGTTCTTCAAGTTGATTATTGTTAGAGCAATTTTGTAATTTATTAGTTAGCTTCATCAAGGGTAGATTAGTTTGTTCTCTTGTTTAACCCCTTCTATAAAAGGGTTCTTTATTATTTTTCTGCTGTGATCAATCTTTGTATTTCTTCTTCCTCTTGTTCTCTATCAATTATGAAACTGTCATCCTCAACTTATCACTATCCTTTTTATCCATTTTCCAATTGCTGTGCTCTAAGTTACCATTGTTTTCCAGTTGGAGTGAGTTGTTTATCTCATGCTCAGGGAGTTCATTAATCCTTGTCACTCCAAAGCTTGAAGTGAAATTGGTTAAATTTTTGGAAAATGATTTCTTTTTTTTCTTCCATGTCCAATTTGAAAAGAAAGCAATTACCTTTTTTTCACAATACTGTGGCTTTTGTAAATAATGTTGTTTGATGTCTCATCAGTCATCTCACAAGGCTTTGATAGGGTGGAAATGATAATCACTATAAATGATTAAGTTGAAACCTGGAAACAAAGTGATGTTTTCATTCAATGAAGATTGCCTTGACTTGCTTCTTTTTTCAACTTCCTTTGAAATATGAGGAAATCTGGGATTGGTTACTCTTAATTAATATCCTTTTGAGATAGACATTCTCTCTTTGGTCACTGGATATATTTGGACTCTGCCTATTTGGTTTTTTCCCCAGCATTTTGGGTTCTTCCGTATTCGTTTGTTGTTTGATCTGTTTTTTTTTGGACTCGTTCTTCTATGATAAACCATTTTGGTTGCCATGTCATCGCTTATGATGGGAAATGTTTCTGGATATCTGTGTTACACTCATGTTGTGCTTGCTATATTTAGTCATAAGTGAAGTATGAATGAGGGCATTTAACCAGCCTGTATTTAGAAAAATAATTTCCTGCAGAAATATACGGTTTGGCGCGGTTCTGAAAAACAATTTTCCATAATTGGAGTTATAAACAAAAACAAAAATCTTTTTGTTTTGTTGTTTTTGAAAATTGTGTTAATTATTCTACTGATCATTAAACAGAATGATGTTTTCCCTGCTCTGTTTTTTCGTTTTCCTGAAAAAAATATTAAGACAACTGGAAAGAGTTTCTCAAAATTGTCACTGTTTCTAGGAACACATTTTTTATGACTGATTTCTAAGAACTCTGCCAAACAGGCCATAGATTCTATCATTCAGTTTTGTAATTATCAAATTGCTGTTTGAATTAATGTATTTTCTCATACGTACAGTTCACTCCAAAGAAAGGTGGGACCCCTGGAAGGAATGAGATAGTGTTTATTTCGCCTACAGGCGAGGAGATCAGGAATAAGAGACAATTAGACCAGTATCCGAAATCTCACCCCGGAGGCCCTTCTATCTCTGAATTTGACTGTGGCACAGGTATACTTCGAACTCTGTGTGCATGTGTATGTGTGAACACCCTAGTAGTAAGGGTTGTGACTTTGATGAATATATTAGTAAAGCAAATGCTGGCAACAAGTTTATTTACATCTGCTTCTGCACTGCTGTGAACAGGCAACACTCCAAGGCGTTCTGCAAGTTTTAAGTGAGAAATCAAAGGCAACAGAGACACCAGAACATGAGCCTCCCAATAAATTGCAGAAGAAATCAAGCTCAAAAAAGGGAGTGAAATAGAAAAAGGATGATATTGATGAAGAAGGTGAGACTGCTGAAGATAAAGAAGCTGCCACAGAAGAGACCAAAGAAAGTGCAGACAGAGAAGCTGCAACAGAAACCAAAAGAAGTGCAGAAGAAATGAAAGATGCGGAGGTTACTGAGGGAGTGATTGCAGATAAAGATACTGTGGTGGACTCTGAGCAGAAAACTGAGAGAGAGATTGATGAGACAGACATGGAGAATCCTGAAGCCAGCAATGAGGCAAATTCAGATGCAAACAAAGAAGATACTGGGAAGAAATCTCTGCCAATGCCAGGGCTGGAGGAAAACAATGAGGCAGAGCAAGAAGCTCATTCCCAAGTACCAGTGTCCGTTGGGACTGCAAATCCTGAGAAAGAGGAGAAAACTGTAGAAGATTCAATTCCTGAGATGGCGGATGGAGTTGTTGAAAAGGAGTCTGATGTTGACAGAGTAGGAGAAGAGGACCATCCTGACAAAGAGACCCTTACTGAGAAGGCAGCCAATGTAGAAGAAAGTAAAGCAGATGGTGACAGCCTGGAGGACCAAGTGGTGGGGAAACCTTTGGAAAATCACTCGATGAATTGTGAGGAGGCACCGCATGAGCCCAAGGAATCTCAAGTTAGCTGTTGAGATTTCTTTAGTTTCTTCACGGACTCAAAAATCTCTTCCCTACATTCTTTTGTTCTGTTAGGGTACTTGACTGACAATGATACATATCTTCAATTGCCATTAGGGTTTTGTAGAGCGATTAATATATGTTTGATCTTCTTAATCAACAACAACGTCGTCATCGTCATCATCAGTTGCACCCAACATGTTCTGATGAGGGTACAACTGCTGACATTTGACAGTTAGTATTTGGATGTAATCCCAATCTCTTCTTCTACTTATTAAACTGCCTTGCCTCTTATTTACTCCTGCATGGAAGCCAATTACCTTTCAGCTTTTTCAATCCGTACCTGACTACATATTTGTTCAAGGCCACAGATATTCATTGAGAAATTTGGTAGTTGTATTTGGGGCATCTAAATTCACGCTGATACTTATTGCATGGGGATGGGGACTCGAAACTATGCCACCAAAAATGGGTGCTATCGAAGCATGCGGTTGTAAGGGTGTGGGTGTGTGTGTCCTTTGGTGCTTTTGTAAGAGGCTTCGAGTCACTGTCCAAAACTATCCTACAATGACTAATAAAGTTATAATCGTAGAATGAACTAATCATAATCTATATAATGATTTATTTTGCATAATATAAGTTCATTTATATTTATATAATATAATATTTTATTTGCTCAACATACTAGTCATTTGCAATTCTCGTGAACTATTTCTATATTGTTTTGCATCTCTTTTTAAGAATCTTCAAGTGACAGTCCACATAAGGCTTCATTGTAAAACTCTTTGAATGATATCAATTTTAGCTTAAAAAGTTTGGTCAGAGTTCAATTTTGTATGACTATATTTCTATATGTAATATACAAGTTATAACTAAATATACTAGGTAGTTATGTATAATATATAGTTTGTTCTACAAAATTTACTGTACAGGGCTTGTCAATTATAGACACTGCGAGCGAAAGATCCTCTCCTTATAGGATGAGTAAAGGCTATTGAATTTTAAAAGACTGAGGGCTGTTGAATCCAATCCATGAACCGATCAAACCCGCCCAAAGATTAGTGGGTTTGGGTGATTCATTAGATGGGCTGAAAATGCGTTGAGTAAATATAATCCAATCAATTAATGGGTCAAATATGGGTTTAAAACGGATTTTCGTGCGAGTTTGCAGTTAAAGTTAGGGTTTTAAGTTTTAATAATAGTTATCAAAATTAGACCGAATCGATCAGCTCAATCAGTTGAACTAGGAACAAGACCTCTGGCCTTTTTGATAGTTTAATTAGATTGTTTTTGCTAAAAATCATATTAAACTAGTATAAACCGGTCAATTTTTGTTTCAACTAGATAAACAGATATCAAACTTAAAAGTTGCGCAAATCTCTTTATTGTCTTGAGTTACACAATGGGACATCTCTTCGGTCATTATTTTTGTTTAAACTAGATAAACCGATATCAAACTTAAAAGTTGCCAAATCTCTTTATTGTCTTGAGTTACACAATGGGACATCTCATCAGACATCACCATCGGTACATTTATTAGAGCCTAGCCATCTATCTTCCATTAGTGCATAAAAAAATTGATGGCTTGGAAAGGTGAACCCTCATTCATAGGCTTGAAAATAACTTCCTCAACCACTTAGCTAATTCCTTCTTGTGTTGATTTTTATACCAACTTTAATATACATTCAAGTAAAATGGTAACTCATTTTTTTTATATTTTTAAATATATTAATTATAAAAGTGGTTGAACCACTCATTGCCCCTTCACCGGTTATGAGCAGCTCGTTAGTGTCAATCTCTATTCTCTACCTCTTGTCGTCTCTCTCTCCATCTCGTACGCGATCAACTACTACCCTTCTTGTCAAACAACCTCACATAGTATGCCACTCATTTCTCCCTCCCTCCCTTTCTATACACGACAATTTTTTTGTGGCAAAACTTGAAAAAAAAAGAAGTTCATTCATTGAAGGCAGAAAAGCTCCAAACCCACTTCTCCAAAAGCTTCATTTTCTCCAAAAGATGGTTAAACAAGTTCATTACTCGGCTACTACCCTTCTTGCCGAACAACCTCACATAGTATACGACCCATCCCCTCCCTCCCTCTCTCCCTCCCTTTCTATACACGACATTTTTTTGGCAAAACCTGAAAAGAAAAGTTCATTCATTAAAAGCAAAAGATTTCCAAACACACTTTTCCAAAAAATGGTAATTATGATTTGAACACCAAATTTGGTAAGCAACCCTAAAACAAAATGAAGGAATTTAGGTAAAAAGAGAGTAGTTATACCCTACTTATATAAGCCAAACGAGATGAGCTTATTTTGAGTTATGTTTGCCAGATTGGCGAGTCAAACCTCATTTTGACTAGACTCGACCCGTTTAGTAAACAAGATTAATTATCAATTGAGTTTGGCTCATTTATTAAGTGAACCAAGTTTAAGCGAATCATAATCGAGCTAAGCTCAACTGTTTATGAATGACTTGGTTCGTTTACAGCCCTATTGACATGCCTTACTCTCATGTGTTCTATTGAGAGTGCAATCTAGGGTTGAAGGATGTTGGATCAAGAATTTTGATGATGAAACACATGGGCAAGAAATATTACAACTCCTCAAAGTGCTCTTTATAGCCTCTTTAAACATACTCTCTTAGATTGTTTTGTAATGATTATTGTTAGGAATAAAGTGTTGAATTACAATTTAGAAATATATGTTTTAAGAACTAGATCGAATCGGCTTGTCTAACTGAAAAAATTAGGAATCGATCCAATTTTTGGTCCGAACTATCATTTAAAACCGTTAGTATTCAAAAACTAAACATTAGTATTCCAATGTTTCGAACCACGGTTAAATCGGTGGTTCAATTAAACCGTCTACAGTTGAGAGGAGTCACCCAGTTCAAGGGAACAATTCACCGCGTGGAAAAAATATAATTTTTAAAAAAATCTCAAACTATGTTAGACATGAATGCAGGTTCTTGAACTTCGTGACCATTAAATATATGCCATTTATATAGCATTAATTGTTTAAAGGACTAAAGAGACTCACCAATGGAGTCCCTTTTATATACCTCAATGCCATTCAAGTTTTCTGTAAAGACTCGAAATTTTTTTTCTAATTTACAAATTTTAAAATAATAATAATGTAAAATTTATTAAGAAAATAAAAAGTTAAGTGAAAAGACTAAAAAAGAGCTTAGGATTTAAAAGAAAAGTGAAGAAACAATGAGGGTCAAAAAGGAAATTTCAACTATTGTCTTACTTTTGGCTTATAAATCCAAAATCCTTACACACCTGAAACACACACTAGAAACACACACAAAAGCATTTATGTAAAAGAGAGAAAAAGGGAGAGGAAGAGAAAAGAGGGAGAAAATTGGAGCTTTTGGAGACTCTTGAAGGATCATCAAGAATTGAAGCTCTCTTTTGAAAGATTGAAAGAAGAACAAGTTTCATTCCACTTACAAGCACCATTGGAGTTGGAGATTTTAGCCAAAATCAACAAGAACAAAGTTAGGGTTTCTACTAATACTTGAAGGAATGAAATATGGGGATTTCTAAATCTAGGTATAGGATTTGTGTAGATAGGTTCATCATGCCATGAATTTATCTTTTACTCCAGAATTATTCATTTTTGCATATTAGGGCATATCTTGCATGCGTGTTGGAAATCCATGTATTAGTTGTATTCTTACCATGGAATGACTTACTTTTACCTTGTCTTTCTATTGAATGTACTTTCGGTTGAATGCAAAAATGTTTGATTGGTGAAATAATTAAATGGTCTTACTTGTACTATGCTTGATAATTCAAATTGCACACCAAGTTTTGTGAAAATGCCTCAATGCATGCTTGATGTGGATTTAAGATGATTGAGTGGAATTACTTGAATGTTTAATCTTCTTGATGAACATATGATGAATTATGAATATATACATGAATGATAAGCCCTTGGAAATGTGAGAATGAGAACTTGGAAAGTAATGAACATGGGCTAGATTGGGGCACGACAGTTGTGTGATTTTGAGCATGGTGAGATTGCGCTTACCCGAGGTTTTAATTAATTTTCAAGATGGTATCTTCCTTCGCCTTGCGATCCGTAAACCCACGTGGGTGGTCGTATGTTTCCATTAGCCTAGTAGCCCGTAAAGCACATAATAAGGCTTATCGGGGGCTGACTAGGAAATTAGTCTTGGGATTGGGACTTGAGAATTGGTGAGAGAAAAACTTAAGAATTGAAAGAACTTGAATAATTGTGAACTCCTCTAATTGACATATCTTTTATTGATTTACATAGTGCTCTCTTTTGATAATTATGAATATGATGGTGTGATAAGATATTCTTTATCGACTTATTTTGCTTGTAATGAAATACATGCTTTGAAACTACTTGTGTGCCACAACATATGCACAAGCATACACTTGATACCACATTTTCTTATCTTCGTTTAAATTTCTCCTACTAGGGTTGTTGTACTGACCCTTACTAGATGTAAGAGTGGGCAATGAGGTAGCCCCGAGCTGAAGAACACCCTTGAAGCTATTTTGGGAAATACTCATTTTTTGTGTGCACTTGGATGATCTTCCATATGTGGAGACTCATAATGACTTCTATTTTGAACACTTTGAACATATATATATATATATATGTATGTATGTAATTTTAATAGGTCATGTTTGGAGTAACACTTGAAAAATCATTGAAATCCTCTTTAGAAGGGCTATATATATACATATATATATATATATACATATATATATATATATATACATATATATATATATATATATTTTTGTATAGTTGAATGTCATTAACTCTTGGGAAACTCTTGATTGTATATTTCTTGGAATAGACCATGTGAATTATATGTAGAATAGGTATGAGCTCTAATGATTATGTTGATGTAATTGTGGTAGGGCACTTGACTATCTTTTGATCCCTTTTGGATTTATGGAACATGAAATTTGCATAAAACTTATTATACTTCTTGTTGTTTTTAATGTATGAAACCTCATGAAATTGATGCTAAAAATATGAAAAAATATTTAATATATACTTGAAAACCATTAGAGTTGAAAAATGAAACCAAAATAGCTTGAAAAAGTCACAAGAAAACATGTAACGGGTCAGCCCGACCAGTTGACCAGTATTATTCACTGATTGACCAGCTATTTTGCACTTGTAGCACTTCGTTTTTTTTTAACAGACCAGTTGACTGGTACTGTTCACCGGGTGACCAGTCCAGCCACATTTTTCTTTGTTTTCTTCTTTCTTTTCAGGCCTTGTTTGGGGTTGTTTTAAGGGGCTTTTAGGCCATTGTTTTGAGACATTAAAATATAATATTTGAAGAACAAATCTCATTAAAAATATGATATTTTCACTAAAATGTGACTAAAACACTTAACTTAAAGAATAAGGATCATAAGTCACAATCGGGTTTTAGAAACCGGGTCGTGATAGAATAGTATCAGAGCATAGGTTTAGAAAACCTAAGGACGACGAGATAGGGCAATAATAAAAGATATAAATTAAATCTAAAGAACTTAATTGCTTGAGCTATATTTTAAAAGTTTTTCATTTTTTAAAATGTAAGATGTTTTGTTTATTTTTGTGTGGATAGATGTGATTGATTACCTTGTGAATTCCTTGTCATTATGCTATAATGAATTGCATAAATTTAATGTAGAGGTTGGTCTGAAAGATATCATATCATATTAGATTATCTTAATGTTTATGTTTGTTTATTCCAACACTTGTGGGGTTATTTGATACATTATTAGGACATTAATTAAAATACTAAAAGTGAACTTGAAGGGGATTTTGGGTGTCAATTTTCCTTATGCCACTAACTTGTTAATGTACTATACATGCTATATACATATGTGAGGTGAAATGCATAGGTTAATGTGATAGTTACTTGCAAGTATATATAGATACGCATATAAATATAGTAGATGTATTGTAAATATATACATGCTTTCTTGACTATTTGATACATGCCCTAATGCGTAGTATATGTATATAAGGTGGAGTTTCAATTTCTTGACTCAACATATAACGTGAATACATGTTTGTTGGCTAGGAATATTGCTACATATTTCATGTTAGAACACAGACATGAGAGGTTATAAATAGACATTGTGAACATGTTAGTTCTTATTTGATTACATAAGTGTGACTGGGTGAAATCGCATATATATATATATATATATATATATATTGCTTGTAAAAGGATCTTTCATGCATCGTGTTTACCACCCTGGTATTATTTGACTGAGATATATGTTTTGCATGAATGTAAATGTAGCTAAGTGGTACGAGTAGTATATCAATGGAAATGTTGTGACATTATAAGTGTAGGACGTTGTGTGTATGATCAAATATATGATTGTTTGGTAAATATTAATTGTGCCATAAATTAATTATTCTATGTTATTTATTTGACATGTGAAACATTATCATTAATTGAAACCTATGAGTATGCATGAGTAAGGAAAAAAAATGAGGCATAATGGTACATGTTATGTGATCTAGAAGTTGAACCCTAAATTGAAAATGAGATTTAGACAATTAAAATTCATGTCATGAGGGTAGAGCAATGTGTTCAAAATAATTAGTAATTTAAGGGGGACCCACTAAATTAGACTTTGATTGGTGTTGATGAGAATGGTGGGTGGCTATTTGAGTGGCACCATAGGAGACCGGGAGGATTTTTTTTTGAAAAAAAATAAAAAATCAATGAGAACAATTAGCACGAGAAACGAAATAGTAAAGAGATATTGTTTTTTTTTTTTTTAATTATAAGCTATAGTGTTTTTAGAAGGAAAACTGAATTTCTCTCAATTTGAATAAGGGTGAACTTGAGATGGTGTTAGTTGTAAGAGAGTTCCAATGGTTGGAACTCCACTATTTGGTGAGGACATAAGCCTAGTAGTCACTAAAAGATGAATAGGATGGAACGTAGAGATCCTCAAAGTTTTTAAGTCAAGAGAAAATAACCGTAGAGTGGTACTTGTTTGTATTTCTGTGAGAAGGATAAACAATATGGTGGTAACATTATAAGTATTCGAGTGATGCAAGTCATAATTAGTGCTAGTAAATACCAGTAGTGTCATGTAGTGGACCTTATAGGCAGGATTTTGCATGTTTATGTCCTAGCATTGAGATTATACAAATATTGTGACTATGTTTGAGATGAAAATGTTATCTGGTAAGGATATGGTAAGTGTTGGATTGGTGTCGGGTCTCATGTTATAGATAGTGGATGAGCTCCCACCATCCAATAACCAAAGAGTTGTAATTCATGAGAAGTACTTCCTATCCAAGAAGCTGAGAATGTTTTAACTAGGATGGAACTTGAACAAATGATGAAAAAAATAGTTACAGTATGATTAAAATTACGAAGAATGAGATAGAGTTATGTTTAAAAGAATTCTATGGTCTTGCGAGACCTAAATAACGGATTCTATACTTGTACTCAATTTTGTAATATCGAACCTAATAGGACTTGATCATTACCTAGTGTGACATATCAAATGCTAACAAAGTTTTGACAATAAAAAAGGATAATTATGTCCACCTTGAGGGAAATTAAATTATTCATTGAGTGACCAAAACGAAGCGATAGTGTATATTTTCTCAACTCGCACTATTTAGGTTAATTTAGCAAAGATAAAAGCGATGGATCATTCTATTTATATATCAATTATCTTAGGCTTGACTGAGTGATTATGACGAACGAGCATTCATTGATGCACATCAATGACTTGTTTGATAATTAGAGGAAATCAATGTGTTTTTCAAAGATTGATGGAGATCTAGTTATCATCAGTTGAGAATTAAGAAAGAGGATATTTCAAAAACCTCTTTTCGCACACAATATGGCCATTATGAGTACTTGGCCATGCCATTTGGGTTGACTAATGCTCCAGCGGCATTCATAAATCTCTTGAATTGAATTTTTCAATAATACCTTGATGTCTTTGTCATTGTCTTCGTTGACGACATTCGTATCTACTCACCATCCAAGGAGAAACACAAGAAGCATCTTTGCATTGCTTTGCAAACCTTACGAGAACACCAGTTGTATGCCAAATTTGAGAAATGTGGCTTTTGGTTAGCGGAAATAAAGTTTCTTGGGTATGCTATTTCACAACAAGGGGTATCCGTGAATCCTTCAAAGATTGAAGCTGTCCTGACCTAGGAAAGGCCGAAGAATGTATTTGAGATTTGTAGTTTTTTGTGTTTAGTAAGGTACTACCGTAGGTTCGTTGAGGGATTTTCGTGTTTGGCTACACCTATGATGAGGCTTACTAGGAAAGGAGTTCGATTTGTATGGGATGATGCTTGCGAGCGTTCCTTTTAAAAATTGAAGACTTTTCTTACCATGGCACCGATCCTTATTATTTTTGAGAGTGGAGAGAAATATTCCGTTTATTATGATGCTTCACGGGAAAGGTTAGGTTGTGTCCTTATGCAGAAGGGAAAGGTGGTAGCATATGGATCATAACAGCTGAAACCTCATGAGAGGAATTATCTGATGCATGATTTAGAGCTAGCCACCGTTGTCTTCGCATTGAAGAGTTTGCGACATTATCTTTATGGCTAGAGGTTCGAAGTCTTTTCTGACCATAAAAGTCTTAAGTATCTCTTCTCCCAAAAAGATTTGAACTTAAGGCAAATATGATGGATGGAATACATAAAAGACTACGATGTTGATTTGCAATACCATTCAGGAAAGACCAACATTGTAGCCGATGCACTTAGTAGAAAATCTCAAGAGAATTTGGCTAGTATACTCATTCGAGAGTGAAAAATGCTAGTGGCAACATCGGAGTATGACTTATGTCTTGATGAGACCGAGGGGACCGTTACGTTATTCTCTGTCGTTGCACACCCGAGCTTGCTTACTCGAATGCTTGACGCACAGTTGCAGGATTTAAGGGCAGAGGCCATTCACACTCATATTGCTAGTAGGGACACAGTCGAAGGTTGGACACTTCACACTGACCATGGCTTGAGATTTCAGGGACGAGTCTAGGTTCCACAACCTTGTCGCGAGGACATTATGCGAGAGTTTTACCATTCTAAGATGGCAGTTCATCCAAGAGGCACGAAGATGTACCATAATTTTTGCAGACAGTATTAGTAGAAGGGCATAAAGACTGATGTAGCAGGATTGATTAGTAGATGTTTAATATGTTGCAGGTTAAGGCCGAACACCAGCAACTCGTAAGATTGCTTCAGTTACTTCTAGTTGCTGAGTGGAAGTGTGAACACATTACTATGGACTTGGTGTTCGGGTTTCCTAAATCACCACGTAGACATATTGCTATTTGGGTTATCGTGGATCGACTAACGAAATTCTCGCACTTCTTGCCCATTTGGACTACAGATTCAGTGTAGTCTCTTAATCGCCTAAATATACGAGGAGATTGTTCGTCTCTATGGGGTTCTAGTATCTATTGTTTCTGACAGGGATGCATGATTTACCGCTCGATTTTGGCAGAGTCTACAGGCTGCCTTGGGTACCAACTTGGCACTTAGCACCGCATTCCACCCAAAGACAGACAAGCAGTCCAAGCGTATTATTCAGATCTTGGAGAACATGTTATGTGCTTGCGTTATGGATTTCAAAGGTAGTTAGAAGGATCACTTGCCACTTGTCGAGTTTGCCTATAACAACAGTTATCAAGCAAGCATTGAAATGACACCATTTCAGGCCTTGTAAGGTAGGCCATGTCGATCACCTATTTGTTGGACTGAAGTCGGGAATGCTACAGTTTTGGGTCTAGAATTAGTTCGGGAGAATACCAAGAAGATAAAGGTTATCTGACAATGATTTCTTACGGCACAAAGTAGGCAAAAGAGTTATGCGAACAAGAGGCGTACACCTCGAGCCTTCGGAGTTGGAGATCACGTTTTTCTCAAGGTAGCATCGCGGAAGGGTTTGACTCGATTTGGAAAAGGAGGAAAGCTAGCACCATAGTACATTGGGCGATTCGAGATCCTTGAGAGGATATGAGAAGTTGCTTACTGACTTGCATTGCCGCTATGATTATCTGGAGTTCATAATGTATTTCACGTGTCTATGCTTTGCAAATATTAGCCTAGATCCTTCGTATGTGTTAGATTGGACGGAGTTGGATCTTGAGGAGGATGCGTCTTACAAAGAATGTCCTATTCAAATTTTAGACAATAGGGAACAAGTCTTGAGGGGCAAGACTATTCCTCTAGTTAAAGTCCTATAACGACATCGTGGCCTTGAAGAGGCTACATAGGAGCGAGAGGACATAATCCACCCCAAACATCCCGACTTGTTTTCTAATCACGTGAGATTCTGACCCTGATTCGTCATTTAATCATGTGTACAGTTTCACTGAGTATCTGGGCTTCTATCGGTATCAATTTCGTCCCATTTGGACTTCATTTGGACTTCGTATAGCATCAGGGGCATTTTGGTAATTTCACATGTTGTAAGGCTAAAATTCTCGGGACCTCAGTTCATAAAATAGGACCTCACCATTAGGTCCAGAGTGTCCGACATAGTTAAATTGGACCATCTTTTTATGTTTAATTGGCCTTGGGTATCATTATGGGCAATTCAGTCATTTACAATTTACATGTCTGTATTTTTCGGGACTTAATTTCTCAAATCAGACTCCACCATTGAGTCTGGAATGCCCAACATAATCAAGATGGACTATCTGTTATTTTTGTTTAGCCCTAGGTATCATCAAGGGCAGTACAGTCATTTACCACTTACGTGTCATATTTTTTGGGACTCAATTTCTCAAATCGGACTCCACCATTGAGTCCGGAATGCTTGAAATAGTGAAAATACACTATTTACTTATTTTATTTGGACTCTGTTTGACGTATTTAATGTCCAAGGGTAAAATAGTAATTTTACCCAATTAATAAAATAATTAAATAAATTATTTTATTATTTTATTATTTTTCAGGGGTGTATTTGAATTAATTTTCCAAAATCTGGGCCAGAATACAAATATTCAGAACTGTTGGGGTCAAAGTATAATTTACTAAACTTCTGGTTTTTCTTTTAAATTTTTAAACAGTGAACCAAAGGGTTTAGTACCCTAAACCCTAGACCGGTCCTCAAACACAGTGAACCAGCCGGTTCACTAAACAAGACAGAATCGGAATAAGATAACCCTGTTATTCTAATTTGGCCCCTTATCCACAGTTTGGTCAGACCTGAATTCCAATTTTAATTTGTAATCCTGTGTTACCAAACAGACCCATTTCAGTTTTAAGTTTTAAAACCTTTAAACCAAAATGGTGCCGTCTTACTTAAACCCATTTGTGCGACGGGTCGGGTTCCAACCCGAACCCAGATCAGACCCGAAGTCTGGCCCTGTACTGTTCATCTTCTTCCTTTTTTCTTCCCCCGTTTGCCCTAGTTGCAGCCATCAAAGTTTTTCAATTTTGTGGGTTTTCAAACACTTATTTCCTCTGCTTTCCATCTCAAATCATTTCTAGGAGCCTAACGATCAGTTTAGCATTCATTTTATGGCTCGAATCTATGGATGGAGTTCAGTTCAACTCCATTATCGTGGTCTGCAACAAGCTCCATTCGAGCTTGTTTTCTGGGCCATTTCAGTTGAGTCTTGGTCTGTTGTAACCGTACAGTTTTAGGGATCATTATTTCATTCAAAGAACTGAGATTGAGGTTCGATTTAAGACACCCTAAATCAGACCCGTGACCTGCAACTCGACGATTCTCTATAGTCTTAGGGCCATTTCATCTAATTTTTGTTGTAGTGCAAACCTTACAACATCTAGTTCAGGTCCCTACCCTTCAATAGAGATTTAATCCTAGTCGAATCAGACCTACTACATGGAAGGTCATCAATGGCTGCCATGCTCGACCTAAGCTTTTCAAGCCTTCCTGACCCTCTCAGTTCGTTTATAATGGTTTCTCGAGGTTACAGTAACTCACGCATGCAGTTTAAATGGCTCAAATAACACTAAACAATACTGAAATTCAGAGAAAAATCAGAAACCATGTTAATGCTTTATACCTTCAATCAGATCCTCCCTCTCTTAGGCTCGGTGTGAGGTTGTTGGTTGCTGGCTCAGTTCTAGTCGTGCCTCTCAGTCCCTTCTCTTTTGTGCACCTCCAACGGAGACACCACATATGCATGTACACACACACTTGCATACACACACCTGTATTCATACATGCAAGACCTCACTTTCTCTCAGTCTCTCTCTTTCTAACAGATCTGCCATCACACACACTATCACACACATTGTTTTGGATTTCTGAATTCCCCTCCTCAACCCACGAAACACACAAGGCACAAATATATACAAGTATACACACGTATATATTTTAAAATTTTAATTTGTTGCATGGATCTCTATTGGTGGGGGTGGTGGTCCAATCAAAATTTTAAGCTCCTATTATATATATATATATATATATAAACATATTTTATATTATATGTGGGCTGCATGAAATCTCATTAGCCCATTTGGGAGGTGGAGCTTTGTTATTTCATGTATATATACAATTCTGTTGTATATATAGGCACAAAGATGTTGGCAGCCAACTTGGTAATTTTTTGGATACCATGTGCTTGCTCATTTAGGTCAAGGTTTCAAGTCCCCTTGGCCTCACTTTTGGGCATTTTTCCATATCTTGGGCTTATGCCTTGTTTGGTTGGCGCAGAATTCCATTTTGGCTATTTCCGTTGTATTTTCTTTTCTGTTGCTACTTTTTCGACGTAGTTTCTTCCGAGGGTTTCGTATTTCAGTTAGCTTCGATGCCAAAGACCCCGTGTCGTTTATTATTTATTTGGGATTTTCGTAGTTAGCTAATTCGAGTTCCGTCAGTGTTAAAACGACATCATTTCACCTAATTAATTAGTAATTAGGTCCGGGTATTACACCCTCGTCTCTAACTTGTCTAATTATTTATGTTGGTCTATCGTGACCATCCAGAGATTCCCGATTAATTTTCTTATTTATTCCTTATGTCGGTTCTAATTAATAATTATCAAACTAATTATTAATTAGTCAGGTCGGAGTGTTACAAAAACACTTAACTTAAAGAATAAGGATCATGAGTCATAATCGAATTTTAGAAATCGGGTCGTGACATTTTCACTTTCTATTCAATGTGGGATAGAATATATATATATATATATATATATATATATTTTATAGGGAATCCTCTCTTGAACTTCTTGTATTACACTCGATGTGGGACAATCATAAAAAGTAAATACACATCTCTTCTAACAAAAAAAAAAAAAATCTCTTTTTTTTTTTTTTTTTTTTAAATTTAGTTTTTGAATGTTTTTATACTATTTTCTTTTTTTTGACACGAGTGTTGTCACATCCCAAAACCCACCCGATGTGGACTAAGGATAAAGAAAAAGAGGTAGGTTACAAAGATGAAATGGATTCATAAAGTCCTTCTAAATAACTTCTGAGGATCTTAACCCTTTAGTCCTTGCCATCGGAATCTTCACTTGAAAGTGTTAGGATAAGAGAGTGAGCTTTAACAAGCCCAGTGAGTAACATAGGTTCCCTGCCATGGGTTTCAAAACCAGTTCTTGGATATAAAGCACATTGATAGTTTAATCATTTTAGAAGTAACAATTCCAAAAAAAAATCATGATTAAATGCAATTCAAGTAGAACAAAATAGATCAGAACAGAACAGAATTGAGCGAAACAGAACAGAATGTCAACATATTAATCAGAAGTATAGGCATATCATCAAGTTTGTTTGAGCCTTTTCCAGCTGCCCATAAGCGGATACTCGTGAGGCCTCTACCCTTTGGGTTTTGCTCTGGTCTACTCATGCCATATCATTCAATTCTTGAATAGGGCCCACAAAAATCAGAACATAACAGAATAGAACGGAATCAAAATAGAACAGAGGAGCAGAATAGAACAGAATCATGCCAAGTTTTGTGCAGTATAAAGTATATGCATTTAAGTAGTATAGTATATGAAAATGCTATAACAGTTAAAATATCACCAAGTCAGAAGTTCCAAGTTATTCACAGTTCATTGGGAATAGCTCAATATTTTTGCTTGTTACTTAGATTAACTCCGAGAGTCCTATAGCAGTGATTAGATACACATCAGTTATCAAATGATGATGTATTTTGCCTATATCACTAGCTTAGGGGTCAAATTTGGGAAAATCGATTCCACTATTGGATCCGAAACGGCGAAAAACGTTAAGATAGCATTTTTTGGATCTCAATTTGGACTTCATTTGTATTATTTAGGGTCCAAAGGTAAAATGGTCATTTTACTCATTTTCTAAAATAATTTCATTAATTATTAAATTATTTTTCAGGGGTTTATTTTAATTAAATTCCCAAACGTTGGGCCATAACAGAATTATTCAAAAGATTTGGGCCACAAAACAAATTATAAAAGTTATGGTTTATTTTTAAAACCATTGAACCAATGGGTTCATTGGTTCTGTCCCTAGACCGGCCCAAGTGGCTTCTGAACCAGCTGGTTCAGTCCACTTCCAGTGAACCGAAATGACATGCCCCAGATCTTCTTTATCCACAGTTTGGTTAATTTTTATTCCAATTTCTAATTTATTAACTTTGTAACCAAACAGTCCGATTTCAAAATTAAAACCAGACCTTATATGCCCAAAACGACACAGTTTAACTTACCCACTTTACGTTTGGTCGGGTCCCGACCTGACCCGGAATCCAACCCATCACTCAAATAGACCCGTTCTTCCCCTGTTTTTTTGGTCATCTTCTCCGGCGCTGGTCGCCGGAGACCGCCAACTTCTTTCTTCATTTTCTTAATGTTTTTACGTCCAATTTTAGCATATTATACATCAAATTGACCTTATTTTTTTACCTATGATTCATTTGGGACTATTTTAAGCTTTAAACAATACAACTTCTGACACCCACTTCGATTTTTCGGCCATGCACCCGTTTCTGTATCTTGGCCATGAAATGTTCATTTCTTGACCATTTTCCATAACATCCTCTATCGTTTCCCGTTCACAAAAGCAAGTTTGATTTCCATTTCATAATCTAACTATTTTTGGGTAGCCTCGATTTCTCTACAATATCTGGGCCATTTTTGGTCCAGTTTCCATGGTTTCAATTCCATGATGCTCTATTTTTCATTGTGGTTTGATTTATCAAGGTAGAAGAGCATTTGGTGAGGTTCAGTCATAGACCCAATTTGGGCCGTAAAACAGGGGCAATTTTCTTATGAATTTTTATAACTTTTTGGACATCTACAACCTTTATAAATGAACACATATTGTATTCATATTAAACAAATTGAGTTTGGACACTAACCTTAGGTGATTTCCCAGAATTTTAAAGCTTCTTCCTCCTCTGTCAATGGCGGAATTCCTATTTTTCCCTCTATGACAGTAGTTTTATAGGTATATATACATATATGTCTCACACACGACCCTCTTACTTTGCTTAGAATTGGTTGCCCATCATCAACAACTTGCATACCTATTCATACTTGAATTTTGGCCGCCTATATACATATATACACATATATATGATCATTCCAGAATGCCTCATAACTTTCCCATGTTTTCTTTTTCATTGTCAAACATTTGGCTGCCCTCAGAACTCACACTTCTTAAACTTCGCATATAGTTTATGCTCCCGTAGTGTCTACAATGCTATCCTCAAATGGTTCTTGTGCTCTTCCTCATTTCGCGAATATATAAGTATATCATCGATAAAGAGAATAATAAATCATCCAAGTATGGTTTGAAGACCCTAATCCATAAATGCGGCAGGGGTATTAGTTATGCCAAAAGGCATGACTAAGAACTCATAGTGGTCCGTATCGGGTCCGAAAGGCTGTTTTCGGCACATCATCACTGTTGATCTTGAGTTGATGCTACCCCAATCTCAAGTCAATCTTGGAAAATATACTAGCCCCTTGTAATTGATAGAATAATTCATCAATACACGGAAGAAGATACTTGTAACTTCCAAGTAAGATGCATTCATTACACAAGAGTTAAACAACGGACAATTAAATAAGAGAATGCATGCTAACTTGGCAGAACAATTACATATGATCATAGTTGATTTATACAAAGTCTAAATTATAAAAGTTACATCATCATTCGTACGGTTATACAAAATATCCAAAAAATGAGGTAGGTTACAAAAATGAAATGGCGTCATAAAGTCCTTCTAAATAACTTCTGAGGATCTTAACCCTTTAGTCATTGCCACCGGAATCTTCGCCTGAAAATGTTAGGATAAGAGAGTGAGCTTTAACAAGCCCAGTTAGTAACATAGGTTCCCTGCCATGGGTTTCAAAACTAATTCTTGGAGATAAAGCACATGAATAGTTTAATCATTTTAGAAGTCACAATTCCAAATAAAAATCATGATTAAATGCAATTCAAGTAGAACAAAACATATCAGAATAGAACATAATAGAATTGAGCCGAACAGAACATAATGCCAATATATCAATAAGAAGCATAGGCATATCATCAAGTATGTTTGAGCTTTTCCCAACTGCCTATAAGCAGACACTCGTGGGGCTTCTACCCTCTGGGTTTTGCTCTGGCCTACTCATGCCATACCGCTCATTTCCTGAATAGGGCTTGTCACTCCCCGGATTCCCACGAACCCGGGGAGCGACAGAACGAAACAAAAGAAAGGAAAAGAAGTGACAATTCGGTAAATTTAATTGAAATCTCCATCATCATTCCTCAAGTTTCTCCCAACAATTTAAGTAAAGATTCGACATTCAATATAACTCAAAATCGTTCCTCAACATAGCTCAAGTACTCCTCTCAATTAATGCCTAAATACTTTAAATCATATTTAAAAACGGTTCTCAAAATGTTCTCAAAACCTTTCTCAAAGTGCCTTGTAATGGTTGCCCAAAAAGGGTCTCAAAATACCCTAAGGTATAGTCCAAAAATGGTCAAGAAATCCCTACCTAAAGTGGTGCAAATAAATGGCCAAATATGGCCTTGATTCATGACTAAAAAGTGTCCCATAAATTGCCTAACTTGGCTTTTTATAATGGCCTAAGATGGCCTAAAATGAACTCAAAAATTTGGGTCAAACATATGATTTAATGGCCTCAAAATGGTCTTGGAGTCTAGGTCATAACATGGCCAAAACAATGGCTGCCCATGGGCTGGACAGCAGGTGGCAGCATGCAAGGCAGTAGTGGGCGCGCGCACCGGCAGCAGTAGGCGCGCGGCGTGGGGCGCAGGGCGCGCGGCCTGTAGGCACTTGCGCGTGCTAAGAGCGCGCGGGCTGCGGCGGCTGGTTCCTGCACTGTTCAAGGTACTGTAGCACAAAGAGCAGTTTCTGATTTTTTTCAAGTTACTGTTCATGGCTGCAACCAATTTTTCCAATTTTTGAATTTTCTTTCAAGTTTTTCAAGCCCCTTTTTCACCCATTCTCAGCCCAAATTCCCTAGCTTCTAAGCACCCATTTTTCGTATTCATTTCATGGGTGTTTTACATGCTTAATTTCTCACTTTAATTTACCAAAATTTGAACATAGTTTTCTTTGTTTCTTTAAGTGTTTTCCCACCTAATTTTCATAAGATATATGAACATAAATTCATCAACAATCCACCCTCACTCGCTGGCCACAAATCCATCAAATTAAATCTACATCCACTATTTCCAAGACATATACACGTAATACACATTTAACCCAAAAGCATCATACATTCATTTGGGTCTCAAACCCATACAATTTAAAATGGCCCAAGGCCTAAAGTTTACAACTTGTTCCAATACAAAACAAAATAAATTGGGCTTATGCCCATACATCCAAAAAGTGCCCCAAGGGCCAAATCTTCAATTTAGTCCATGTCTTCCCGTCCTTCAAGACTTAAACAAGTCTCAAGTGCCCAGGCCTCATCTGAAAATATATTGCCCATGAATGGGTCAGCTCAACAGCTGGTATAACATAGCACTAAGACTAGCAACAAATTTAAGGGCGTGGCATGTGCAAGTGTACATTCATTTCTACATGCCCCACTAATCAATCCATACAATGTACTGACAACATTCATAACGCATACATACAAACCCTATACCACATCCATGAATTTATTAATACGACGTAATGAAATTATGCATGACACACCCACGCAACTCTATGCGACCCCATGTCAACTCTATGTCATTCCCATGTCAACTCTATGCCACACCCATGTCTCGGTTTTACGGATTATATCCGATGGTCCATCGAGTACCACACTTGTTTCACGGACCGCCCCCGTCGGGTCAATCAAGCATCGATACATGTCTCGCTTCACGGTCCAGACCCCGTTGGCATGCGAGTACCAAATGGCCAATTTTGGGTTTTTCACCACAGGATCTACACCCTCATAATGCATAGCACCTCGTGCTCAACTCACACCATGTGTCCAAGGAATTTCAACATGCCAAAATGCCATGATCTTCAACATGCAACTCTATGTGACAATTTATCAAACACATGGTGCCCCTTTTTCAAGTCATGCCATTTATCCCACAAAATACATAACTTAAAATACCAAAACATCATGCTCATTATATATATATATATATATATATATATCAAGGCTACACATATCAACAAATATTTAAGCCACAATCTCACTACTCCAATAATTCACAAAGAATATAAACATTACATAAAGCACTAAAGCACAATTCATCACATGGTCCAAACCACAAGGTGTGTCAATAATTACATGGGTTGACAATCTCATGGCACAATTCTATCTATCAAATACACACCAAACAAAGCAAGAAATCACCTAAAATCAACAAGAATAAAAATACTCCTAAACTACCAACTCTAGGCTTTTCAAAGGAGCTACTTCCTAGGTGATCTCCTAACATTAGATATACATTTACAGCAGTTCATATACATGTAAAAACACAAAGGAACTTAAATCTATTGCTAGCTTAGCACTACATCATACCTAAAATCAGTTTTCCTTGAACTGCGATGGTTGTGTTTGTTGGACTGCCAAACTGTTCGATGACAATATAGATGTTGGGGAGGGGAAAAATTTCTCAGAAGGGAGCTCGGCGAAAATCCCACTTGAAATGCGTGTTTTGGAGGCTTGAAACTTGAAAATGCTAGGGCTTTCTCTCTCTCTCTCTCTCTCTCTCTCTCTCTCTCTCAAGAACGTGACCTGCTGCATATACAGAATGAATTCTGTATGAATGTGTGTCTAAGTGTCCTATTTATAGTGAGGGACCAAAGGGTTAAGGGCAAATGACCATTTTGCCCTTAATGAGCACGGAAACCGTTACTCTACAACCCATTCCTAAACACTTCAATTCGAAATTTCGTTTTAGCCAATGTTCATAAAATTATTTTAAATGAAAACTTTCAGAAGGAAACATTTTCGTCCGAGGTCGGGTTTGGCCGTTTCCAACCGGGTCACCCAGGTGCCATTTTTTGTCCATTTTCGGAAACTGTTTCCGTTTTGGCTAAATTTCGTACAGCGGTTAACTCACAATATTTTAAGCATATTTCTCTTCTATGACACACTCCAAATATGCTTCTAAACATGTCAAATGGTGAACTGACGCATTTAGATGCTTTACCGGCAAAACCGGGCTTTACCGACAAAACCGTGTATGCCAAATGTCCTACCGGCAAAAACGAAAAATTTTTCCTGATTTTTTTCAGATCTCTACAGGGCTCACAAAAAATCAGAACATAACATAACAGAACAGAACAAAATCAGAATAGAATAGAAGAGCAAAACAGAACGGAATCATGCAAAGTGTTATGCAGTACAAAATATATGCATTTAAGTAGTATAGTAAATGAAAATAGTACAACATATAAGTCGATTCAGTACAGCATACCATCTGCAGATAGATGGATAGTCTGAACGAGTGATACAAATGCTGGAAGATATGTTACGGCTGTGTATGTTGGATTTTAAGGGGAATTGGGCAAAACACTTACCATTAGTTGAGTTAGCCTACAACAACAGCTATCAAGCAAGCATCAAAATGGCACCGTATGAAGCATTGTACTGAAGAAGATGTCGATCTCCACTATGTTGGGCTGAAGCTGGCGAGCAAAACTTACTTGGACCAGATTTAGAACAAGACACCACTGAACAAATTCGGAAGATTCGGAATAGGCTACAAACGGCCCAAAGTCGATACACGAGGTATTACAAGTGTATACTGAATTATATAAGTCAAAAAATTGGGGCGTTTTATTTATTTCAGATTTTTGGGATATTACAAGTGTCTATAAAATTGACCATCTTTAATTGAGTTTGGGATATCTTAAAAAAAATATATGAATGTGGATCGTGTATACTTTATCATTGAAGAAAAATATCTTCATACTTAAACTATCTAGTTAAGATGCACGTGAGTAGTTTCGTAACAATTTAAACTTGTAATAAGATAATTTCGTAAGAATATTTCTATTTTTATGATTTATAATTATTGAATTATTCAATTTTACGACTCTTTTCATTTTTTTTAGAAATTTCTTTTGGAATCATAGAAATATTCATGTCAAGGTTTATATCTACGAATCTTGAATGATATCTATGTTGGTCTTGATATTTTTACCTTTTTTTTTTTTGCATGGTTCATATCTTTTAGTCACATATACAATATTATCCTGTAATTGCTCTAGCAGTTTTGGTTAATGTAGATTTTTATTGTATTATGATTAGATGTGATGATTTTATAAACAATTGCTAAATCAAGTAAAGTTTTTGTGCATTGAAATAAATAATTAATTTAAAAGTAAAGTTGATCTCATGTGATTTAGAATTCTTTAATTTCCTTTTTTAAGATTCTTTTTTAAAGAACAAATTTATTCACAATTCTTAAATTTTTTAATATAATTCCATTTCTTTCTCGTTTTTAATTTCTTGTTTTAGACGTCTTATAACCAATAATTCTAATTTTTTTTTTCATTTAGAATTACTGAATTTCTCTTCCTTATGACTTTTTTTCTTTATAATTCATTTTTTTTTTTAAATATCCTCCAATTTATGACTCTTAAATTTATTTTTTCCCTTTTTATATAATATTTTTTTTTAAATGAGTCTTATTACCTAGAATACTATTATATTGAACATTAACAAAATAAAAATATAATTACAATTAATTTTTTATTTAATTTTTCTTCTACTACATTTTTTTAATTTATTTAATTATTTCTTTATTTTGAACAATTCTTTTAGTATAAAAAATTATTTATTTTTTTCTATTTATTCTATTCAACTTCTATTTAATTGGATTTATTTATTTATTTTCTCCCCCTATATTTTTTCTTCTACATATTTACTCATTTTTATTTCATTTGATTTTCTTTTGCACATTTTTTTTTCTTGTAGGATGTTTGACCTCATTCTTATTTTTTATTATCTATTTATTTATCAGGGGAGGTGATGATTCTAAATCCTAAATGAAATCTTTTTATTTTGTTGCAAATTGGGACTAAAAAATAATAATTATAAAGAGAATATGTTATGTTTGTATGTGGTTCTAGAAAAATTTTCTAGATTAACTAAAGTTTTTGTAAGTTCTTTTTAATTTGTCGTATTTATAATCTTCTCATTTTTGTTTTATAGAATCTCTTTTTGTTATTTTTCTTTCATTTTTTTATGTTTTACAAATTAGTTTTTAGTTGGATAGTTTTTAACAAATATTTAAAGTTTTAACAAATTGCATAATTTTGTTACACAATTTTTTTTTTAAAGATTATAAACTCTTGATCCCTTTTTTCTATTTATGTTTTCTTTTCTAATTTTATGTTTTACATAACTACAACGACTATCCCCATCCATTATTTTTCTTTCATCAAAACTTCTTAAATGAATTAGGCAAAACACAATAAAAAATAAAGATAGAAAATAAATTTTTTTTATTTAAAACAGATAAAAGAGTTTCAATAAAATTAGAATATTTTAAGAGAATTCCTAAATAAGAGTTTTTTTTTTTCCATAAACTATAAGTTCGGAACACCTAAAAAATATGTAAAATAAAATCAATACAATGGAAAAAAAAAAGAACAAGCACATGTAAAACTTAGACATTTTAGGATAATAAACTATTTGATTTTTTCTATTTGTTTTCTTCCCCTACGTTTGTTTTCTTGTATATATTCACTCCTTTTTAGTTTCACTTTGTTTTTGTGCAGATTTCTTTTTCTTGTAGGGTTTTTAAAATTATTTGACCTCATTGTTTTATTATTTATTTATTTATCATAGGAGGTGACGATTCTAAATCCTATGAAATAATTTTTTTTGCAAACTAAGATTAAAAACAAAAAATTATGAAGAGAATGCATTATGTGTAAAAATATGAAAAATCAGGATAAATTTTTCATTTTTTGCCAGTACGACACTATTCATGCACTAATTACCGGTAGGGCAGTATACATGCATCATTTAGACCTAAGTTATGTTTAGAAGCATAATTTGAGTATGCCATAGAAGTGAAATATGCTTAGAATGTTAAAATACACCTCCTGTGAGACTTTAAGCCTAATCGAAAATAGTTTGAAAGACAAAAAAGGGCATCCCGGGTATGCTTAGAATGTTAAAATACACCACCTGTGACACTTTGAGCCTAATCGGAAATAATTTGAAAAATAGACTAAAAAAGGCATCCCAAGTGGACCCGGCCGCACCCGGCAACAACCGAAAATAATTTTTTTTGAGAAAATATCATTTAATATAATTTTAAGAACTTTGGTTAAAACAGAATATCGAATTCAGGCGTTTCGAGACATGTTGTAGTGTAAGAGGGTCCCGCGGCTCATTAAGGGCAAAAGGGTCTTTTCAATGCTTGACCCCTTTAGTATAAATAACACTCTTGGGATCTAAAATCTTCAGAAAATGCTAGGAGAAATTACAACAAGTCATGCATGGAGAGAAAAGATGAAGAAAACCTAGGTTTTCCAACTTTCTACCTTCCAAAACTCATCTCTAGCCTTAGAATTTCACAAGGCTTTCTTCTAGGAAGTTGTTCCCCACCACAAGGGCTACAATCCTACCGATTGGTTCGGCTGGCAAAGTGAGCACAACTCCCTATGGTTGAGAAAAACTCTTTTAGGTATGATATTTTTTTAAGTAAAGAATAGAGTTAAGTTTAGGAGCGTTTTTATATATTGATTGTATGACTTACATGCTTACTTATTGTTAGAAAAACACCTAGCATATAGTTACTTTGAAAACCTAGGGTTGGTACCTTGTGTACTTATGTATTCTTTGAGAATTTGGTGAAGTAATGAACATGTAACTTGAATATATGTATAATTTATTGCATTCTAGCTTATGTTCATGTAGACAAAGTCTTGTAGTTTGATTTGCTCAATGTATTGGTACTTTGTGTACTTGTGTAATCTTTGAGAATTTGGTAAGGTTGTGAATATGTAACATGATTATATGTATAATTGATTGGATTATATGCTATGTTCATGTAGATAAAGTTTTGTGGTTTAAAAGTTATACCTTGTTTTATGTATGATGCATTATTTAAGGCACACTCCATGGGTTTGATAAATGCCTCATTGAAATTGCATAGAAAAATCAAGGCATCTTGGCATACGTGAATCTTTGGAAACATGGCGTGTGTTGAGTACTTTGGTGCTATGCATTATGAGAGTGTAGATCCTGTGGTGAAAAATCCAAAATTGGCCATGGTACTCGCGATCCAACGGGGACAGACTGTGAAGCGAGACATGCGATTGGTAATTGCATACCAACGGGGAAGGACTGTGAAGAAAGACATGGGTGTGGTATAAAGTTACATGTGTGTGTCATGCATATTGCCATTGCATTGCATTGATGAATTGGAAGGCATATAGCTTATAAATGTATACTTTACACATGTCATGCCTTAACTTTGTTCTTTATATTAGCATTATGTCATACAAGCAGTTGTGCTTACCCTATATGAGATTACATATTATAGATGAGACTCCCAGTACATGGGACTTGATGAAGTCTTGAAGCCTGGAGGGAGAAATGAACTTTGAAGAACATTTGGCCCTTGGGGCATATTTTTGGTTGTATGGGGGCATAAGGCCTAAAACATATGTATTAACTTGTAAAATTTTGTATAGCATTAAAACAATGGGCAATGCCCTAAATTTGTAGTGAACATAGATCTTATGACACTTAAGCTTCAAGTATACACATATAAATATATATATATATATATATATGGTGGATGTATGTTTTAAATTATGTATGAATGACTTGTTTAAATCATGTATGAATGACTTAGTTGAGTAGGAGGACGTAGTTTGATAGTTGGTTTAAGAGTGATGGATCTTGTTGTAAAATATTAGATGAAAAATGCTTAGAAAACAAAGGAGACCATGTAAAAATTTTGTGAATTAAAAAAAGTTGTTGGGTGTGTAAAATGTCCATTTATAAATAAGAGAAGTGCCAAAAAAGTGGGGGTTAAAAACCTTGAGGAAGTAGGTTAAAAATTGAAAAAATTAGCTTGCAATACTTTGGAAAAAAATTCAGAAAAATGAAGAAATCAGGTTGCAGCAAATACACTGTAGCTACAAGAACAACACACTAGGCCATGCCCCGCACGCCCAACCCTGCACAATCACCCGTGCGCGTGCCTGCCTGCACGCGCACCTGGCCGCTCCGCGCGCATTACGCCTAACTCCCTGCACGCCCAGTCCCCTGCACCCCTTGCCACCAGCTTTGGTCAGTTGCTTTAGGCCATGTTTGGCCAACCCTTAGGCCATATTGGCCAATCACCTTGAGCCATGTTTGGCCAATCCCTAGGCCATGTTTGGCCACTCTTTTGGGCCATATTTGGCCACCCTTTGGGATCATGTTTGGTCACTACTTAGGGAAAATATTTGACCTTTACTTAGGCCATATTGGGCCACTAACCTTGTCCATACTTTGTCATCATTTTAAGCTATACTAAGCAACCACTTGGACCATGCTTGGTCACCACCTTGAAGTTGGGTTATGAAAACACCTAGGCTATATTTAGCTTACACTATAAGCCATTATAAGACATGATCTTGGAGATTAACAAGTAAAAGCCAATTAAAAATAAATATATTAATTTAATTCTTTTATTTTATTATTCTCATTCACACCTCAGGTTTATGAAAATTTGGGGCGTGACATTATGATTTGAAGTGATGGTTCTACAAAAATGCCTAGATCAAATAAAGTTCGTATAAGTTTAGAATAAAAAATATAATGAAATAAAATAATTAAAAAGAGAAGTTTATCTACATATACTAATATTATTCTATGAATTCATTCTCATAACAATTACAAGTTCTTTTTTTTTTTTTTCTATTTCTCTAGTTTCCTAATTTTATTAGGACTAGTACATGAATTAGTACTTTCCTATTCAGATTAAGAGTTTCTTATGAAACAGTGGCTGTAGAGAGGGAATCGTGAGTTGCAAAGCCTCGCTAGAGAATTGGGTTTCACCAAAAACACGTGGTCTTGGCCTTTTCGATCCATAAAACCCACTCAAAAGGATTCTAAATGAGGTTTAAAATGATCTATAATGAAAAGGGATTGAAAAACATGGAAGAAAAACCAAGGAGAAGTTCTAAAAAAATTAGTTTTTCGGCAAACTTTGCCAAAGCAGACGACTCGTCGATGATGGTCAACTTCTACAAGATTGGTCAATGGTTGAGTGTTGACCAGTCATCACTCAAACCAGGTTGGTGGGTGAGCTGATTGGCTATTCAGGTCAGGTAAACGAGTCTAGTTCGAGTCAATGGGCCTTAGGGACTGTTTGGTAACGCAGTTGAGGGAAAATTGGTTTTCTGATTCTGGTTCAAATTTGAACTAGTTCAGAGCTAGAACCGGTCCAACAATGAACCGGTTCTTGGTTAAGAAATTACAAAAACACCTTCATTTTATATATTGAAATTTAAATGTAAAAATGGTATTCTTAAGATTTTTGAGTGTTTTAGACTCAATGGCGGGGTCTGTTAGGACATTCAGGGACTCAGGGTAGTCCCACATAAATATATAAAATGACAAAAATGAACTTGGTGATAAATTAAACAATTCTAAAGCAAATTAAAATATAAAAATGACTAATCCAAGATTTTTGGATGCTTGAAATTCAAATATACCATCAAATTTGACAAATTAAAACCCGATGATGGCCCCACCTAAATTGGTAAAATAACGATTATATCCCTAGAGTTAGATTGAGCAATTAAATACCTAATTAAAATTCAAAAATGGCATTTGCAAAGTTTCTAGACGCTAGGAATCCAAATATGATGTTAGATTGATCAAATTGGAACACGGGTTGGTTTCACATGAATGTGTAAAATTATTATAATGCCCTTAGGCATAGAACATATATCTAAAAGAGTTAATAAAATACAAAATGAGCACCCTTAGAATTTCTGAACCTTTTGGATCCGATTCTAAGGTTCATTTTGTGAGACAACATCTCGGTAAATATAAAACTTATCTGGTAAAATTAAAAGAAATGTTATTATAGGTTTAAAAGACATTCAAATGACTCATAAACATTGCGATAAGGTCTCTTTGGGGTAATTGAGACCCAGAAACATGTTTTTGATATCTGATTGGGCAAACTTACACACTCAATACATAAGCTAAGGTATAATTAACCTTAGATAATTTAAGGAACTGATACAAAACCTTAGTGTTAAAGGTTAGGGTGGCCTAGGGAGTTGAATCATGAGTGTGTAACGTATCCAACACATATTATGAAAGACATAAGTGATGTCTCCCTATAGTCTGGTGACGACTATGACTAGGATTACATCATGATTAGTTGATATTGCATGTTTGTCATTTGATCTTTATGGTGTGATTGTCATTATTATATTGATACTTGACAATCACTTGATCTTCGTGGTATGACTATTATTATCATTCTGATGCTTTACCATTTATTGTATGTCTACCATGGATATGTATTGACACTATGTTGTTTTTGTGACTCTTGTGTATATAGATATCATGCATTACATTACATGAAAATTGATATGGATGATAGTGTGAGCTTGTGTGGCCACCATATATTGTGAGATATTGGTATTTTGGATGGAAATGAAATGAATAGAATGGATTGATAGAATAGAAGAGTGGTGCGCTTGTGAAACTTTGATAAATACCCAAGGATGATTTGTGATGGGGATTGTGTCTCCATTCAGTTATGAACTGTAACCTTACGTAGGTGGTAGTGCCTTTCTATTGGGTTAGTAGCCCAAGACGTGCAAGGTTGTATTGGGGGCCATTAGTTAATTGAATTATGAATTAAGAAAGATAAAGTTGAGATTTAAATTTTAGTTCAAGTAATGCACATTTACCTTTCTACGTTGAGCATGGGTACATTTCATGGGTTGTATTGATAAATGCAATAGGTATTGATCTGACTTATTATGTTGTGGATTACACTTGATGTGTATGGATTATATAGTGATCACACCTTAATGGCTTGTCGTTGGTTGTATTGTTACTGGATATTGTGTTCTCACCACTTTGAACAAGAAATAGAGGTGTGTTGTGGGGTTAATATACATAGATATATCTCATGTCTAAATACATGTTGAATGCCTTATTACTGTTGTTACATCACCTGGAGTGGTACTTTATTCTCTTGATTGTTGGTGATCTAGTCGATGATATTGTTGTGTGTTTGTGATGCATACTGGACATTAGGAATTGTCTTCTTCGAAGTTGTATTAGTTTTTGCACGCCGCTTGCTTGTATTTTAGGAAACCCTACTAAGCATTATGAACCACTCCTATTGTTCATGGGAATGGCAAGTACTGGACTGGTATATGACAGTTGCTAGAGCAGTGGGAGATGGACAGAGACTGTAGTGGCATTTGGTTTTATATTGATGTACCTATTCATTGCAATTGTAAAGGGTGCATGTACCCTTTTTAGTCTTGATATATATGTTGCATATTAAATTGTTAGAGTCAGCTTGGAACACTTACCTTGTTACAAACTATTAATGGGTGTTTTTGGTATAATTGTACTTGATAGCAATCTATTTCATTTAATCATATTACGGGACTTGAACAAGATAATTATGAGAACGAACCAAAATCAATTAAAATAAAATGATTATGGAAATCAATTCAAGAAAAAAATGACCTATATTTTATACATTTGACATGAATAATTAGTCAAATTACCTTCCAATCAAGATTCTAATGACCTTTTGATCCGGACCTCCAGATTAGGGTCGTGACAAAAACTTTCTATAAGACCATCAATAAAAACCAAACATCTAAAGAGAATTTGAAATAAAAAAAAAAGTTGCTACCTCATCTAACTTTGTTGTGTAAATTCATTAGATTAAATATTCTACCTAAAAAGGTGCATCATGACAAGGTAACCCCATTCCAAAGCTTCTTGTTGTAAAGATTTGTAATAAAATGCTATTTGTTCATTCCTAACATCATTTTAGAAACAATATGGGACACACTCAATAAGCTTGGAAAAGGGAAAAGCCTTTCCGTACAGAGGTTACCTCACAAAGGTATTTGTGGGATTTCAATTGGATCAGGCTAATGAGTTAACTGAAACCACTCAAGCCCAAATAACAAATGGTACCTTGTCTTTGATGTTATCCCTTAATCCAATGGGAAAACTAAGGGATCCAGAGAATGTGAAAATTGAGATGCAAGAGGGATCGGAAGGGGATGGGCAAAGTGAGCATGAAGCAGAAGAAGTCCAATAGCAAGGTCCTGTAAGATCTGGCTAAGAAAAACTCAACTATCACATGTCATAGATTATGACAAACATCCCTCGAAAAACACTTAAACCAATTTGATGCATGTGTCATCCAAAACTTTTAAGCTCTCAATGACTAAGTGGATCAATGTTTTCATACTTCTTCCATGGAATTTCAAGGAGCCAATGCATCTCTTCTACATTGCTTCACATCCACCACCACAATGAGTCATTTTGATGATGCCAAAAGGGTAGAAAAAGACTAGGGAATTAGTGATGTAAAACAAGTGGCAGAAGAGTTCCTAGAACAATGGGAACATAAGAAATCTAAATTTAAGCCAAATTTCATCGTGAAAGTAGTTGAAAATGCTTTCGAAAAACGTGTTGAAACTAGTCACCTCAACATACTCATATCTGAAACTACCTTATTTTGATTCGAGAAGGTCTAATGAACTAAACTCGCTGCTACATCTAATAACGACTAGTGCTAGATTTTGGCCAAATTCACTTGTTTAGGCTTTCAGTTAGATGTAATTAGATTTTTTGCCATTAATGATAAGTTTTAGTTTTCCAATTATTTTGCATAGGAATTTCGGAATGGGGTGGCATTTGCAACCATCTTTTTCTTATTTTATCTAGTTTCTAATTTTGTAAAAATCCCAAATTTTAATTTATTCTGAATTTCTCTTCTTCTTCTTCTTCTTCTTTTTCTTTCTATTTCTCTAGTTTCCTAATTTTATTAGGACTACACATGAATTAGTACTTTCCTATTCAAACTAAGAGTTTTTTTATGCTTATAAATATGATATAATAAGTCTTTATTATTAAGAGTTTTATCAATAATATACAGTTTTAAATTTAAATAATTGATCTCTTGTTTGGGTGAGTAATCCTCGTGGTTGATTCAATCCAAGGAATTCGACGTGGTCAATTTCTTTCACATTTCATGTTATGCCAATTAGATCTTTTAAGACATCTTTTTCCATTTATTGTTTGTGGTTGTTTAATACATTATCTTTCGACTTTTGATTATGCATATCTTTTGGTTATTTAATACATGGGTGTAAAGATCTGAAAAATCAGAATAAGTTTTTCGTTTTTGCCAGTAGGACACTATTCATGAACTATTTGTCGGTAGGACACTATACATGCATCATTTAAACATAAGTCATGTTTAAAAGCATAATTTGAGTATACCATATGATATATCACAATGTGACAAACCAATCACCACTTAACACGTGTAACTACAAGATCGGCTGTTCAGCTCATACTTGGCCGTTCAGCTCATGCTCGGCCATTCAGCTCAGGTTCGGTCAGTCGGAGCAGAACCCATAAAGGCCGAGCACATATCTTCAGAGCAGGTTTGCTTTTCTGCAAAGCTTACAAGTCTGAACACAAGCCTGCAGTGCAATACGTCGATAATCAGACCTCATCACCGCCTTAATATACGCCGAGCAGAGAATAAGGAAACAATCTTCTACATGGAAACCACCACTCATGGTTATCTCTATTTGATACAATATCTTACAAGGTAATTGCTATCTCCGATGGTGATATCCCTACTTTCATGGCTCCGAATCCTAATCAACTTAGGAATGCCACTGCCTAAGCCCTAGAGGTACGCTTTATTTTCATGCTCATTATTTGGATTTCATTACAGTCTTTCAATTCAGTTTATTGACTTAAGCATCGGAGCGGCTACCGCCGAAGCCAACCCGGTGGTCCTCTGATCTTCTTTTTGAGTATTTCACAAGGAGCCGAGCTTGGAGCATACGTGGGCCAAAAAGTGCAGCATCAGTTTGACGCCGTCTGTGGGAATCGACAATCACAAAGTGCTCTACTAATTCAAAGCCCATTCTCCTTTTATCAAAGGGTTATGGCTCCCAATCTCCGACCCAGGAAGAATACTCAAAATCGTCAGAACCCTCAACCTCAACTGCCTACCGGACGAGGAAGAGGACGAGTGAATGATCCAGTACAACAAGAGCTTGCCGAAACCAGGCGGCAGAACCAGCTGTTGCAAGAACAACTTCTGACCATGTCTAGAACTCTAGCAATGTTTACCCAGAATCATGAAGCTAATTCTTAGAATCCACTCGTCAACACAAACACTCAAGAGGCACAGCCTCCTACTACCGTCCACATTCATGGAGACCCCCAGCCATCAGCAGTCGCCGGCAGAGGGGTACCAGCTTTTATCCTAGAAGTCCATTACCGAAGCACCACCAGGGTTCCAATTCCTAGGGCTTCGGGAGCGAACCCTGCACCGCAAGAGTCTCAACCTCAAGGGGCTCCTACACCTCTAGCCCAGGAAAATCAGAACAACCCAATAACAAGCCGAGATCATCCTACCCATATAGGCCCTGAAGCTGCAAGGCCTGACTCACAGCAGCCTATCTTGCCAAGGGGATCAATAAGAGCTGAGGAAGTTGCTGAATCAATGGACCGCACCATTGTTATGAGGGGTGCTCAAAACCCCCCAGAACAAGACGAATTGGCCAGGTTGCTCGGCAGGTTTGCCACCCCATTCACTAATGCTATCATGGCTGAGGAAAGACCCAAGAAATTCGTCATCCCAAAATTTACCCCTTATGATGGGACAGGGGATCCAGGGGACCACCTCTCCCACTGCCAACATACAATGGCCCTACATGGCACTTTCGATGCCTTTTTATGCCGAACATTCGTGACCAGCCTCAATGTCACTGCTCTGAAATGGTTTCACCACCTCCCGCCGAACTTAGTTACTAGTTTCTATGAGCTCGACAGAAGATTCCTGGACAGATTCATGACCAGTAGGAGGTTGAGGAAGGGTCCCAAATTCTTGTTGAACATAAAGCAAATAAGGGACGAGTCACTCAAGAGGTATATCGCGCGTTTCAACTGCCGAACTCACTCAGGTTACAAATTGCAGCCCCAGTTTCCTTGTAGCTGCTTTGGCCTCAGGTCTTGCACAAGGAGGCTTCAGGGACTCCTTGACCAAAAATCCCTCTATGGATATGGCAGCACTCATGGATCTAGCAAGGAAATACATTAACTTGGAAGAGGCCAAAGACACTTCTAGAAAGATCAAGGAACAAGCTCAGAAAGACAACCAGAAGAAAAACGGTCAGAGGAAGGACGACCAAAGGAAAGACCTTAGCTCGGCTAGGAAGAGAGCTAGAAGCTCGGAGAAAAGAGGGGTACCCAAAACTTCCTACAATTCTGGGCTAAGAGAGTTCAATAACTTTACTCCTCTAAATACCTCTCCATACAACATATTAAAGCAAGTAAGATCTCGAGAGAACTTGAGATGGCCAGAGCCTTTGAAAAGTGACCCCAACTACCGAGATCAAACCAAGTATTATGATTTTCACAAAGACCGCGGGCATACAACTAACACTTGTAAGGCTCTCAAACATGAGATTGATCAGCTAATTAGGAGAGGACGACTACAGGAGTTCATCAAATAGGACGGAGGGCAGAACCTCCGTGATGAGCGACCCCAACAAAGGAAGACCGACCAGAGGCAGGAACAAAGGGAAGGACGGAACGAGCCCCCACGGTAGAACAACCTAAGTGATCTTTGTCCTACACGCAGATTCCCCTACAACAGGGACTTCTAACAGATCGAGGAAGCGTTATGCTCGGGAGGCCAGGTCTACTCCCAACATCATACAGGTTTCTAACGTGGAGAAAAGGTTAAAGCCTGTACCAGAAATCCAATTTACGGATCAAGACCTTATAGGAGTACATTGTCCTCACAGTGACGCCTTGGTCATCTCCCTTAAGATTGCCAACTTTGAGATCCGAAGAGTCCTTGTGGACACTGGGAGCTCGACTAACGTTCTGTTCTATGACCCCTTCAAGCAGATGAAGCTCAACCCTAGTGACATTAAGCCCACTAGTATAATCATGGCAGGTTTTGATGGGAACCTCAACACTCCACTAGGAAGGATTGATTTGGCCACCATTACAGGAGAAGGGGACTGGACAGAAGACCATAGTAACTGAATACATGGTCCTAAAGGCCAAATCTCCCTATAATGTCATAATTGGGAGGCCCTGGCTACATGAGATGGGGGCAGTCACATCAACCCTCCACCAATGCTTGAAGTACGTCCACAATCAGATTGTCTACTCTATCAGAGGATGCCAACTGACCTCCCGAGAATGCCATGCTCTCGCGCTCAAGGCCAAGGCCCCCAAATAGCAATTATTGTATGCCCATGAGTGCAGAGATCCAATCCGCTCCTGCTATCAAGAGGCAGGAGACTGTCCCTCTAGGATTGACGAGCCACTAAATCCCAGAGCCAGGGATAGCAGGGCCAAGCCCATAGGGGAACCTATTAAAGTCCTGGTCAGCTCGGAAGATCAGGGGCGTTACCTGCAGATAGGCCCCGACCTGACACTTACCGAGCAAGATGAGTTGATCAAATTCTTAAAGAAAAACCTCTCCGTGTTCGCCTGGGAAACAAGGGATATGGAAGGAATAGATCCTGACCTCATCACACACAAACTGATGGTGGATCCAGACCATCCACCGATAAGACAGAAAAGAAGGCCACTCGCTCCAGAACGGCATCAGGTCATCAACGATGAAGTCGGAAGGCTGCTCGATGCCAACATGATACGAGAGGTATTCTATCCTGACTGGCTGGCCAACACTGTTCTGGTCAAGAAGAAGAATGGCAAGTGGAGAGTCTGCGTCGACTATACAGACCTCAACAAGGCATGCCCCAAAGATAGCTTTCCTCTTCCGAGGATAGATCAGTTAGTCGATGCTACTGCAAGACACAAGCTTATGAGCTTCATGGATGCCTATTTCGGATATAATCAAATACAGATGCATCCTCCTGACCAGGAGAAAACATCATTCATAACCGAACGAGGTCTCTATTGCTATAGAGTGATGCCGTTCGAACTAAAAAATGCTGGGGCCACATACCAGCGTTTGGTTAATAAGATGTTCAGCCCCTTAATCGGCAGTACTATGGTGGTCTACATTGATGATATGCTGGTCAAAAGCCTGCGGAAGAGCAGTCATCTTCAGCACCTGACTCAAACGTTTGATATCCTCAGGCAGTACAAGATGAAGCTCAATCCCTCAAAATTCACCTTTGGTGTAACAAAGGGAAAATTCTTGGGGTACATAAGTCTCTCAGAGAGGTATAGAGGCGGACCCAACCCAAATTAGGGCCCTGATCGAACTAAAGTCTCCAAGGACCAAGAAAGACATTCAGGTTCTGAATGGCAGAATAGCAGCTCTGAGCAGATTTATTTCCAAATCCACTGATCGTTGTCTACCATTCTTCAAAGCTCTGAAAGGTAACAAATCTCTACAATGGACTGATGAATGTAAAAAATCCTTTTAGGAACTGAAGAAGTACTTTGCCTCACCTAAGCTCTTGTCAAAGCCAATCCAAGGGAAAAAGCTACTTCTTTACCTTGCTGTCTCTGAGAACGCTGTCAGTTCTGTACTAGTAAGGCAAGACAGGAGAGTGCAGAGGCCCATCTTTTATGTCAGCAGAGCACTGTTAGACACAGAAAAGAGGTACCTTGAGATTGAGAAACTGGCCCTTACACTTATAGTATCTGCACGAAAGCTCAGACCCTACTTTCAAGCTCATCCTATAGAAATTCCAATTGCTTATCCCTTAAAGTCAGTACTGAGGAAGCCAGAGGTATCAGGACGATTAGTCAAATGGTCAGTGGAACTAGGGGAGTTCGATATATCCTATGTTCCACGGATCTCAATCAAAGGGCAGGCCTTGGCAGACTTTATTGCCGAATTCACCCCAGCACTACTGGATAGAGCACAACTTTGTGAAAATTTAGGGCCTTTGTAGTTATACACTTGACGGGTCGTCTACCGACCGAGGTGCTGGTGTTGGACTGGTACTGCAGTCCCCTAATGGGCTCATAACCGAAAGGGCAATTAGCCTAGGATTCAGAGCCTCCAACAACGAAGCAGAGTATGAGGCCCTTATCCTAGGGATGAAGCTAGCACAAGAATGCGAGGTTCAGAGCCTCGAAGTATTCTTTGACTCCCAATTAGTGGTCAGCCAAGTTCAAGGAGAGTATGCTGTCAAGGATGAAAGGATGCTTTGGTATTCAAAACTGGTCAACTTGTTGAAACACACCTTCCGAGCATTCTCGATCCAAAAGATAGAAAGGGGTCAGAACGGCAGAGCTAATGCCTTGGCGAACATGGCATCCCATATGAAGTCAGAAACAGACTCAACAATAAAATTCTCCCACCAGCCAAGGCCTAGCATTGAAGAAGTCCAGGTCGCCCAAATTACAGAACAGCCTCAGAACTGGATGACTCCTATACTCCAGTACTTAGAAGAAGGGCTCCTCCCAGAGGACAAGAGTAAAGCAAAAAGAATCTGTATCAGAGCAGCTCGGTACCTTGTCATGAACGAAAGGCTCTACCGAAGGTCTTATTCTCTTCCATTGTTAAAATGCCTGGCTCCAGAAGAATCTCAGTACATTTTGGCAGAAATTCATGAAGGAATATGCAGAAATCATAATAGAGGCAGAACCATAGCACACCGAGCTCTAACACAAGGCTACTACTGGCCCGGAATGCTAAAGAAAGCAAAAGAGTATGCTCAAAAGTGTGATAAATGCCAAAGATTCGCCCCTACCAGCATTAGCCCTGTCATGAACTCATCCCTATCACAAGCCCATGGCCCTTTGCACAATGGGGAATGGACATCATAGGCCCGTTGCCTAAAGCCACGCCAAACAGAAGATACCTATTGGTCGCTATCGACTACTTCTCAAAATGGGCCGAAGCAGAGCCACTAACACGTATTATAGAGAAGGAAGTCAAAAGTTTCACTTGGAAAAATATAGTCTGCAGGTTCGGCATACCTCGCGTGATCATCTCAGACAACGGCACGCAATTTGCCTGTAAAACATTCAAAAAGTTCTGCCAAGACCTGAATATCAATCAACACTTCTCCTCACCTGGTCATCCTTAGGCCAATGGGCAAGCAGAGGTCACTAACCGAACAATCCTAGATGCTTTCAAGAAGAGGCTAGAAGGAGCTAAGGGAAAGTGGGTTGAAGAACTCCCTGGAGCACTCTGGGCCTACAAAACAGCTAGGAGAACTCTGACATCAAAAACTCCCTTCTCACTTGCCTATGGCATGGAAGCAGTAATCCCTGTTGAGATCGGCATGCCTACCCTAAGGACTAAAGCTTTCAATGAGGAGACCAATGACCAACAGCTCGTAGAAAACTTGGACTTGCTCGAAGAGAGAAGAGAGCTAAGCCGTGGTCAGAATGAAAGCATATCAGCGCAGGATGGTTAACCTGCTCAAAACTTGGCCTTAAGCCCGCCAGCTTCCAAGTTGGAGACCTCGTCTTAAGAAGGGTGTTCTAGAACACCAAGGATCCCACCATGGGGAAGTTGTCACCCAACTAAGAAGGCCCCTATAGAATCACCAAAACAGTGAGACCAACCACTTATTAGTTAGAGAACATGGACGGGAAACCTGTTCCCAGACCTTGGAATATGGAACACTTACGGAAGTATTATCAATAAAGAAATTTTTTCATTTCAAATATTCCATAAAGTGTTCTCATCTTAATGTACAGACCTTGTGTCTGGTCCATCTTAATGTACAAACCTTGTGTCTGGTCCATCTTAATGTACAGACCTTAAGTCTGGTCCATCTTAATGTACAGACCTTGTGTCTGGTCCATCTTAATGTACAGACCTCATGTCTGGTCCATCTTAATGTATAGACCTCATGTTTGGTCCATCTTAATGTACAGACCTCGTGTCCGGTCCATCTAAATGCACAGACCTCACGTCTGGTCCATCACAGTACACCGAACTTCATATCCAGTCCATATTACTAAGATTGCAAACCGACAGATATGATTCTAAATGCTCAACTTCTTATGAATTAGTCCTGGAAAAGGATACTGACCATCAAGGATCATTCTCCATTACATTACAAGTCCTTTTGTTCGGCAGTTAAGCTCAGGTTTAGCCTTGAGTGGTCAAAATGACTGATTTCTACAAGTCTTTCTGTTCGTTGATTAAGCTTTGGTTGGTTAGTTACTATATTGACTACCTTCCTTATTACTCAAAACAAGTCCATGGTTCGAAACCCCTCCAATGTTAAGAGGATGGCTCAGTTGCTTATTATTACACTTTGGTTCAAAGTCATTACAAGTCATGAAGTTCGGGAGTCAGCCCATCATCAGTGGCTGACCAAAGAATAATATTCTAGACCCCGAGCAGGTTTACTCATGTTAAATGACAAGTTTTAAGGGCCGAAACCCATTTACACATTACAGAACAGTGGTCCTTCGAACAATGCTTGATCGAAACCATAAAGTTTGCAAATGTTCGAAGAAAGAAAACGGCAAAGGCTCTGAAGAGAAGATATTATCATTAATATAGACATTTGGTTACAAAAAGGAGAAGCAGAACTACAAAATATTTTTCTTTCCTAAATTAAAGGGCTGGCAGACCCGTCGTCCTCGTCACCATCATCATCCTCATCATCATCATCAATTCCCGACAGGTCGATATCTGGGAATTTGGCGAGGAGCTTGGATTTGAAGTTATCATAACCGAGCTGCGCAATTTTGTCACCCATCTTCTCCAGCTCGGTCTTTAACCTGGCCTCGGTCTCGACCTTGGCCTCATCAACCTTCAGAGCAACAGAGGCCTGAAGAGCACAGTTCTCCTCCTTCAGCTTGTTCAGCTCCTAGAGGAGGGATTCCCGCTCAGATCGGGAAGAATCCCTCTCAGGCTTAATGGAATCCCTCTCGGACTCCATAATAGAAAGGGAATTCCTTACTTCCTTAAGCTCGTCCTTGGCCGCAGTAGCTTGGGATTGAGCCGTGCCGAGCTGAAGCCGAACCTCATCCAGCTCGTCCCTTAGCTTCTCCACGCCCTGGAGATCCACCGTGGCCTCTATCATGGCGGCCAAGTTGTGCAAGGTCTGCAAAACAGAAGGAAAACCAAATCAGGTAACTGAAAAAGAAAACAAAATACCAAGGAAGAGAAAGCGATCGTTACCTTCAGATGAGTGCTCATGGTGCCAACAACCGTCCTTTCAGTACCTTGCCTGGTACTGCAGGAAGGAGAATCCTTTCGTGGGGCGTCCGCCCAGAATTCTTCAATGGCCTGATGGACGGCCCTATACCCATCTGGCATCTGGTCCAATCTGACGGCCACTTTCGCCTTGCCCTTCGTCTGAGCTTTTTGGGTTGAGGAAGGGGCAAGTCTAGAATTCACCATGCCCTTCTAGGGCGGTGCAGAGGTATGCTCCCTGATCACCACGTCCCTCTGGGGCGGCGCAGGGGAAAGAGATGCAGAGAGGACCGCCCCTTTCTTGGGGGGTGCAGAAGAGGAAGGGGCGGTCGTGGTCGTCTTCTTCCTCTTCGACGAGGACGCAGTAGGAGGGGAAAGATTTGCCACCCTCTTCTTCTTTGTCGAACCCCATTTACCGACAACAGATTGTAACACCTCGTCAACAACATTCTTATCTTTTGAGACCATTGTGTCGTTCGAGTGAAGGATAGCTCTGTAGTCTCTGTTCGAGGTTTGAAAGAGCTTCTTGTATTGCTCTTTAAGGGCAGAAGTGAAGGGCGGCCTCCTCTTGATGTTCTTGTCTACACAAAGAAGATCGCAACAACAGTCAGTCAAAAATACAAAGGTAGGGGCAATAGCAGAGCAAAGATTACAAAAGAAAAGGGGGTCTCACCCATAAACCCCGTGCTCCGAGGGAATGTAGAAATCTGATCCTCAGGGTCGGCCACCTCCCATTTTCCACTAACAAAGAAATACCGACCTTTCCAAGATTTGTTGGAGGACGGTACAAAGGATAGAGGTCGGAAACCCTGGTCAAACGACATGTAATAAAGGCCCTCCGACTTCATGTACTTAAGATCCATTTTACTACGGATCAAGTCTAAAGAGACCTCGACGTCGTTCAAATGACCTAAAACCATAAACCCTAATAGGTGTCTCCAACTATTTAAAAGCAGGTCGGCAGGGCAAAGATTAAACCAACAAAAGAATTCCCTAAGCAATTTGGGGAAAGGTAGGCGTAACCCCATCTCAAACCAGGCGGTATAAACACATATCTCACCTTCCCTAATATCCCAAAGACAATCTATGTCATCAGGAGCCCTAAGGGCAATATTCGAAGGAAAATCAAATTTCTTCCTTATATTGTCCAACCAGGAAGAGGCTACAATACTCTGTCTCTCTTCCCCTTGAGAAGATCGATCAGAGACCTCACCCTCTCTATCTCTAGACTTAGAAAGGGCATCTACAATCCTGACCTCGGGACTAGAACGGGTCTCTTCCGACCCAGTCCCCAAGGAACTACTACCCCTAACAAGGGTTTGTGACAAAGTATAAGCCTCTGGAAGACTCCCTGAACCATCGCCAACACCAGAGGATGCAGTGGAGGTCGACATTTCAAAAATAACCAGAAAAGAAGAAGAAAGATAGTGAAAAAATGAACGAAGAGACCAAAACCGAACCTGGATAGAGGAAAAGCTTCGAACGAACGATACTCCACACGGTCTAGCTTGCTGGTTCAACAATGGCAGAATGTATTATCTCTTCCAAACATGAAAAGGCAGTAAAAGAATCGTACAAAGCTCCTTCCCTCTTTTATATACATTTAGAAAATAATGTCCACAAAGGCAAACCGTCGCGACGGTGGCAAAGCAATGATGGCTTTAGAAGCCCAAAAATTGACTGCACAATAAATAACGTACCAACAGCCAGTCTCGAAAAATGAAACGGTAGAACGCATGACTTTTCGGGGACTCATAAACCTTAGTTACGGCACGAGCTCAAACTAAGGCTTGGGAGGGAGTAACTGATATACCACAATGTGACAAACCAATCACCACTTAACACGTGTAACTACAAGATCGGTCGTTCAGCTCATGCTCGGCCATTCAGCTCAGGTTCGGTCAGTCGGAGCAGACCCACAAAGGTCGAGCACATATCTTCAGAGTAGGTCTGCTTTTCTACAAAGCTTACAAGTCTGAACACAAGCCTGCAATGTAATACGTCGATAATCAGACCTCATCACCGCCTTAATATACGCCGAGCAGAGAATAAGGAAACAATCTTCTACATGGAAACCACCACTCATGGTTATCTCTATTTGATATAATATCTTACAAGGTAACTACTATCTCCGATAGTGATATCCCTACTTTCATGGCTCCGAATCCTAATCAACTTAGGAATGCCACTGCCTAAGCCCTAGAGGTACGCTTTATTTTCATGCTCATTATTTGGATTTCATTACAGTCTTTCAATTCAGTTTATTGACTTAAACATCAGAGCGGCTACCGCCGGAGCCAACCCGATGGTCCTCTGATCTTCATTTTGAGTATTTCACAAGGAGCCGAGCTTGGAGCATACGTGGGCCAAAAAGTGCAGCATCACCATAGAAGAGAAATATGCTTAGAATATTAAAATACACATCCTGTGAGAAGTTACGTCTAATCGGAGATAGTTTAAAAAATGGACTAAAAAGGGCATCCCGGGTGGCCCGAGTGGACCCGGTCGCAACCGCCAACAAGCGAAAAAATCATTTAAAATAATTTTAAGAACTTTGGTTAAAACAGAATATTGAATTAAGGCGTTTCAAGATGGGTTGTAGTGTAACGGGGTCCCGCGGCTCATTAAAGGCAAAATGGTCTTTTCACCCCTTGACCCTTTTAGTATAAATATGACCCTTGAGTGTTAAATTTCTTAGAATTAGTCTGAAAAAATACAGCAGCTCATTCTTGGAGAGAAAAGATGAAGAGAACCTAGGTTTTCCAACTTCCTACCTTCCAAAACTCATCTCTAGCCTTGGAATCTCACAAGGCTTTCCTCTAGGAAGTTGTTCCCCACCACAAGGACTACAATCCTACCAATTGGTTTGACGTTGAAGTGAACACAACTCCCTAAGGTTGACAAAAACTCTTTTAGGTATGATATTTTGCTAAGTAAAGAATAGAGTTAAGTTTATGAGTGTTTTTACAACTTGATTGTATGACTTACATGCTTACTTCTTGTTACAAAACCACCTAGCATATAGTTACTTTGAAAACCTAGGGTTGGTACCTTGTGTACTTATGTATTCTTTGATAATTTGGTGAAGTGATGAACTTGTAACTTGAATATATGTATAATTCATTGCATTCTAGCTTATGTTCATGTAGACAAAATCTTGTAGTTTGAAAGTTATGGTTTGCTCAATGTATTGGTACTTTGTGTACTTGTGTAATCTTTGAGAATTTGGTAAGGTTGTGAACATGCAACATGATTATATGTATAATTGATTCATTGCATTCTAGCTTATGTTCATGTAGACAAAATCTTGTAGTTTGAAAGTTATGGTTTACTCAATGTATTGGTACTTTGTGTACTTGTGTAATCTTTGAGAATTTGGTAAGGTTGTGAACATGCAACATGATTATATGTATAATAGATTGGATTATATGTTATATTCATGTAGACAAAGGTTTGTAGTTTAAAAGTTATAGTTTGCTTTATGTATGATGCATTATTTAAGGCACACTCCATGGGTTTGACAAATGCCTCATTGAAATTGCATAGAAAAATCAAGGCATAATGGCATACTTGAATCTTTGGAAATATGGCGTGTGTTGAGCACTTTGGTGCTATGCATTATGAGGGTGTAGATCCTGCAATGAAAAACCCAAAATCTGGCCAATGACAGTACTCGCGTGCTGACGACGGCGAACCGTGAAGCGAGGCATGGGTTGGGCAAAGAGTTGCATGTCTGTGTCATGCATATTGCCATTGCATTGCATTATTGAATTGGAGGGGATATAGCTTATAAATGTTCACTTTGCACATGCTACACCTTATCTTTATTCTTTATATTAGCATTATGTCATACAAGCCGTCGTGCTTACGTTATATGGAATTACATATTACAGATGAGACTCCTTGCACATGAGACTTGATGAAGTCTTGAAGCATGGAGCGGGAAATGGACCTTGAAGAAACATTTGGCCCTTGGGGCATATTTTTGGTTGTATGAGGGCATAAGCCCTAGGATATATGTATTAACTTGTAAAATTTTGTATAGCATTAAAACAATGGGCAAGGCCCTAAATTTGTAGTGAGCATGAAGTTTATAACACTTAAGCTTCAAGTATATACATATATGGTGGATGTATGTTTTAAATTATGTATGAATGGTTTTGTTATTTAAATTATGTACAAATAGTTTAGTTGAGTAAAAGGATGTAGTTTGGTAGTTAGTTTAAGAGTGGTGGATTTTTTTGTAAAATATTAGGTGAAAAATGTTTAATAAACAAAAGAGACTATGATAAAGTTTTCCAAGAATAGCAACTAGGTTGAGTGGAGCGGGAGAGCATGCCTAGATTTTCTAAGTAATGAATTAAATGAATTAAGAGGAAAAAGAAAGGTAAAGAAATGAAAATAGGGGCATAGGAGGAGACTTGGGGCAAGTTAGTCAAAATTTACTTAAAGTCAAAAAATAAGGGAAAGAGGGTAAAACGGTCATTTTACATGTTATAGGGTCCCACACCAAGTTTGGTGATGAAATAAATTGAAATGGGTACAAAATGTCAAAATCAAGATTTTTGGGCTAAGGTTGGAATTTTGGTACTGTAACAATTTAGCTATTGGAATACTATAGCAAAAATGTCAAAAATCAAATTTTGGGCCAAGACCAGCCAGCAGCAGCCAGCCCGCGCGCCCCCGTGCACCTAGCCGCCCTCCCCCTCACGCGCGTCTGCGCGCCTGACACCCTCTTTCGCGTGCGCTGCGCCTGCCGCACTTGTAGCCAATTGCATGCCATGGGCATGTCATGACATGTCTTCCAAGGCTGTTTTACGATCATTCCCTCCTATGTTTGACACCACCTTTTGGAGCCCCTTTTATGACACTTTTGGCCATTATACCAAGCCATGTTTGGCCACCCTTTTAGGCTATGTTTGTTCACCATTATGGGCCATGTTTGGCCACCCTTTAGGACCATATTTGGTCACTACTTAGGAAAATATTTGACCTTTACTTAGGCCATATTGGGCCACTAACTTTGATCATACTTTGTCATCATTTTAGGCTATGCTAAGCAACCACTTGGATCATGCTTGGTCACTACCTTGAAGTTGAGTTATGAAAGTACCTAGGCTATATTTAGCCTACACTTTAAGTCATTATAAGACATGATCTTGGGGATTAACAAGTAAAAGCCAATTAAAAATAAATATATATTAATTTAATTATTTTATTTTATTATTCTCATTCACACCTCGGGTTTATGAAAATTCGGGGCGTGACAATAGGTATGTTAATTTCTATGGTGGTGGTTTTTTCAACAATGGTATGGTTCGTTTAGGATTTATGTGTATGGGCTAATTAAAGCTATGACATGATGTTTGTATACGAATTATTGTGGTTTATGTTTAGGAGGATTATGTCTATATCTTGAACCCCTTTTATGAAATGCACATAATCCTCACCTACCTTGCATAAAACTATAAATTTTCAATCCAAAAACAACAAAGGGGGAGCATCTTAACTCAAAATGTTGCTATAATAAAAAAGGGGAGATTGTTGAATTAAGAATTTTAATAATGAAACACGAGCAAGAAATATTACAACTCCTCAAAGTTCTTTTTATAGCCTCCTTAAATATACTCTCTTTAGATCTCTTTATAATGATTGATAAATTGTTAAATTATTATATAAAAATATGATCAACATTGTTGCTAACCAAAGTCATGTTTAGTGCCCTTGAAACAGGAGCAAACATCGATCTTAAAGGATAACCAACTGTTTGGTCAAGGATAACTAATTGACCGATTATAGGATGTGAAAAGAAACTGTGCCTGGTCTATGAAAACCACTGTTTGGTCCCCAAGAAGTTGAAAGCTACTAAAAGACCGGCTGACCAATTGGAGGAAATCAATTGACCAATTGTGGGGTTTTTTAAGCTAACTATTGCAAGTTATACAAGGACCGACTTAGCAGTGGTGATCAAGTAGTTGTGTAATCAAACTAGTCGTTGAAGCATTTCATTGTCCATTGGACACCAGACTCCAACTTTATTTTTCCCCCCTCATTTCTAGCTATATGTTAGAAGGTCCAAGGCACTTTATCTACAAGTAATGAGCATATTGTTAGAATGTTAGAATGGTTTATTTGTTTTCATTATTTTTCCTAAGGGTATTATTGTACTTCTGTTTGTGTTAATAGATAAAGCAAGGTGTAAGGGCTCATTAGATAATAAGCCCTAAACCTTTTCTTCTAATTCTTTTCTTTTCTTTCATTCTTTCTCATTCTTTTGCATCTAAACTCTATATTATACAACTCAACTTGGTATCAGAACGAGTAATTGTTATTAGTATTTTCCAAATGCAACTAGGGAACAACTACAAGTCATTGACATCATTTTTCGGCGATGATGTCATGTTGACATTATTTTTTTAGTGATGACATCATCATTTTCCAGTCACTTTTCGGTGACCAAAATACATGGATTGATTTGTCTTCTCGTCTTGATGCCTTTGGTATTTTTTTATAAATTATTTTGAAGTCATCTAAATGCATTTTTCTATTTTCAAATGTTTTCAGAATAATAGACCTATTTTTTTCGATCTGCAATTTGGGACATTTTCGAGCTGTTTTGATTCTTCGATCCACCCTATAGAGGTGCGATTTGGTTATCAAATCTTTCTTTGAGAGATCAATATTGGTTTGGTTAGGTTTTTGTGTGTTTGAAGCATTTTTTTGGGTGGTCGGTTGGTTGCGATTTGGTTGTTCGAGGGTCTCCAGTACTTGTTTGGGTGGTCTAAGCATTAACCAGATTCTTGCTAGTGAGACTTTGCCTACCGCTGCTAATGCATATTCCTGCTTGCTTTGCTCATCTCTAGGACAAAGCTCAATTGTGCCAGGCTCTATCACATCTCCATTAAAGTCTCTTGCTTTTGTTTCTAACAACGATGTTCGTGGTTCTCATGGTGGTTGTGATTTTTGTGGGGGTTCTAGAAGCGGTGGTCATGTTGGTGGACGTAGTGATAGGAAGCATCGTCATTGTGGTGGCACCAATCATATAGATCCTTATTGTTGCATGAAGTATGGTAAACCAAATTATGCACATCAGGTTATAGATGGTACTGCACAGCCACTATCTACTTCTGGTTCATCTAGACATGTTATTCCCAACTCTAGTTCTCATGAGGCACTCACTAGTCAACTTGGCGAGTTAGTTCAGACATTGCGTGTTACTCTTCCTTCTTCCTCCACTACTACTTTGGCTAATTCAGGTAACGTTGCATGTGTGGCCCATTCGCTTTCATCCTGGGTCATTGACTCTGGTGCTAGCTCCTATATGTCTGCTATACAATCTCTCTTTTCTGATTTAAATCCTCTTGAACACCAAATTATTTTGACTGGTGGTTTATCATTGACTCTGGTGCTAACTCCCATATGTCTGGTATATAATCTCTCTTTTCTTATTTAAATCCTTTTAAACACCAAATTATTTTGGCTGATGGTTCATCTAGACCAGTCCTTAGGAAAGGTGTTCTTTGTCTTACTCATTCTTTATCATTACCCTCTAGTCTTTATGTTCTTGATTTTCCTTTTAATTTATTTTATGTTTGTCAATTAACTAAAAAATTTAATTGTTCTATAACCTTTTCTCCCACATCTTATGTTTTTCAAGACCTCAAGACGAAGAAGATGATTGGTTCGAGGCATGAGAGAGATGATCTCTACTATTTGGATTCTAGTGGTTCTTCTTCCTTCACTTCATCTACCTTGAATGCAGCAGTTTCGCCACTTTAGTGGCACTTTCATTTGAGTCATCCTTCTTTGGACAAGCTCAAGTTAGCTATTCCTAGTTTGAGTCATGTGTCTGGTTTAGAATATGAAGCTTGTCAGTTAGGCAAGCATCACCGTAGTTCTTTCTCGAATAGTAGTCATAGTCGTTGATCTGAGTCTTTTGTTATAGTTCACATAGACATATGGGGACCTTCTCATTCTTCTAGTGTGAATGGATTTCATTATTTTGTTATATTTATGGATGACTATTCTCGTATGACATGGTTGTTTTTTATGAAAGAGCGATTTGAACTCCCGAATATCTTCTTTAAATTTTATAATGAAATATTTGTTTAGTTTGGTAAATGGATTAAAATTCTTCACTCGAATAATGCATTAGAATATACACTGACTGTCATGGATTTTTTTTGTGCTACTCATGGCAATATCCATCAAACTAGTTGTGCACATACTTCACAACAAAATAGTGTTGTTGAATGGAAACATTGTCATATATTGGATGTTGCCCTGCACATTGATGTATATGCATGTTCCCAAACATTTTTAGCACGATGTTGTTCTTACTGCATGCTATCTCATTAATCGTATGCCATCTGTTTTTTTAAATCATCAATCTCTATTCTCACTTTTATATCATGGTCTTTCCTCTTTTCAAGTTACTCCTCATGTGTTTGGTTGTGTAACTTTTGTTCATATTTTGGATCTCGGTCAGGATAAATTATCTCATCGTGCTCGCAAATATGTTTTTCTTGGGTACTCTCGAATTCGGAAAGGTTATCATTGCTACCATCCCGAGTCTCGCCGCTACTTTGTCAGTGCTAATGTTACTTTTTTTTAGTTCACTTCATTCTTTTCCTTTTCGGGTCAATTGTTGACTTCCAATCTCATACCCTGTCGTGAGGGAGAGCACTCAGTACCGTTTCCTACTCTACCTTTGCCTAATTCTCCTTTGCAAGTTTATCAACATTCTCGTGATAAACACGTTTCTTATAGTGTGGATGCCATATCTTCACCGTCAAAGGTTCTTGTTCCTCCTTCCAATGTTCCTAATAGTGATGATATACCTATTGCTCTAAGAAGAGGTAAACACCTTTGTACTCAACATCTTGTTTCAAACTTTGTGTCTTATGATCGCATTTCACCTTGTTTGCAGTCATTTTCTTGTGCTTTGTGTTCTACTTCTATTCCTACTTCTTATAAGCAAGCTTTGTCTTCATCTGGCTAGAAACATGCTATGGATGAGGAAATGAGTGCTATGAATAAGAATCAGACCTGGGAACTTACAATACTTCCTCTTTGGAAACAAACAATAGGTTGTTGTTGGGTCTATGCAGTTAAGTACCTTCTTGATGGTTCTGTTGAGCGTCCTAAGACGCGCTCGATTGATAAAGGGTACACCCAAATATATTGTGTTGATTACTTTGAAACCTTTTCTCCTGTGGCCCGTCTTAATTCTATGCAGATTTTGCTTTCTGTCGCTATTAGTCTTTCCTGGCCATTATACCAACTTGATATCATGAATGTTTTTTTTCTATTTGATCTTTTGGATGAAGTTTACATGGCTCAGCCACCAGGTTATGTTGTTACTGGTAGTGAGCATCTTGTTTGTCGGCTTCGAAAGGCTTTGTATGGTCTAAAGCAATCACCTCATGGCTAGTTCGATAGATTCAGTGTTGTTGCACTTGCATATAGTTTTCATCGTTCTAATTCTGATCATTCTGTCTTTGTTCATCACTCTTCAACGGGTACCATTATCCTTATTGTTTATGTAGATGATATTATTATCCCAGGTAGTGATTCTGTTGGTATTGTAGATTTGAAAAGATATCTCAGTCAGCACTTCCATACTAAATATTTGGGTGTCCTTCATTATTTCCTTGGGATTAAGGTTGCTCGCTCTCGTTAAGGCATCTCTCTATCTCAAAGGAATTATCTGCTTGATCTTCTTTCAGAGATAGGTCTCTTAGGTGCTAAACCCGTTAATACTCCCATGGATTCTAATTTTAAGCTTAATGGTGACCAAGGAGAATTATTTGCTGATATTGGTCGCTATCAACAACTAGTTGGGGAATCAATTTATCTTACTGTTACTCGACCAAATATTACTTATGTTGTTGGTGTAGTTAGTCAATTTATGCATGCTCCCCGTCAATCTCATTTTGATGTTATTTGTCGTATTTTACGGTCCTTGAAGAGTGCTCCTAGCCGAAGGCTACTGTACAAGCCCTCTGCTTCCCTTTTGGTGACCGGGTTTAGTGATGTTGATTGGGCTGGTTGTTGTACTGATTGTTGATCTACTTCTGGTTATTATACTTTTGTTGGTGAGAATTTGGTTACATGACGCAGTAAAAAGCAAAATGTTGTTGCTCGCTCTAGTGTTGAAGCTGAATATAAAGCTATGGCTCATACTATATCAGAAATATTGTGGGTTCGTTCTCTTCTTCAAAATCTTGGTATTGATGTTGTTGCCCCTATGCAAATGCATTGTGATAATGAAATAGCTATCTTTATTGCTAATAATCTTGTATTTCATGAACGTATCAAACATATGGAGGTTGATGTCACTTTATTCGGGATTTGCTGATGAAGAAACAGATTAATACGTCATATGTTCGCTTAGATACTCAGTTGGGCGATATTCTCACAAAGCCGTTAGCTCGGGCTTCTTTCCATCATTTGTCTTCCAAGCTGGGCATGTTTGATTTGTATGCTCCAACTTGAGGGAGAGTGTTAGAATGTTAGGATGGTTTATTTGGTTTCATTATTTTTCCTAAGGGTATTATTGTACTTCTATTTGTGTTATTATATAAAGGCTCGTTACATAATAAGCCCTAAACCTTTTCTTCTAATTCTTTTTTTTTTCTTTCATTCTTTCTCGTTCTTCTACATCTAAACTCCATATTATACAACTCAACTCATACCTTTGACATTCTAAACATTAGTCAATCACTTATCATCAACAATCTTTGATTCTTTACAAAGTGAGGCAGCTTTAAAACTTTTAATTCTTTTTGCCTCCATTAAAGAGAGTAATAGGAGAAAGTATTTAAGATTATATTTATTGCTATAGCTCTCCTTTAATTTGTGAGCTTTTATTGTATTCATTTACCCTAATTAAAAGGGGTCTTTTTCCTTGTATTCATTTCACTCTTGGAATGATTGTTAGAAACTGACACCACATCAACCAAGAAGAGATTTGAAATGTAATAAAGAGGAAGGAGAATTGTGTAATAGGTGAAGCTATTATCGTATTAGTAGCTAGAGTGAATTTCAATTAGTTTTTTTTTTTTTTTTGTGAGATTTCAACTATTCTTTCTAAAATACGACATCTAATATCATCAAGCGCAATAGTAACAAGTTTACCAAGAAAATTACCAAACCACACCATTTTACTTTTGCACTCATGAGCTCTATTTGCTAACCAATCAACTGCAACATTAGCTTCGCGATATGCATGCTTGAAAGTGACATCTAAACCCTTATTCTTTATAATATTAACACAATCCCAAATGTAATACCCCGAATTTATTTTATCAATTAATTAAAATAAGAATGTATTTTTCAGAAATTAATGTGTCGATTTAATCGTCCTAACTAGATTTTGATACTACAAAACAAAAGGGTAATAATAAAATAAAATAATAATAAAAATAAATAAAAATATAACCATTGGGCTACCAACTAATTTTATGTTATATGATACTCTAGAACAAATAATTAAGATAAAACAATTATTAAAACATTATATATATATATATATGAATATGTGTATATATATATATATATAAATATATAAATATATACACATAGAATGATTGTCTGTTGGGTGGCTGCAAGAAGCAAGCCAACCTGACCATGCATAGATGCAATTATGCATATACAAGGTGCATGATGGTTGCTGCAGATGATCGGCTGACCTAACCATGGATGCACTCATGAGCTGCTAAATGCAGCCTAGTGGTTGAAATAGTGAGGCTGAAGCAGAACTATGGGCTGGATATAAATATGTAACAATATATATATATATATATATATATTAGGTGTAGCAGGAGGGCTGTAGAACCCTCTTTTGATATATATATATATATATATATATATATTTGGGTCTTGTGACTATATCGTCCAAGTGTATGGGATACATAGTGTGTGAGGGCAACCCAGAGTGTGTGGGTGTGCGTGAGAGATAGTGAGAGAGGGGGAGAGAGAGAAAGAAAAACATTTTTTGTGTATATGTGCCTGTGTGTGTATCCATTTGGAAGTGCACAAGAGGGAAGGGACTGAGCAGACCCAGAGAGGATTGGGAGGGTCAGAACTGGGCCACGGTTGAAGGAGAAACCACCAAGGTATAAAGTCTGAAACTGTTGTGTTTTCTTTTCCTTCCTTTTTGAAATTTTGGTCTCTGTTTCAGTTTGGTTTGGAGATTTAATTGCATGCATGCTTAAAAATTGACATTAAGGGACTATTATGAATGAACAGAGAGGGTCGAGAGGCTTGAGAAGCCAAGAACCGAGAGGGACTTCCATTGTTGGACCTCCAACAATGCAGGTCTGAAACGACCAAAGCCACACGAAGTTTGGCTTGTTAAACCTTGAAACAGACCCTCCTAGCATTCCAAAAACACCCGGCCGCGACCCAAACACCCAACTTAAGGCCACTAGAAGTCGACTTGCAAGGTCACGGGTTTAGAACCCAACCCTTGAAACAGACCCCTAGCCCTTGTTTTTAGAATGGGGATCGAATTCTCTTGGCATGACGGTCACAACAAGACAAGAACCAACGGATTTGGTCCAAAAATGAACATTTGGGAACCAGTTGCAGGTTCGGTTATTCCTTGTTGGATAGAACCCTTGAGCTCGATTTGATGCCTCAAATGGATGGGAAAATGTTTGTTAGGCTTCCAGAAATACCTTGGGATGAATAGCAGTGAGAATCGATGGCTGAAAACCAACGAAATAAGCCTTTAAACTTTCGGTTTTCAGGGATTACTGTTCACCGTCCTGGGGAAGACGATGAACAGTAACGGGTCGGGTATCAGGGTCAAAATCAGGTTCGGGCCCCGATCCAACTGTGATGGGTTTAAAACATTTTAAAACAAAACTACGTCGTTTTACTTAAGGTATTTTAAATTTTAAATTAGGGTTGACGTCAGCATTATATATTTAGCAAAATTATGGTTTGACCCCTAGGAAGTTTTGGAATTCTTTTTTAACCCTAACAGTTTTGACTATTTGTATTCTGGCTCAGATTTTGAAAAATAAATTCAAATAGGCACCTGGAAAATAAATAAATAATTAATTTAATTATTTTATTAATTGGATAAAATTACCATTTTACCCTTGGACCTTAAATAAATCAAACGAAGTCCAAATTAAATAAATAAATAGTACATTTTTACTATTTCGGGTATTCTGGACTCAATGGTGAGGTCTATTTTATCAATCAGGGTTCCGAAAAATTAAGTCACCTAAAACATGAAATTACCATTTTGCCCTTGGGGGTACCCGAAGCCAAATAAAAGGTTGCGAAGGCCTAGATTTATTTTCTTGGACGTTCCGGATTCAACGGTAGAGCCCGTTTACCCAAACAAAATATCCTGAAGGACCGATGTAATAAATTTAGCAACCTTAAGAGTGTAATTAAATAATACCAAGAGAGTTAAATTAAATCACGAATAATAACATCGACCCTGAATAATTGAGATGGGTTAATGACGAGTAAATTTCTGATTTATAGGAACCTCCAAGGGGAAGGAGAAGGAGAATTAAATTAATAGGATTGCCGAAAGCTATTTTTGAGGTAAGTAATTCCGATGCTTTAATATGGGTTATTCCCAGCCAGTCACACTTATTTTCATATGCTGCCAACTTTGTACTCCATCACTACCTATAGTACTTGATTTGAAGCCAATCGTCTTGTGGTTATCGATTATGCCTATTCTTTGGATTTGACTTGCTTGCTTACATTATTGTGAAATTGATCACCGATGTTTGAACATCATTGCATTATTATCTTGAGATGAATATTGTTATTCCACACACTTCATGACTTGTTGACTTTGATATCAATTGTTTGGTATTGTTGTACATTCTGTATGGACTTTTATGGATCATGATAATTGACATGTACTCGGGGTTGTGCTCAGTCACAATGACCCATCTATTCACAGATTGCGAGGGGAGAAGACCCTTTGGGGTCTTGAATGTCCTTCGGGACCTGTAGAGAAAAGAGCTCTAACGCTTTTCAGAGAGACCGAGGAACCGAGGCGGATCTGAGCATGCGTTTTAGTGGGGTATGCCAGGCCCTGGGTGATTCACGCATTTCTGGGTTATTAGAACTCGATGATAATTTATTCTTGTATTCGTTGGATGATCATATTTTATGCCCTGTGAATGATCATATTATTGCAAGCATGATGTAACTTCAATTGGCTAACGTTTTGTTGTGGCAGCAACAAATCATGATAGGCTAGATCCCTATTTTGATTGACCTTGTTATTGCCTCTTGTTTCATATTACGGGATATGCCTCTTTTGGACCCTCGGGTCATTATTGTTGCGCATCTTGGTGACTGGCTATATATATTTCTGTTGCACATTTGGCTATTGGCTGTCTGTTATCTCTTTGAACTATCATTCCCTTGGATTAACCCTAACCCATGTTAAAGCTAGGAAATTACTTATTGGGCTATTAGCTCACCCCCTCCCTTATATTTTTCAGGACAACAAGAAGTTGGGGAACCCTCAGGCGCTCTAGAGGTCTAGACGCTGCTAGCTACTGGTAGCTATTTTTGGCGAGTTTTGTATTAAGTTAAATATTGACAGGTCTTAATCTCTCCCATGTCACCACGGTCCTGTTAGTCTGTGTTTTTGAGGATCTGTACTTTTAAACACTTATGTCCTTTTTGGCATGTATCTAAATGATGACCTGACTATGCTACCAGATATTTTAATGATTATGAAATACTTTTGTTAAAACTCTACTTAGTGCTTCAGATCCTTTTGATGGGGAACAGCCCATGGGCCGTAGACCCGGTCACGGACCCCTAATCCGCATAGGGTGGGTTTTGGGTCGTGACACCAAAGAATATTGAATATCTTCCAAGAACAATTTTTGTTTTCCAACATTATATCAATAATTAGCTTTGAATTCCCCTCAATGTTCAAATTCTTACCATCCTGGATATCAATTTGTGACAACCCTTCTCGAAGAGTCAAACCTTCCAACTGAGGAACTAAATAGTCACCATTATACCAACTAGATAACACCCAACAAATATCCCCTCCAAATTTTGATTAGTTAGATGAAAGATTCACTACCTAAGAGTAAATGTTGACTAGATTATAACCAAACCACTATAAATAATTATTGTTCATTTTCATTCTTTTCCGAATTACTTGTTGAGAGTGGTGTAGAAGAATTTTTATAAAGGTCGACAAAAAGTTCAAATTGATCAAAATTAGTGATCAATCTATTCACTCTTTCCCTCTAAGTTGCCCTTTCAAAAGAGAGTCACATATCCCTAGTGTCAATTCATGTTGCCCCCTTACCACGCTGTAGTTTGATCTCTCTAAAGAAAATAAATAAAAAAAAAAAAGAACCAACCTAATTAATTTAAAGGAAATCTTGACATCTTAGCTCGTGGTGGTCTCCATTTAAATTTGTTATAGACAAGTGTTATGAAACTCATTGATTATTGGAGCATGTACCAATTGACATGCAAAAATATTCCATGAAATCATACTCCACGCACAAAGATTAAAGCAGTTATCTACGTAGCACATGACAATTGGTATGGAATGACTACAAACTACATGTGTGTGTGTGTGTCCATATTCCATGAAATCATACTTCACACAAATAATCCACAATACTACAGAGGAATATACAATTTTTTATTTTTATTTTTTATACTACACAGAATATGTCCATCCAGGTAGCCATCTCTGGCAGAGGAAGAGGCAAGATGTTGGAGTTCTAAGGGCAAGATATATATATATATATATATATATATTTATACAGGACAACAAAGTACCAAATAGATGACACATTCACCTCTTATAGGGTCTTCAAACAGAGGATACAGATGATCCATCCCCAATGTTGAATTTGAAGCTAATGCAAGTCAGCTGAAGGTGGTTTTCATCTTCCATTTTCATCTTAAGAGAGTATAAGCCCTGAAGATACCAAGCATTATTAGCTATATAAAACACTTGAAAAGTGGATATATGTTCTTGGGGGAAAAGATGATGATATTAATGAAGTTCTGCTACTAATACAGAAAGGGAGCAGAAAAGGAGAACTTTTAAAATGAGAAAGCTAAAAAAACTAAGAAAATGCATTCGGCGCATGAGTTTTTTGCAAAAAATGGAACTTAAAATAAGGGTCCAAAAAGCAGTACTCAAAAAAAAAAGATGCCAATAAAAAAAAATACACATACTCGTGCACAAAGTGCTGCCAAAATGTTTGGCCGAGTGGCTAAACCATTCCATTCAGAGAACAACATGACAATTCCATCTGACAAAATGGAATTCTAGAATTGCTCTAACATGAACCCAATAAACCGGAAACGATCTGATGGTACAACCATTAGTATGAGATACTAGCTTTAAGAAATAGAGTGATTTTGAATTAATAAACACAAAATTTCAGAAAGATTTATATATCAAAGATATAGTACTTATCATAATTTATTTTGCATTATAATGCAAAAATTGTTATGGACTAAATTATAAGAATTTTTTTTTAACAAAAATGAATATTTGTGAACAATGTGGATATCATTTGAAATGAGTAGTTCAGATAGAATTGAGCTTTTGGTTGACAAACAATCCAGTGAATTTAAAAACTGTATTCTTAATGTTTAAACAACTAAAAGTCAAAATTATTTAATTAGAGAGAGCTAATTTCAAACCTACTACATTGTGTGTGTGTGCATTCATGCATGCATTTGTATAATATTTGGATCAACACTCCATAATTGAGTGTGCTGATAATGTCTCTCAGCCATTGAATTGCAGCAGAAGTCATGGTAGCATAGGCATATTTAATGTTGTAAAACAAACATTACTAGATCTATGGAACCTTGGGGCAGTAGAAATAATCATCAAGCTCCCTAACTGTCAAAAACAATTGTGCATTATATTTGTTTATATATGGCAGCAGAGGATATATAAAGGGTGCATGGAAGTGTTTCTCAGGCATCTAACTCTGAAGACTCTGATACACATTGTAATCATTTGAGCCAGCAGCTCAGAAATGCAACTCTAACCCATTTAGAGGGTGTTTTGGTGGGGGGATTGCCACTTTCAAAACCATGGTTTGGACCCCAACCTGGGTTTTGGGGGTGTTTGAGAGAGGTTCTCAAAACCAAGTTTTCCAGTGGAACCCCACTAAATCCCGGTTGCAAAATGGAATCTTGGAGAAGCTAAAAAAACCTACTTCTCAAAATAAGTGGCTTTTTACAAATTTTACCCCTGGACCCACCCCTTGCAAATTACTCGATATATACAATATAAAAGGTAAAAAGAAAAATTAACACTTAAAATCATATCTACATAATTTTTACCAAACACCTAAATAACAAATTGTTATATTCTTCAGTATCCATTCCCCAAATCAGAACTGGCCTAGCCCAGGCGGTCGGACCGGCGACCCTGCCCTTAAACTGACCGGTTGTTAATTCGACCGGTTAAGGAAGCAACTCAGTTTGAACCGGATGACCCGCCGTTCGACCAGTGACCCAAGTGAGTTTAACAGAACCAGCCATCACCATTTATCATGCATAAAATGCAACTTTGTGATTGCCAAGAGTCGAACCCAAAACAATGAATTAATAGTCAAACACTCAAAACCACTGAGCCACATGGTTCCTTGTTAACTAATTTACATATTTAATATATATATATATAATATACATGTCTCATGATGAGTAATTCATTGTAATTTTTCCCTTTTATTCAAAATACTTTGAATATTGAAGAAATAAATAAATAAATTTCAATATTGTAATTTTTCAAACCATAAAAAATAATAAAGTATGTAAATATACATGTAGCATTTTACAAAAAAGGGATATTAAATGTCCATATATTAATACAAATAAAATAAAATATTCTTATACATACTCAAGATTTTTATTATTATAAAAAATTCATGCAATAATTAAATTATATTTCTTTTTTATCTCAATAAAAATGACACTAATGTAACAACACCAATTTTTTTTAAATCTTAACATGTTTTCTAAAGTTACATAATTATTTATTTTTAAAATAATATTTTTATGTTATTCCAGTTCAACCAATTAACCCGCCAGTTGTAGCAGTGACCCATCTACCTGGTCACCTTAGAGGGTTGATGCTCGTGCCGATTCTGATAACCATGCCCAATAATCAATTCTTTAGAATCAATTCTACAAAATCTAAAGCTCCCCCAAACAGGGGTTTCCACACATATACCGCCCCGGATACAAATCAGGGAGCTTGATTCCAGTGATTCCAAGACACTTTCCTAGAGTGCTATACTACAGATTTGATACGGTGATTAAAGGACAAAACATCCTAGATCAACAAACAAAAAGCAAAAGAAGTATCATGAATCGATATGAAAAATAGCTGGGGGGAAAACCAATTGAATTGGCTAATCATATCACTAAATTCAATCTACTACTGCAAAAAAGTTCATAAACAAACTCACTCTTGCCACTGAATAATGGCTTCAAATCCTCCAGAATCCAGATGCTTATTTAGTTATTCTTATTGCTGAATACAGCTTTAGATTTTAAATGCATGTGTCTGCGTTAAGGCGTCTATGTGTGCAGATGTATGCATATGTTTTATATAGGTACGCATATGCATGCATAACTTGGTCCTTTGGAAATGGAAATCCATGTTCTGTCATGCATGGGAATAAATCTCAGACAAAAGGTGTCACTAATGGTGTCAGGTGAGCATCTCATGAATTCCTTCATTAGAATTTGAAATAAAATCGAGATAATTTGTGCTGCAAAGGTAGAGAGCTCTTTGTGTGTATTTAATGAAAAGGACCCAAGTCTCAGGTGTTAGGCATTGCAAAGGGGTGTGCACAACAACTCATGAGTTACTCACAAAAATGTCTAGAAAAAATGGAAGGACAAATGTGAACAGCTCTTGGTATAGGAAGAAATTATCAAGGGGGAATGCAGCCAACTGATGTGGCTAACAATGGCACATATGAGATGATTATGAAGAGACAGTTAGCAGAGCTACTAGAAGACATGATACTGTTATGGAATTATTCAGGCAGAAAAACAAGGGATTTATAACAAGAAGAAAAGCCATGTCTTAAATGCACCTTCCACCGCCAATGAGATGGACTAACAGTTCGGTTTCAAGAAGGCCGTGGTAAAGATACAAACTAGATGTATATAAACACCCTCATCCATGTATGTTGGCATAATGCAAAATGGAAAAAAGGTAACCAAGTCCAAAGACTACCTTGTTTCCTTTTCTATTTGAACCAAAAAAAAGTTTTGATGACAACATAATTTGTTGTGCAACTTCATTTTTCAGGATTGATGTTATTTCTTGAGGGATCAATCAATGCAATATGAGCACAAAGAAACATTTTTTGAAGAATAACACCAAAATAATTTTGACCCAATAAAAAGGAATAAACACTTGAGCAAAGATGTGGAGGCGGTAAATATATTTACTATGCCTCAAATTATTGAAGCAGAGGAAAGAAAATTTGCTAAAGTAAATAACCTGCCCTTCTATCTCCTATTCTTTCCTCATATTATTATAACAGGTAAACAAAGGAGAACGCTTTCTTACAGGTACACGAAGGAGACAGCATCAACAGAAGTGTGCGTGCTTCATAGTTTCATGGTTAAAGTGAAAATTGCAACTTCATGATGGGCTGAATCTAGTAGAAATTCCAGTACAAGAAAGCACAAATTAAAAAATCTGGTAAAACTATGACTTACTCTTGGGGTAATTCCTGGTAAAGTTTGGGTATGAGAAAGCACAAATTTCCCGACTGATATAGGACAGGATGACTCATCACAAAGATTATGAGTTTCAGTGTGTACAGGAATCCCAAGAAAAGAAACCTCAAGAGCCAATTTCCCTCCAGATATGGCTTGGCCTGCATAAAAGATACAGAGTATGGTTAATGGTGAAATGACATTGAATTTATCCATGGGAAGTGAGCACAAATGTCTTCTGCTCATTCAAGCACTGGCCTGGTAACCACTCAATCTACTGCTTTTCTTTTTCCTTTCAATTTCTCTAAATTCTTTCTGTAGACAGATAGACCAAAACAAATGCATACAATAATAGAAGTCAAAGGAGCAGAAGACAGTATTTGGGCTCTGGGGGTAACTTTTTGTTATATAAGGGTAAAAAAATGACTTGTTTCTTGCTCAGTGCCAAAAAAGACAACCAGAATCATGTTAAAGTCAAGTGATGAATCATAACAATATAAATCGTTCCATTAGAACAAAAAGGATTTGCACAATGAGGATTAAAAGAAAACAATATACAGGCCTCATTAGTTTGTCTCCCCTAATCTTCATGAAAAAGACGATGTCAAATTCCAACCGAAATCTAAATAACATTGATGACTTTGTTCTTGAATGTTTGGCACAATTCAAAGAAATTCCCTCAAAATTTCAAATTTTATGGATGATCAAAACAGAAACCAAATAACATTGCTAGTTTATTTCCCCCAAAAAAAAAAATCAATGATGTCATCAAATCATGGATTTGCCAATGTAACTCAAATCAACTTAAGGACTGAGAGAGTTTGCTAAACCACCACACATTCAAAGGTGGTGAGTATATTTTATTTATAGCCAATTACAGAATATAGGAAATATTACAAGTCAAATGAAATCAAAACTGATTACAGAATAAATGGAAAGTATGAGTAAATTGATACAAAATTGATACAAGGAGATTGCCTATAATGGAGGGTCAACTATGTCACATAAGGTAAGCCGTAGAGTGAGGCTAAGTATCCTCAACACCCCCCCGCAAGCTGAGCGTGGGATTGGAACAGACGTGAAGCTTGGATCGGAAAAATTCAAAAAGTGGTCGAGGAATACTTTTGGTAAAGATGTCAGCAATCTGAAGGTGAGAGGGGACTATACTGAGTCCGAAGTTTGCCGGCGACAACAAGTTCCCGAAGGAAAAGGTAGTCTAATTCAACATGCTTCGCCCGTTTATGAGAAACTGGGGTTGGAGCTTAAAAAGATGGCACTTTTGTTGTCACAGAGGAGAAGAGGCCGCGGTGGAGTCGAAAGGTGGAGATCATGAAGAAGATGTGTAAGCCAAAGAAGTTCGGCTGCAGTGTGCGCAAGAGCACGATACTCAGATTCACAGCTGGAACGGGACACAGTTGGCTGCTTCTTGGCACTCCAAGAAACTAAATTGTCGCCGAGATAAATAGAGTAGCCCGAGGTAGAACGACGAGTGTCAGGACAACCGGCCCAGTCAGCATCAGAGTAAGCAACTAAAGCACCAGGGGTAGCTGAGGGGCGAAAAGAAAGGCCAAAATGAAGGGTGCCCTTGACATAGCGAAGAATACGTTTAACAGCAAGAAAATGATCGGCGGTTGGAGCGTGGAGAAATTGATTGACGGAGTTAACAGCATGAGCAATATCCGGACGGGTGATGGTCAAATATTGGAGAGCACCAACAAGAGATCTGTAAAGTGTAGGATCGGAGAACAAAGGACCATCAGCAGACAGGTGTTGGGAAACAACCATGGGCGTGTGAACAGGTTTGCTATCAAGTAGCTGAGCGCGGGCAAGAATATCCCTTGCATATTTGAGCTGACTGATAAAGGGACCATCAGAGGTGGTCGTAGCTTCAAGACCAAGGAAGTAGCTGAGAGGACCCAAATCCTTAGTGGCAAACTTAGAATTGAGTTTGCAGGTAAAACTGTCAAGAAGGGATGAGTTGTTGCCTGTAATAATGATATCATCAACATAGAGAAGCAGATAAATGACGTCAGAATGCTTATGAAAGACAAAAAGTGACGGGTCTGCACGACTGCAATAAAAGCCAAGCTGAATAAGAAAAGAGCTTGAGACGCTGAAACCAGGCACGAGGAGCTTGCTTTAGACCATAGAGAGCTTTCTTCAACTGACAGACATGATTGGGAAAGCGAGGGTCAATGTACCCTGGAGGCTGCTCCATATAAACATGTTCAGTGAGATGGCCATTGAGGAAGGCATTTTTGACATCAAGTTGACGAAGAGGCCATTTGTTGGTCACAGCAAGAGAGAGAACAACACAGACAGTGGTAGCCTTGATGACAGGGCTAAAAGTGTCAGTGTAGTCAAGACCAGGTACCTGTGTGTAACCCTTGGCAACAAGACGGGCTTTGAGACGCTCGATAGAACCATCAGGCAAATATTTGGTCCGAAACACCCATTTGGAACCCACAATGTTAGTGTTGATGGGTCGAGAAACCAAAATCCAAGTACGATTATGGTGCAGGGCTTGAACTTCTTCATCCATGGCAGCGAGCCAAGCAGGATTCTTAGCAGCAGATTTGAAGCCTTTAGGCTCAGTGGATGCAAGTAGAGTAGGAAGAAGTCCAGAGGAGCCCACAAGGCCAAGATGCGCTGGGTGGCGTGTTTTGAAGATACCGGCCTTGGCTCGTGTGAGCATAGGATGAGAACCCAAGGGAGCAAGGGCATTAGGAGGGCGAGCAACAAGAGGCAGCTCAGTGCTGGGCTCCGGAGAGGCTGGTCTAAAGTCCGAATGTGACAGAGATGGGCCGGTAGAAGAACCAGTAACCTGCAAAGACTTATCCACAGGGTCAGTACAAATAGCACACGGGTTAGAGCTGGACGGAGTAAATTGTGAGGGATGGTGCTCAGGGGAGGAGGGAGGGGTGGCGATATGGAGCAGACTGGGTTCTAAAAAGTTGGAAAAGTGGAGAGAGGAGAGGGGCTGGGCCTGAGAGTGATCAAGAAAGGGAAAATGATGTTCATCAAATTGGGCATGGCGGGTGATATAAAGCCGAGAGGTGGTGGGGTCAAGGCAACGAAAGCCTTTGTGGGAGGGACTATAACCCAAAAAAATGCATGCAATATTGTGAGGGGAAAACTTGTTAGGCATATAATCACGTAAACAAGGATAAACACGAGAACCAAATGAATGAAAATTTTCATAATTCGGGGAAGAACCATAGAGAAGCTCAAAAGGGGACTTACCTCCAAGAAGTGGTGTCGGCAAACGGTTGATGATGTAAGCGGCAGTACTGAAGGCGTCAACCCAGAAGCGAGGAGAAAGATGAGAATGGAAGAGAAGGGCCAAGCCAGTCTTAGTCACATGGCGATGCTTACGTTCAGCGCGACCATTTTGGGCGGGTGTATGGGGACATGAAAATTGATGGTGAATGCCGGAGGTACAGAGATGATCATTGAAACAAGTACTGGTAAATTCGCCACCACCATCACTTTGAAAAATTTTGATACGAGCAGAAAATTGATTTTCCACAAACTTTTGAAATTGAGTGAAAACATTATAAAAGTCAAATTTAAATTTCAAAGGATAAAGCCAAGTGAACCGTGAGTAATCATCAATGAAGAGAACGTAATATGCAAATCCCAAATTTGATGTGACGGGAGCTGGCCCCCATAGGTCACAATGAATAAGATCTAACACATGAGACGACCTATGTTCATTACGTGAATAAGGCAAGTGATGATTTTTCGCAAGTTGGCATGTACTACATAAGTGGGGAGAGGGCAATAAAAAGGTAAGAGAAAGATGTCCTTTTTTATTTAAATAAGAAATAACGGAATGATTTACATGTCCAAGGCGAGCATGCCATAAATCATAGGAAGCATGTAAAGATTTATTTTTAAGGACAGAAAGAAAAGCAGAGTTGCCACGCTCCAGCACATATAAGCCGCCATCTCTCTTACCGGTTGCCACCACCCTTCCTGTTTGACAATTCTGAACAGTGAAAGAATTATTAGTAAAAGTAACGGATAAAGGAAAATCAGACGTTAATTTACTAATTGAAAGAAGATTTTTGGTGAGATGAGGAACAGCCAAGACATCTAATAAATGAATATTAGGGACAGGAGAGAGAATACCAGTATGGGTAATAGATAAGGAGGCACCATTTCCTACAATTACTGAGTCCTTACCCATATATTGTGTGGACTGATCCAAATTGGAAGGGTCAATTGACATATGGGCCGAAGCCCCAGTATCCAAAAACTAGTCAGAGACATTAGAGTCATTTAAGGAGCAGGAACCAGTGAGGGCTTCAGCAAGGTGCGCATGAGATGCGCTGGACTCGTGGCGTACATAACGCTGGTCGCACCGATCGGCATAATGCCCATCTTGGCGACAGATTTGGCAGCGGGGAGGTCGGCGCCGGTGACCAGGGGTGGTGCGGCCTTGTCCGACAGAGGGATGACCATGGTTACTGGTTCGGCCATGGGCGGTGCGGAAGGGATGGCGTTGGTTCGACGGTGCTGGTGCGGTGCGAAAGGGGCTGCGTTGGGTCGACTGTGCAGCAGTGAAGGCGACAGCAGGTGGAGCAGAGGTTTCAAGAGATTTTTGGAAGAGCTCAAAGCTCTCTGCTTTGGAGACCAGATCGGCAAAACAGGGGAGAGGCGTAACAGCCATTTGTGCAGTAGAAAAGCTTGAAAAATCAGCACCAAGACCGCGAAGAAACCAGTGGATCTTATCGGTGCTGTCGACGGGACGACCAATCGCATGGAGTTGGTCGCAAATGGCCTTGAAGGCACGAGCATACATTGTGACAGAACGAGTGCCGCGCTTCATCAACTGGAGATCATCTTTGAGACGGATTTCGCGAGCCTTGGAGCGGTGGTTGAAGGTGTTTTCCAAGGTGAGCCAGACCTCACGTGAGGTGGAGAGACCGACGACCTCAGCCATGGCTTCCTCAGTGAGGGAGGAGAGGAGAAGGCTGAGTAGTCTCTGGTCAATAGTTTTCCATGCCAAATACTTGTTGTTTGGTGTCTGGGAGTCGGCAGAGGCAAAACGTGGAGGAGGCTCAAAGGTTCCATCTACATGACCCAGTAATTCTTGGCTCTCAAGAAGAGGAAGGAGTTGGCTTTTCCATAGCAAATAGTTGGAAGAAGATAGATGGTTACCATGTGAATCATGGTGTTGAAGGGAAGAAGGGAGGATTCGGCAGCCATAGAGAAGATGTGAGGATCGAAGGATGTTAATCCAGTGGCTGCTTTGATACCATGAGAGAGTTTGCTAAACCACCACACATTCAAAGGTGGTGAGTATATTTTATTTATAGCCAATTACAGAATATATGAAATATTACAAATCAAATGAAATCAAAACTAATTACAGAATAAATGGAAAGTATGAGTAAATTGATACAAAATTGATACAAGGAGATTGCCTATAATGGAGGGTCAACTATGTCACATAAGGTAAGCCGTAGAGTGAGGCTAAGTATCCCCAACAAGGACAACAACACGGCAATGCCAAAATTTTAATGCCCGTCCACTTTCCCATTACATGAAAGGGAAACTAAAGCAATAGAGCATATAATGGAAAATGAATGTATTTTGACACTAGGGCCATATTTCAATAATCGGATTAAAACAACAATTAGTATTGCAAAAAATGCACAGAAAGTTATTAACCAGGATAAAGAAAGAGAAATTACCAGTAGAAGCCGAGATGATGAAGGTGGCCGGCTTTCCCTTCACCACTGAATCAGGCGATATCTCAACGCCATCTACCTTAACAACATAATTACCTTTCTTATCTGTACTCATTTCAAAAACACTAGAAAATATCAGTCACTTAGTTAAACCCATCTAGTTATATATGAAATCTATACTGCACTTAATAGAGACCAACCAACAACTCATGATTAATTCAGCCCCGACACCAAAATATAACAATGATGATCAATAACTCAAATTAAAAGTCGACAAATATATATATATATATATATATATATATATATATATATATTAAAAGGAACTCAAGTCGAATAAAAATATAAAAAGCTAAAAAAATATACTCAATCGAGCAAAATTTTCATCACGGCGATCACATATTTGAAATTATAGTTTTATTTTAATTTCCGTTTGGTGGACAAGAAAGTGAAGGAAAAGAAAAGAAACGAAAATCTTTGAAAATTAAAACTCATGGGTTTAATCATTGAAGAGAAGAAAAGTATACTCACAAAGCCTTGTGCACTGTAATTTATTTCAATCCTATTTTGAAAACAAAAGCAACAGAAAACATAACCTATGAAAATTGTTTTCTTATAGTTTTACTCCGAATTTCTTGAGAACTTAACGGAAGTGGAAGAAAAACTAGAGATTGTAAGATCTGAACTGACCGCAGTATTTGACATCCTTGACTTGAATTGAAGGTACTAGCAAACAAGCCGCGAAGAGAAAGAAGATGGTCAGCTTCAACTGAAATGGTACTACTGCGTCCATATGGATTCAAAGATCGAAGAATCAAAGACAAAATTTGAGACTTTGGTCGCAGAGCAATGATATATATATATATATATATATATAATGGGAGAAGAAGAGTGACAGAGGGACAGGTGTTACAGAAAGTTTTGACGAGCGTCGGAGCAGGGAAGCCAAGCGTCAAGTTTTTTACATAGCCCGTGCGGTTGAGAATCATATTTACTGACCAGGGTAGTTAACGGAAGCCATGTTCTCCGAAGAAAGCGTTTGTCAGCATATCCAATGGTGATCAAATTTTTACCTAAATTTAAGTTATAATTTGAGTTTTGAGTAAAAATAGAATTTAAGTCTCACATTTTTTTAATGATTACTTAAATTTAAATTTATAAATAATATTACACTGATTTATGTTTGAATTTAAGTAAAATCCTTTTTGACTCCGAATTTAAGTAATCACTAGAGAAAATTGTAGTAAATTTTGACTCAAATTTAAATTTGAGTCAAAATTGGAAATGCTTGACAAGATGGTTTTTTCATAGTAATATTTGAATGTTTATGTATTAGATCCATGTGAATATGATACGTGTAGGCCTCACATTTATGTGAGTAGTTGTGCTAGTTATGTTAGATTTTAGTTGTGCCGCAAAACATTACTTATTTTTATATGGAGTGGGTTTCGTTAGTGAGACTGATAATGATGAGTCTCATCCTGTACAAGTATACAGACATCGATACATGAGTCATGAATTATTACTTTTTTATTTTTGTAAGTCTTCCTACGACAGCATATTGCTTTTTTTTTTTTTTTTAAGTTTCCCTAACAAAGGAGTCTCGCATCCTTTTACAAAGACTTGTACTCTTTTACAATTTATCCTGATAAGGGAAAGGAGAGAGTCTACCTCTCATTTTGTCTAGGAAAAATAAAGGATAAAAAAGAAAGAAATATGGCGTTTAATTATGTTAGAAGAAACGGTAATGTTAATACCTCATTTTGTAACCATGGATTGTATATGGGAAATTTTGTAATATCTAATTGTGTATTTGTGAAATCTCAATATTCTAAGGACATTTTAGTTTCTTTGACAGCACGTTCTAAAAAAATTCTTATAATTTTGTCACGATTAAGAAGTTACTACAATATTTCTTTATTTAAGGGTATTTTGGTCATTTTTTTAAAGTGGTCTTAAGTCTAGAAATTTTAGTAATTTTCACACATTTTGGTCCACTAGGGGTATTTCGTTCATTTCTCATATTCTAGGGGTATTTTGATAATTTCTAATAATTTCTTATCTTTTAAGAGCATTTTGATAATTTATAGAGTTTTCCCACCTTTAAGAGGCATTTTAGTAATTTTGGCACCATTTTACCATTTTGAGGGTATTTTGGTCATTCAACACTTTTCCACTCCTAGGAGATTATTTAGGTCTTTTATGGACATTTTCATTATTTTGATACCATTTTACATTCTAAAGGGTATTTTGGTAATTTTAACTTCGTTTATGTTATGCTTAGTGTCATATCATTACACAACGGATCTCAAGCCCAGACAAATGAGGAGGATTGCATTAGGTAACTGATAGTCAACGTAAAATCTTGAAAAATCTGTTATGAACATAAATTTTAAAATTAATTTTGTAAATGCTAAGATGTTCCCTTAAGCAATTCGTAGCATCAACTACCTGGTGCTTCGAAAAATGGGAAAAGACTATCACATCAGTGCCCGAGTACGGTGAAAAATGGGTAAGGGTTGCCTTGTCTTGATAGACGAGTGCAAGAAAAAAATTAGTCCAAAATAATAACAATAACATACTTAAATTAGCAACTTGGAATATAGAAACATTAACGGAAAAAAAGGATAGGGCTAGTATCTACTATGATTAGGAGGAATGTGAATATAACATGCTTACAATAAACTAAATAAGTAGGAGAGAAATTTTGAAAAATTAAAAATACCATATACATACTTTGTTATACTAGAATAGATCAACATAGAAATGATGTAAGGATAATAGTAGATGAGGATCTCAAAGAAAAACAAGTGTAACTGTTATTAAAAAAATGATTGGATAATACTCATAAATCTTGTCTTGGGAGATAATATGATTAATATAAGCACTACCGTCGGAAATGGACCTTCAAAAACTCGAGACCCAACTGTCATTTTCTCTAAAGATGGGAAGGAACGTCCTATAAGAAAATGTGGAGAAATGAGAGAGGAGTCATCAGCTTGTTTTGGGCAGTTAAACAAGAAAACCTGTTACAACCCATGAGAAAGAATACATATAAAGTAAACCAAAAAATGGAATTAAAGAGAGTTACATCACTTTTGATCCTAAATACATTTTGAACCCCTTGACATGGGTTAAAATATAAAGTATTGAAATACATGACATCAAAGAAAAAAGTTGGATCTAAGGGCTAAGGTACGGAATGGGAAGGTATTAGGCACCCACCTTACCCGATCTAAATAGACCAGCCTCAAGTGTTCAAATGTAAGGCTCATTCATTGTCATAAATGCAAAAAATAAAAAGAAATTAGAGAAAAGTAATGACAAGCAAATAAAATGAAAGCAAAAGACAAAGAAATAGGCTTTGAAGCCGCCCTATGATATGTTTCTATCAATGATGATAGAAGCCGATAAATTGTCATTCCCTCCTATCAATAATGATAGATTAGGTTTGTGGGCATATGTCACCCACTTCTATCAATGATGATAGAAGGTGATGATTAGCTGATTAAACCGAAAATAAAAGATAAAGAAAAATACTTGTAGGAAAATAAAGAAAAGTAACAAGAAAAGGAAAGGGAAAATGGATTTGACTTGAGCCCGAAGGGTTCCTACGTATCCATTCAATCATGGAATCTGAGTTGTTGCATCCAAGCGTGTGCCCTCATTTCTCATTCCTCTAGAAAGGGAGAGGGAAACAAGATGTGTGAAAAATTTTGGAGGAAGGTGTAACACCCCGACCTAATAAATTGGGTAATTTCTCACAAAATGTACTGAAGACAGCTTTAATAAAAAGCTTTAAAGGGCCCAATGAGTGACATTACGAATAAAGGTTAGGCAAACTAACCTAATTATGGGTAAAACTAACCTAACCTAGGTTAGTAAGGATAGCTGGCCAAGCGCACCCCTAACCTAAAAAGGGAGATTATACATCAAATATTAAATGACTATTTAATAAATAAGTATCAAATAATATAAAAAGGAACGCATAAAAATATACCCGCATACATATATATATAAGAAGTCGTTACATCATGGGCACAACAGACATAGCATGTGAAAAATACACTTGTGCCTATATGCACGCATGGGTTAAATTAAATGTGAATGTATATATACATAGTGGTTTGCATGAAAATATATGTGTATTTGTGTGTATATATATATGTATGTATGTATGTATGTATATATGAGAAGGAAGGAAAAACAGTGCACATGTGTGTGTGTTTAAGGTGTGATGTGTGTGTGTGTGAAGTAAGTTGTAAATGTGTGTGCTTGTGATTGGAAGGGAGAAGTGGCAATGGTAGGCTGTTTTGCAGCTTGAAGGAAAAGAAACAGAGGGACAAGGCAACCTTGCCATTGCTGTAGTGAGGGTTTTTCATTAGAGAAAAGTAAGGTGAGAGAGAGTGAAAGGGGCAGTGGTGTAGAGAAAAAAACAATATAAGTATATACTACAACCTTAAGGAAAAAGGAACTGTGCAAGGTGAGAGAAATAGAGGGAAATGAGGAGAAATCGATTCGGAACAAAAGAAGAAGCAAGAGAGAAGAAGTAAAGGAAAACTTGCAGTTGGGCTTCAACAGGTAAGGTTTGGAACCTTCTTTCATCTCATTTAAGTTTCTGCAATACAGTAGAATTTTTTGAACTATGAAATAAGCCTCAAACCATGAGAACTGGACAAACTACCATTGGAGGGAGCTTAAAACTTACCCAAAAACTGACTTGAATCAAACTTATTTTTTATTATTGTAACTTAATCCACATGAGAAGTGATTCATGAAATTGTAAAAATTAGGTAAAAAAGGCCGAAGACTAGTTCGAAATCACTAGAAGCCGAAAGGGGCCAAATTTGGGACATGAGGAAAACGAGCATTAAGCTCAATTCCAAGGGTTGGAAATGAAAGATTACCTATTGAAACATCGAAAAAGGGAATATTTTAGTTTTGATTATTGCGATTGAATAAGTAGGGGATATAGAGATATTCTTGTAAAGTCTCGTACTTGGACGTAATTAAGATTTTGAAGTGCACTGTGTTGTGTACTTAATTATTTTTGCATCTCTTATAGATGGTCAAAGTAGAGCAACTTAGTGTTTTACTCAAACGGATGGTTAAGTTATGAGAATGACTTTGTGTTTGGTGATTGGATCATACCTAAATTGGATTCTTTGATAGCCAACTAATATAAAAATATATGGTTGTTCATTGCAATTGAGGTAGTAGTTTGGTTGTAGAGATCCTTATAACGCCTTGATATAGCACTATGTAGACATGATGATATGTTCATCAACTATAATTGTATGGCAGCTCTAGCATATGCAAGTATCGCGTTTGGCACAACTTTATTTCACATTATTAACAAGCTTTAAAAGCTCGACCAATATAAGTGCAAGAAATGTCTTTTCCTCATAGGGTCCATAAGGACAACCGTGCAGACTCGTCACTAGGCTAGAAGCCCTGGCTCGCTAGTGGGTTGGTAGACCAGTAACGGTGATGGGAGAACTAAACTCATTGGCATTAATTTTCACTACATATATTTGAGAGATAGTTTCCAAATAGAAGGTTGTCTTGAGACATATTTCCATGACTAGTATGGTAACTGGCACATTAACTAAGCTCATACTTAGTAATGTTTAATATCATATGTGTAACACCCTGACCCGGAATATTACACGTAAACCAAAATATGAACCGAACGTCATAACATGCAGTTGTACTCGAACTTGTACGTGTATACACATGTATACGAACGGATAGTATATAAATATATATAGGTATATCGTAAAATATGAGTGTATGTATACACCCATGAAATTTTAATTTGAAGTATATACGGGTATATATATATATATGTATATATATGTATGATCCAAAAATATAAAACAAAAATTATATATATATGGTTACACATACACATAAGTTATACAAGTATATAAAGAGGGAACACAGCCATGCACATTACATGTGCTGTGTGTGAAGCTAGTGAGTGAAGAGTGTTAGTTGAGTGTATCTGTGTGAGCAAGTGTGTGTGGTATGTATCTATATAATATGTATATAATGGAAAAATATCAACCAAGAATTTAATGCAAAGCTGAAATGAAAAAAAAAAAATTAAATGGATCAGAAAGGAAGTCAAGGAAGGGGGGAAGAGAGAGAGAAAAGAAGGAAAGGAGAGAGAGGAGAATACGGCCATAGGGTTGGCCTATATAACCATGCACTGAACATGCGTTGAAGGAAGATAAGAAATTAAAGTGAACTCTAGGATACTAGGGAGAAGAAATCAAAAAGAGAATGAGGAGGAAAATCCACTGTTAAGAGGTGAAATTCAAACCCACCATATTTATCTCTCTAAAATTTATACAAGTTGTTTAAGCTTTATTCATGCATATACGATGTTTAGGATATATATACTTGGATAAGGCATAAAGAATGGACCCTAAACTCAATAGGAACCCTAAACCGTACACCAAACCACCATTGTTGAGCTTGGTAACAGCAGGTCTGAACCCATCAAAACCAAACCAAGTTTGGCTTATTGAAACCTTAACTAGAACCCCAAAGTGTTTTAAAAACAATAAGCCTTAACCCTGAAACTCAAAGGAAACCCTAGAAATGAGAGTTGTAGGTACGAGTTTTAAAACCTAACCTCCTCACTGTAAAACTCACTTTTGAGAATGCAGTCTTGAACTCCATGAAGTATGGGTCACCATAGAAGAAACCTCATGGGATTTGGCTCAAAAATGAATCTGTATGACCGAGTTGTATATTATGGCCTCAACCTCCCAAACGCGATCATGAGTCTAATTCGAAACCCCAAATAAATGCCAATGTGTTACTAGGACACACAGGGACTAGTAGCACCCAAAAACAGAAAGATTTGGTCCCCCAAACTCCATGAAAATGAAAAGGAAAAATTACAGGAATTAGGGCAACAGTAGCTCAAGCTTGGGGAAGGAGAAGACCCCGCTAAGCCAACTTGTGAGTTGACTTAGCCAAGTCTTGACCAAGTTATACTAGGACTGTGTCAACTCAGACACGTGTCGAGTGGTAGGGGAGCCACCGCATAAATAACACGGCGTCGTTTTGGTCCAAAGTTAAAATAATGAACCTGTTTGGTTACGTGTTAAACAGTCCCTTAATAACCTTGTTTGGAAAAAGATAGCTTATCCACGGATAAGGCTCTTATCCGCCGTTTGGATAAGGAATTCCCTTAAAAATAAAAGGGGCTGTAGCCCCTGGGATTCGAACGCCCCACCTCGCAACCCTAAACCAACACCCAACCCACTTGGACAGGCAAGCCCGTGGGTATAAATGTCACAATATATATAATATAAAAGAAATTATTAAGAAAAAATAAAAAGGGCGCAGCCCCTATGACTCGAATACCCAACCCTTTAAATCAAACCCCCCATTTTTATCACGTGGACAGGAAAGCCCGTGATGTTTTTAGGCATATAATATATGTCACGACCCAAAATCCACCCTGTGCGGATTAAGGGTTCGTGACCGGGTCTACGGCCCGTGGGCCGTTCCCTGTCAAAAGGATCTGAAACACT